>JBBBDQ010001616.1:1265000-1617500 GCA_037127315.1 Ascarosepion bandense | reverse complement strand
GAATAGAGGTCAGTTATCAAGTTTTTGGTTGCTGAAGGGTGCAAACCAGTTGAAATTCATAGGAGAATGTCAACTTTGTATGGTGCCATATGTTTACAAATGTCTACAAGTGGCCTAAATTGTTTAACGAAGGACGGGGCAGTGTTGAGAATGAAGACAGGCCTGAGTTACCTACAGAAGTGAGGTCTCCTGTGGTGATCGAATGACCTTATTCAGTCTGACAGTGCCAACTACTGTGAACTACTGAGACAGGTCAAGAAAGATATAAAGAACAAACGCAGGGGTCATCAGTCATATGGAGTCGTCTTGCATCACAACAACGCAAGGCCTCACACAGCAGCCCAAATGGTGCAGACCATCAACGAGATGGGCTGGGAACTGCTCCCTCATCTCCCTTACAGCCTAGATCTTGCCCCTTCAGACTTTCACCTTTTTGTTCCATTGCAAGCGTTCACGAGAGGCACGAAGTTTGAAAGTGACGATGAAGTCAAAAGTGGTGTGAGCGATTGGCTGAGACATCAGTCCAAAGATTTTTATGCTGAGGGAATACGGAAGCTTGTGCAGAGATGGGAGATGTGTGTGACACTGCTAGGAGACTATGTCGTAAAATAAAAAAAATGTAAGCCTCTGTCTGTATTAGAAGTCCTTAAACTAAAAAATTCAACTTATTTATTGAATGGCCCTCGGATATATATATATATATATATATATATATATATATATATATATATATATATATATATATATATTGTGTGTATTTTAGCAGCATTTTTTCATTAATGCAGGTTTCATTGAATAATATAGACAAGTTTTGTCTATTAATTTTGTGTAGGATCCGTTCATACCGTCTGATATACTTGATGGTGATGTCGTTGAAAGACAACAAAAAATCACAGTAATTGTTGATTTTTTTATCGGGTCTAAGCTTTAATAACGTACTCAAATGTCTGTAATCAGACCAGGGACCACAACGCCACTATTTCGTCACTGTCTTTGGCCATCCGCCACTGTAGGGATGGACTTATATTTTCAATTCAATTCTCTTTATTGTTAATAACTTAAATGTTCTATGTTTACTGTGTGTTAATATTTACGCTTTGTTGATGGCTTATGTGAGCCAAAAGCTTAGACCCGATAAAAAATCAACAATTACTGTGATTTTTTGTTGTCTTTCAACGACATCACCATCAAGTATATCAGACGGTATGAACGGATCCTACACAAAATTAATAGACAAAACTTGTCTCTATTATTCAATGAAACCTGCATTAATATGTATATATATATATATATATATATATATATATATATATATATATATATATATATATATTTCTAAACATATATTGTTAAATGTAGGAGACAATGTCATAAACATAACAATAGCTCTAACAATATTGATAATACTAATAATAATAGTGTACGTCAAAATAAACATAACGCTATTAACTTATATTATTGCAATCAAATGCATAATAATTACAAACAAGATGAAAAAACTCTCAAAACATAATACGTAGAAATGTTAAACCAATAAATAATAATAATCAAATTAAGTTCAACATATTTTATAAAAAAAATTAAAACAATTGACCTCATAGTCTCTAATAACCCTACAACCACACAACTAAATCTTCTACAGAAAACCAATGTAGTATATTAATTTACATGCCCGTTCTGAGATTGTATCTCTGGTACTAATAATAAACCAACTACATATATTGGTTTTACTACAACCACGCTCTCCAGTAGACTTACCTACCACCTTCCTGATCAGAGTTCAATTATACAACATTTTTTAGAAAAACATAGCCATGTAGATAATATTAGACAGACGTTAGTCAATAATACAATAATACTCACTCATACACACAGTAAAAAGAACCTTCAAATATTGGAGGCTATCTACATTTTTTCAAAACAACCCACACTTAATAAAATCACGTTTAAATCTGGTTATAACACATTTCATTGCATTTAAATATGTGGTTCTGTTAACATTTCGAGCTCTCACGTGGTGTGACGTCATAGAACCGCATTACAAATTTACGAATTGTGTTTGCTATTTGGTAACTGTTATCGTTGCTTAGCAATGTTTTATGTCAATACAAGATAAATTCATCGTTGATGGTGGATGTTTTTATGTTAACGTCCCTGTAACCTCTCTGAAGATGGCTCATGAGAGCCGAAAGCTTAGAACCAACATAATAAAAAAATATCCAAATGTTGGACAATTTTTGTCTTTATTTTCATCTGAAATTAAAACCAAAATACGATGTTTAGAACGGCTCATGATTAAACATAATAGACATTCATTGTCTGTTATATTTAACAATATACGTTTAGAAAATTATCTGCTGCCCCGATACACTAAATATATATATATGTCAGATTGAATAAATTGCAAACAATATGTTTGCTGATTTTTAATAAAATCCGTTCATACTCACGAATCTTTCGCATATTACTATCAAAAGATGTCAGAAATGAGCTGTAACGTTGACAGATGTTATTTTCATTCATTTCTTAGGGTACCCAAGTACTTTTAACCTCTTTCCGAGGTCATCATCAGGGGTGTGAGTTATGGTAATTGATATATCCCGAAAAGGAATACAGTATAAATGGATCAGTTGAAGAATGGAACTCCGCACCAGGAATAAGAAATACAGATTTATTGTACTAAGGTACAATTAACAATAATACACATATAGGCAAGCCACGGATTAGAGCGGAATCGACTATCGAATAGTGAATGCCTTCGCTTAAGACCTTTTCCGTATTTACTAGCCTTCCCCCGCAAGGCCAGATGTGACACATGGTCATTTTATAGTGGGTATTCCCGGCCATATAGCCGGGCAAAAAAATATCTGTCTATTTTTCCCCAGTCGTGGTTCTACCCTTCGGCGGAACCACGACTGGGTTTGTGCTCTCTGCTCGGAAGCAGAGAGCGCTCTCTACCCGATGGCAGAGGGTTGACAGTGTCATAGAAAAGAGAGGCGAACGCCTAAGACCTTCTGTATTTACTAGCCTTCCCACGCAAGGCCAGATGTGACACATGGTCATTTTATAGTGGGTATTCCCGGCCATATAGCCGGGCCAAAAAATCTCTGTCTATTTTTCCCCAGTCGTGGTTCTACCCTTCGGCGGAATCACGACTGGGTTTGTGCTCTCTGCTCGGAAGCAGAGAGCGCCCTCTACCCGATGACAGAGGGCTGACAGTGTCATAGAAAAGAGAGGCGAACGCCTAAGACCTTTTGTATTTACTAGCCTTCCCACACAAGGCCAGATGTGACACATGGTCATTTTATAGTGGGTATTCCCGGCCATATAGCCGGGCCAAAAAATCTCTGTCTATTTTTCCCCAGTCGTGGTTCTACCCTTCGGCGGAACCACGACTGGGTTTGTGCTCTCTGCTCGGAAGCAGATAGCTGACAGTGTCATAGATCAGTCAGGCGAACGCCTAAGATCTTTCCATTCATAGCGCTCGTTACCGTCTTTTATAAAGTAAAGCATCCTATTCTTGGGGATGGCAGGATGTTCCACTATAGCATTAATAAATGTAATCGGAAAACTGTGTTGCTAAAAATTACTGTACATTTTTTTCCTGCTTTAAATATAACGGTTGAGAAATTGCTAGCGTTTATTAGAACGTGAACATTATCCAAAATGAAATTTCTTTTATATGTCGTAATGTCATGGTTACATTTGTTACCATAACACACACTTTCTGGCATTAAATAACTCACAGAGTTTGATATGCCGTTAAGCAAAACTCGAACTCACACTCAAACTAACTACCTCATGAGACATTGATCAAGATGTTTATAGTTTTATTGAACCCTATCAGCGCGATTTAAACAACCACAAAGAAGAAAGAAGAACAGATCGTCTAAAGAAAGAATATCTAAAAAGAGCATTATCAAATTCAACAAAAATACTGAATAGACTGCTAGTGCACTGAAGTGACTTAGTACCAATTGATATCCAGTAAAATTTTGACGGATTATCAACCTTTTGCCATTTATTTAAACCAGAAATTTTTTTTTAAAATTGTAAACATTTTTGGAAGGTAATAATGATTAACAGATACAATTCCTAGTAATTAACACATAACTGAGTGAAAGGAGATGTGGATTCATGCCTTCCCTAAGGGTATTTACGCATATATCAATATAACGAATTTGAAAGGAATTGGAACCTGGCTTTCCGATTAGCAATTTAGATCCGTTATTCATTACACCACTCGCACATATCCAAGCACCGGATATGCCCAAGCAGTCACCTATCTAGGTACTGACCAGGATCGATGTTGCTTAACTTTGGTCATCGTACGAGAATTGGTGTTTCAACGTGAAAACCTAGAAAATTCAATAACTGCTACTACTCTTCCTCCTACTACTCTTCCTCCTACTACCTCCTCCTCTTGCTCCTCCTCCTCCTCCTACTACTACTAATAATAATGATAATTCATTTGGAAATCATTATCTCATGTGGTTATGTTTTCTTAATGGTCTGCGTTTTTCTTAAGCATAAGTTGTGTATTTATTCTGTTCCGAGAGTCGAAAACGAGTCAGTGTGGCGCTAATCAAAGTGGCAACGCGCTGTGGAAGTTTTTTTTTCTTTCTCGCTCTCTCTCTCCACCGAGTTAAATGCAAACAGACGTGTCAGGCGAGAGTTTGTCGTTTAATGAAGCAACAAAAGAAGACCAACATCCGAAGAGGTACTGTGTTTCTGGCCTTATTTCGAACTAAATGACTCCAGGGGACAGGCGAATAAAGTGAGGGAGAGAAAATGAAAGAAGAAAATGAATAAAGAACGAAGAAGGCTATGCAAGGAATAAAAAAAAAATATGAGGATTGGAAGGTGAAAGGAAAAATTGGCGGGAAGTTTAAATTAAAAATTGGTGGGAAGATGAAAGAATAATTGGCGGGAAGAGAGGGAAGAGAAAAAATGTAAAATAGAGGGCAAGAAATAAAGATACAAAAGAAATAAATAAAAACGAAGGTAAAGGATGGAGAAGCAAAAGGGGAGAGAGAGAGAGAGAGAAAGAGAGAGAGAGCGAAAAAGAAAAAGAGTGTCTGTGAGAGAGAGAGAGATGGAGGAATGTAGTCAAATATAGTCAGTTAAGTGTTATACGTGATCCACGCTTGGCCGATCATGTCTTGAAAGAGACATGACTGACAGGGCAGAAGATTATCCCGTAGTAGGTCGCCATTGCTTTCTTCGGTAGACTGGTTGCCAGCCAAGGCTATAGAACCCAATCTGTCCTGTTATTTGATCCATAGCTAGAGAGAAAAGAGATGTATTGTATCACTAAGTAATAATTAGTAGGGGATCAGTTTACTACTTCATAGCAATATAAAAACGATCCCCCACTTGCCCAGTAGAAGTTTTAATCATGTTTCCAAGTATTATATTCATTCAGTCAGTTAAGTGTCATACGTGATCCACGCTTGGCCGATCTTGTCTTGAAAGAGACATGACTGACTGTGCAGAAGATTATCCCGCAGTAGGTTGCCATTGCGTTCTGCGGTAGACTGGTTGCCAGCCAAGGCTATAGAACCCAATCTGTCCTGTTATTTGATCCATAGCTAGAGAGAAAAGAGATGTATTGTATCACTAAGTAATAATTAGTAGGGGATCAGTTTACTACTTCATAGCAATATAAAAACGATCCCCCACTTGCCCAGTAGAAGTTTTAATCATGTTTCCAAGTATTATATCCATTCAGTCAGTTAAGTGTCATACGTGATCCACGCTTGGCCGATCTTGTCTTGAAAGAGACATGACTGACTGTGCAGAAGATTATCCCGCAGTAGGTTGCCATTGTGTTCTGCGGTAGACTGGTTGCCAGCCAAGGCTATAGAACCCAATCTGTTCTGTTATTTAACCCATAACTGGAAAGAAGAGAGGGATTTATACCTTTCCCAAGGGTATTTGTGCGTAAGTGGATGCAATGAATTCAACTGGAATTCGAACTGTTCACCCGATTTCTCGTTCCGCGCCAATAACCACTGCGCCACTACGCACGTCCTAGTCAAATAAAACGCAAACAAAAAACGTTAAGTCAAGAAAAAAAAAAAGCAGAAAAGTGTAACTAGGTATAAACAGACTATATATATATATATATATATATATATATATATATATATATATATATATTAGACTATATATATATATATATATAAACATATATATATAAACAGACTATATATATATATAAACATATATATAAAACGACTATATATATATATATATATAAACATATATATAAACAGACTATATATACATATATATAAACATATATATAAACAGACTATATATATATATATATATATATAAATATATATATAAATAAACTGACTATATATATATATATAAACACATATATAAAACCGACTATATATACATATATATATATAAACATATAAATAAACAGACTATATATATATATATATATATACATATATATATATATATATAAACATATATATAAACAGACTATATATATATATATAAACATATATATAAACAGACTATATATAGACTAGTTTTTAGCCACCCTTGATTACAGCAATTTTTACTACAGCAAAATGCTTCTTCTTTTTTTAAAGATAATATTGTGTTAGTGGATGTTAGAGATTATTGTAGGTGAAAATGTAAGGATATTAGATTAGGTCGAATAAGGAATAACAAAAAATTAATTGAAAATTTTAGATATGGAAATATTCGGAGATTAGGAAAATAAATAATAATTGACTTACATTCTAATTGCTAATGTTAAATCTGTCTAGAAATCAAAGACTCTCATTAATCAGCCATTTTAACTACCCACACCAATTTCTTCAAAATTCTAACGGTCAATCCCCGAGGCTTGTTCCCTTATCACTAACCCCCACCAACATCCCACACACAACTGACCAAATATAAGAAAAGAGGCTTTCCATTCCTATCCACACCACCTGACGAGACATTGAAGTTTCAATGTCGAAACAAATGTACTATTTGTAGTGGATATATAAAAAAAATGATTTACATGTTGTAAAATATAATTTATAATAAATATTCACAGCTCTATATATTATATATCGAGCACTGTTTTAAATTAATATTTTGGACGTTGTAAAAATTTTTTTTTGTTCTTTATTCACTCGGATATATATATATATATATATATATATATATATATATAAGTGGGTATGTGTTGGTATATGTATGTATATATGTATATGTGTATATATATATATGTGTATGTGTATATATATATATGTATGTATATATATGTATATGTGTATGTGTATATATATATATATATGTGTATGTGTATATATATATATATATATATATATAGTGGGTATGTGTTGGTATATGTATGTATATATGTATATGTGTATGTGTATATATATATATATATATATATATAAGTGGGTATGTGTTGGTATATGTATGTATATATGTATATGTGTATGTGTATATATATATATGTGTATGTGTATATATATGTATGTATATATATATATATATGTGTATGTGTATATATATATATATATATATATATATAGTGGGTATGTGTTGGTATATGTATGTATATATGTATATGTGTATGTGTATCATAGCTCCTTATTTATTTTATTTTCCCTTATAAATAAATTTTATTGATATATGTGTGTATGTATGTATGTGTGTGTATATTTATGTATATATGTTTATGTGTCTATGTATGTGTATATATATATGTATGTGTGTATATATATGTGTGTTGGTGTATATATATATATGTATTTATGTATACAGTACTGTGCAAAAGTATTAAGACAAAAACTATTTTATCTTTAATGAGGTATATTGACAGAAAAAAACAATTTAATTAAAGTAATTTTATTTGATTTACTCAACAAATGCTTTAACAAGAAAAAATACTTGTTACAAAATAAATTTAATATTTAGTATAATAGACTTTTACTTTGATCACAGCCTTCATTCTGTCAGGCATTGACATCACAAGCTTCTTCAATGATCTAATGGTATCTCCTGCCAAGCAGCTTGTATTTGTTCCCAAAGTGTGTCTTGCAAAGTAACATTAGATTTATCAATTTTTTATCCAAAATATCCCATAAATATTCAATAAGATCATAGTTTTGTGGGGAGGGGGCAATTCAAATTCCGAAGCCTTCCTTCCTCTTCCTTTTAGTTAAATAATTTTTAAAAAGGTTTAGCTTTTCACCCTGTGTTTGAATTTCAGTGAAGTCTTAAGGAAAATCACCCCCGTTCTCATTTTTTTTATTCTTTCGTTGATGAAACTGCAATATAGATAATTATTAGATATTTATAAATTCATTTGGTGCACATGTTATTGTGCAGTATTAACAAAAGAACCATTCTATTTTCATTTACAATTGTTCACTTGGCAATAAATACAAAACAATAGTATGAAATACATTATTTTTTTAAACGCTGGGGTGGCCTAATAATTATGGCCGATAGTGTATATCTTTCCTATATCAATCTTTCTCTTAGGTTTTTTTTTCTATTTTGTGTATTCATATATATCTTTTAAATTTTATTTGTACATACATACGAAAGTTAAAGTAACTTTATCCCTACAATAGTGAGGCGATATTTTTTTAAACGCGAAAACTTTTTGAAAAAAAACTTGACAGAGCCAAATAATACATCATGTTATCTTTTTTCTCTATTTCTCCTTTTACCCCTTTTTCTTTCTCCTTTTCCTTTTCTTTTTCTTTCTCCTTTTCCTTTTCTTTTTCTTTCTCATTTTCCTTTTCTTTTTCTTTTTCTTTCTCCTTTTCCTTTTCTTTTTCTTTCTTTTCCTTTTCCTTTTCTTTTTCTTTCTTTTCCTTTTCCTTTTCTTTTTCTTTCTTTTCCTTTTCCTTTTCTTTTTCTTTCTTTTCCTTTTCCTTTTCTTTTTCTTTTCTTTTCCTTTTCCTTTTCTTTTCTTTCTTTTCCTTTTCTTTTCTTTTCTTTCTTTTCCTTTTCTTTTTCTTTTCTTTCCTTTTCCTTTTCTTTTTCTTTTTCTTTTTCCATTTTTTGTATCTATCTCTTTCTTTTCCCTCTCATTTTGCTGACGTTTTTTACGACGGCTGTCTGGCGTGGTTTTTTCTTTTTCCTTTCTCCCACAAGCTCCCCTTTAACTCTTTCCCTGCCTACCTCGTTGTTTTCTTTTTTCTTCTTCTTTCCTTTTTTCCTTTCCACCACTTACATTCCTGTAACACACTTAATTTTTGACTTCTTAACACAGTTGTAATGTAAAAGTCCTTTTCAATGATCGAGTCATGAATACTTTTCGCCGTCTCTCTTTTCTTTTCCCCTTCTTCCCTACCCTCCGTTTCAATGTCTAGACGCCAACCTTCTAACAAAATCTACTTTCTTTTATCATCCCTCACATTATTCTTTCTGATTTTATTTTATTTTTTCCTTCATTCATGTAAACTTCCAGCGTATGAATTTTTTTTTCGCGTAAACTTCCGGTCTAATCCAGTCATTCCTTTCAAATCGCGTAATGAAGGTAGTATTGTACGGACATACCTCCCGATATTATCATACGAACCCGGGTGTCCGTCAAGGCTCTATCTTAGGTCCTACGCTTTTTCTGATCTTCATCAATGATCTCCCAGTTGTACTCAGATCCCAAGTAGGCATCTACGCTGAAGACACCACCATTTACACTCCTCGATCAGAAAACCGCTGAGGCTGACAAAGTGAAACTCGCTGTTGAGCTTGAAAAAGACCTCCAATCTTACTGAGGTAAGAAATTGAATGCTTCCAAAACGAAGCTGCTATGTGTTAACCACCATATACAATCGCTCGTACCCACCCCATTAGCATGGATCAGGCTAATCTCCCTGAAAGTAAAACACTGCGCCTCCTTGGCCTAACTCTCTCAGCAGACCTCAAGTGGAATGACTACATTGAATCCATAGCTAAATCTGCTGCTAGGAAGGTCGGTTCACTGTGTAGGGTCAGGAAGTTTTTTCTCGTCTGAATCCATCGTGCCCATATATAAATCTACCACCCGCCAGTGTATTGAATATTGCAGTCCCATCTGGTTGGGTGCCTCTGCTATTCACCACGTAGTTCTTGACAAAATCCAATGAAGAATCTGCAATGTGATCGATCCCGACTTGGTAGCTCAACTGCAGTCACTTTTGCACCGGCGTAATGTGTCCTCCCTATGTCTCTTCTACAAATGGCTTCTGCTCCGACGAGCTTAACACCCTGGCGGCTCCTCTGCGTGACTTTATTCGAGATACTAAACTGGCAACTAGGTCCCACCCTTTTACAGTAAAATAATCAAATGTAACCGCAATTTCTACTCTAACAGCTTCTTTTCTCGCACTTCCCGCTTGTGGAATTCTCTTCTGTATACTTGCTTCCCTGACAGCTACAATCTCCAAGGATTTAAATATAAGGTTAGTTGCTATCTCTGACTTGCATCCTTTCCCTCATGTTCATTTTCCCGTCCACTCTACTCTCATGCAGCTTTCTTCACACCAGTGTTCTCGACTTTATCTTACCCATTTTCTGAATCCCCTCATAACTTACTCCTCTTTCTCAATACTCTTCTCTTATGTAACCTCCTGCAAACCATTGACAGTAAACGTGCCTTGCATTTTGTGAAATGAATAAAAAGAAAAATTATGAATTTTGTCCTGCATTTGCATAATAAAGATTTTTGTCGCTGAAGAAGCGAGGTTTTCCTCGCTGACATTGTCATTCGATGTATGTAATTCTCATGGTTTTATTTGAAAATATACATAGTTGGTTCTGTAAATAGATAATATCTTTTACATCGAGCTCTCTACCAGGATCATTTTTAATATTATGAGATTAATATTAATAATATCTGTTTTGGGATTTTATCTACATGCTTTTTCGTTGTGGATATATATATATATATATATATATATATATATATATATATATATATATATATATATATCTGTGTACAGGTCTAATTAAATTATAACCAAACACTAACTAATTATATATATATATATTTGTGTGCGTGTGTGTTTGTGTTTAAATATATTGTTTAAAAGTTGCTGTTTTTATAGCAGGAGAGTGCTCAATATTGTGCATACAGTTTTTAAAGATATAGACATAGGTTTACATAGAAAAAACACTGCATGGTGACAGTCAGTTTCATACCATAATGCAATTGTCCGACATGTTCTTCCTTTGTCTAGCTCTTTTCTTTCTTTCCTTCTTTTTCTTTCTTTCTTTTAGATTTGTCTCACTTTATCTCTCCAGATTTTTCCTGATTCGTCCTTTCTTTCTTTCTTTCTTTCTTTTCTAGTCTTTTACTACTTGATTTTTTCTCACGTTCTCTCGTTACATTTTTCCAGTTTTGTTCTACTTTCTTTCTTTCTTTCTTTTAGATTTTTTTCATTTTCTCTCTCAAAATTTTTTCCTCTTTCTTTCTTTCTTTTTTTCTTTCTTTCTTTCTTACCAAGAATTTAATTTGTTTTTCATATATATTCATTTGGTTGCTCGTTTCTCCGAATTTTTCATTCTTTTTTCATTTATTGTTTTTTTACATTTCTTTCTTTCTGTCTTTCATTCTTGCTTTATCTCCTACCTTCTTTCCCTCATTCTTTCCTTTTTTATTTTTAAATTTAAATTTAAAATTTTCACATTTTTTTAAAGACATAACCCCTTATTCTTTTTCTCAATAAAACAATTCATCAAATCTAACTCCTCAAATTCCTGTTCTCTTCTTTCTCACATTCATGTGGCCGCCATTTTGTATCGGGTCAGTCAGTCAGTTAAGTGCCATACTTGATACACGCTTGGGCGATCATGTCCCGAAAGAGATTTGACTGGCTGGGCAGATGATTATCCCTCAGTAGGTTGATTTCTGCGGTAGACTGGTTGCCAGCCAAGGCAATAGAACCCAATCTGTCCTGTTAATTGACTCATAGTTAGAGAGAGAAGAGTTCTATCTATCTATCTATCTATCTATCTATCTATCTATCTATCTATCTATCTATCTATCTTATCAGTCTGTTCATATCTATCTATCTATCTATCTATCTATCTATCTATCTATCTATCTATTCAATTTTGTTCATATCTATCTATCTATCTATCTATCTATCTATCTATCTATCTATCTATCTCAGTCTGTTCATTATCTATCTATCTATCTATCTATCTATCTATCTATCTATCTCATCTATTCTATCTATCTCAGTCTGTTCTTATCTATCTATCTATCTATCTATCTATCTATCTATCTATCTATGTAAGTCATGTTTCTATCTATCTATCTATCTATCTATCTATCTATCTATCTATCTATCTATCTCATCTATCTATGTCTCATATCTATCTATCTATCTTCAGTCTACTCATATCTATCTATCTATCTATCTATCTATCTAAGTCATGTTTCTATCTATCTATCTATCTATCTATCTATCTATCTATCTATCTATCTCAGTCTGCTAATAATATTTATCTATCTATCTATCTATCTATCTATCTATCTATCTATCTATCTATCTATCTATTCAATTTTGTTCATATCTATCTATCTATCTATCTATCTATCTATCTATCTATCTATCTATTCAATTTTGTTCATATCTATCTATCTATCTATCTATCTATCTATCTATCTATCTATCTATCTATCGCAGTCTGTTTATGTTTCTCTATCGACATACCCATAAAGATCATATTTCGTCCTCGCCCTCACTTTGACCTATGTCTTTATTATTATTTGCATATTTTAGAACTTATCGTTTCTTGCCCGGTCCGGTATCGGCGTCAGCATGAACTTTGTGTGCCGTTCTTGTCTACATTTTCTTCGTCTCAATCGTCACAGTCTTCTGAAAATAATCGATGGAAAAATGATTGTGTTTGTATTTCTTCGGAAGTGATTCCAATCGCGCCGCCATATTTGATTGGATTTTTTCGCCACTGACGCTTAGCAGAGGATGCAAATAAGATTTTCATATCGATCTTCGCACTCGGATTTTACAAGGTAGAAAATACGAAGTAATGCTCCTCGAGTAATAGCATTTTTTTATAATATCATCTCAACGTGACTTTCTTATCAAGATCAAAATCTGTTGCATGAACTGTCTTCCCTGACTTGGGGCCATCAATATGAATTAAAATAATGCATAGAAGGAAAAAAATAACCTACCAATTGATTTTGTGAAGATGAATGACGGAAAAAGAACTAGAAAGGATCATCAAAAAACAAACATTACAAAGAGATATAAATAAGTGGAAGTTGTGAAGAGTCATGATCGTCCGCTTCCTGAAAGGAAAAGCTATGTAAAGGAAGAATTTAGTTAAACAACTTGTAAGATCGGTGTTTACTCTATTTTTACTCCGATTGCGGTCCTTATCAGTGTTGTTATCATCCCAACATTTCGACCGTTGTGTCTTCGGCCTTCTTCAGGTGCCCTGTTTTTATTAGGTATGAAATTCCTAGAAGGTTAATCGGATTGGCAAGTATCTGATAAAGGTTGGAATGTTGAACAAGGATGTGGACAATAGTCCGAGGGTAAATATTCGAAATAACGATGACTTCACATCCTAGAAATAGTCCGAGGGTAAATATTCGAAATAACGATGACTTCACATCCTAGAAATAGTCCGAGGGTAAATATTCGAAATAACGATGACTTCACATCCTAGAAATAGTCCGAGGGTAAATATTCGAAATAACGATGACTTCACATTCTAGAAATTAAGACAAATTATAAGATTGCATTTATAATTTTTATCTATTTCTGGGATGACCATTGTAGTGTAATGGATATCGGCTCTAAGAAATCTGAGAGCCGAGTTCGAATTCCAGTTGAATTTGTTTCATTCATTTATGAGTAAATACCATTGGGAAAGGTATTAATTCGACTCTTCTTCATCCATCTAGCAGGACAGATTGGGTTCTATAGCCTTGCTTGAGAACTAGTCTACCGCTGAAAGAAATGGCAACCTACTGCGGGAAAATCATCTGCCTAGTCATTCATGGATTGAAGGAGACATGGTCGTTCAAGCATGTATCACGTATAGCACTTAACCTATAGTCAGCAGTGATATAGGAGAAAAAGTTGGGGAGAAACAAGATCGCCCAAGCATGTATCACGTATGAGACTTAAACAAAAGTCAGGAGTGATATGGGAGTGGAAGTTGGGGAGAGATATGATTACTGACTGACTATATTTATGAGGTGGTATTTGCACTATTCACATAGTCTGAATGTGCGTTGTGGTGCAGTTGATATTTGACTTGGAACGAGAGATCAGAGTGCCGAGTTCGAATTCCAGTTGAAATCCTTGCATTCATTTACCCCTGGGAAAGGTATTAATCCGTCTATTCCCTCCAGTTAAGAGTTAATTAGTAGGACACATTGCGTTCTATAGCCTTGGCTGGCAACCAGTCTACCGTAGAAAGCAAGGGCAACCTACTGCGGGTTTGATCTTCTGCCCAGTCAGAATCAGTCATGTCTCTTTAGAGACATGATCGCTCAAATAGACTGGACTGTTGTCCTCATCTTTATTGTTATATTCACAAAGATTTTATACATTGGGCTATCATTGGTTGAATTAGTCCAAACTGTGACTTGACCCCAAAAATTATGAGTTCAATACCTGGCCACAGCAGAAGTGAAAAAAAAAATCGAAACAATATTGAGTTCCTAAAGGGTATTTACTGAAAATGAGACATCCAGAAAAGGAACAATCTACCTTCATGAGTTAATTAAAGGGTTTGGTCCGAAATTCCAATGTATCTCACCTGAAGAAGGCCGGAGTGTTCAACGACAGAAACGTCGTGAATATGGCAATAAAGATGAGGATAACAGTCCGAACGATATATATATTGTAAATAGCATTCGAATCTAAGCATGATCTAATATTATTAATAGAGATAATAAACAGTTGTGACGAAACCATAGCTCGTGAGACACACATCTATTTTTACTACACGGCTCGAGAACCAGCCAAATTATAAGGTAACTTCTGAAATATGTATTATGAATGTGGACTGTGATAAGAATAAACGAGAATATGGTAGGAAGTGATGATTAGGATAATAAAGAAAGTAACCACGCAGGAGTTTGCACCACAGAGTAGCAGTTCTTATAAAAAAGTTGACAGAGTGGAACTCCTTACATCTATTAATATGGAGAGAGTCATTCAACTACGTGTAAGTAGCTGTAAAAATCTAAGTGACCATGAGCTGAGAGGAATATTTCCCATGGAGATAGTGATAGGATAGTGATAGGATAGTGATAGGCTTGCTACATTGCGTTAGCGGAGAAAGAGGTTGTAGAGTGAAAAATACTAGGTTGGTTAGAAAGTCCTGACTCACTTAGAAAGCGGAGAGAAAATAACAAATCTGGGACTTTCTCCTTACATCTATTAATATGGAGTGAGTCATTCAAGCGGAAAGAAAATAAAAATCATCTCAGAAATATAGTTATATCCTGACGAAGGACGGAGTGTTATGTGGTCGAAACTGTGTGAATATAGCAATAAAGAGGAGAACTACGGCGCAAACAATGTAAATAGTATGAATAATTACAATACCTCATTTTAGAAATATAGTTATATCCTGAAGAAGGCCGGAGTGTTATGTGGTCGAAACTGCGTGAATATAGCAATAAAGATGAGGACAACAGTCCAAACAATGTAAATAGTGTAAATAATTACAATGCCTCATCTCAGAATTATAGATAGATCTTGAAGAAGCTGGAGTGTAATACGTACGGCAAATGGTGAAAGACCTCGTTTGTCAAATTTAATTGTGGAAGAGTCCTTTCTTCGTTCTTTTACGATAGACACACACGGACGGGTTTAGCTCCAAAAGGTCAAACAAAGGACTATGCTTCTTCGTATTTTGGGATGTTATTTTTGGCTGCTAAATTAGACATCTTGATAACGAGGTATCATTCATAAAGGAAAAAAAAGAGGGGTATGGGTATGTTTGATTTTTACGGAAGCTTGGATTAAGTATGATAAAAAAACAACTTATGATCAAAGAGATCAGGCGGTAACTTGGCCTTGGATCGGAGCCATCCACTCAGTTCCACTCACTGAAACTTTATCTACAAGATCAATCACCCCCAACACACACATATACATTAACTTTTTCAGATATCCGAATTAGTTGTTTTATAAGATCGGTAAGCACACACGATTTCAGAGATCTACCGTTTCACTCCTTCATAATCAACCTATGAAGTTTTCAGCCCAACCTGGGATATATATATATATAGTACTGAGCAAAAGTATTAGGACAAAACAATTTTATCTTTTATGAGGCATATTGACAGAAAATAAACAATTTAATTCAAGTAATTTTATTTGATTTACTAAACAAATGCTTTAACAAGAAAAAGTACTTGTTACAAAATAAATTAAATATTTAGTGTAACAACCTTTTGCTTTGATCACAGCCTTCATTCTGTCAGGCATTGATATTACAAGCTTCTTCAATGTATCTAATGGTATATCCTGCCAAGCAGCTTGTATTTGTTCCCAAAGTGTGTCTTGCGAAGTAATATTAGATTTATCAATTTTTTATCCAAAATATCCCATACATGTTCAATAGAGTAGTTTCAAAATAACTTGTTTAATAGAAAATAGGAAAAGTTAAATATAACTTCTTTTTAATATATTTCTTTTGCAACTAGTTTTAAATAATCAATATTTATTAGCAATTTACTTGGCTTTTCATCTTGTTTTTGAATTTCAGTGAGGATTTTAGGAAAATCACACCTTCAAGAATACGTTTGCACACTACCGGTAGTTTGCAAAAGTGTAAGGTCAGGGCCGATTTTAAACTTTATTTCCATGCCTCATAAAAGATAAAATAGTCCTTGTCCTAATACTTTTACACAGTACTATATAATAATGCATCATTATATAATAATACATTATTTATATATATATATATATATATATATATATATATATATATATATATGCATTATTATATTTTTTATATTATATATATTAATAATATATATATGTAAAACATCATATATATATAATACACATATAATATATATACATTATATATATAATGCATATATATACATATAGATATAATGTATATATTATATATAAAATAAGACATCATTTCTGCGTAATTTAGACAACAATTAACCATCGAATACTATATATATTAGTCATGCTCATACAAGCCTATTTCGCTATATCACAGCTCATCAGTGTGGCTAGACACATCCACTTGCTTCTGGCCGGGATCGAAACTCGACCGATTTGGTGTCAGTCGGAGTCGCTACTCCCTAAGCAATCGACGCATGGAATTAGAGAAGGGAAATTTGAACGTGTTGTATATAAGCAGTGTATACATACGCCAGACACCGAAAGAACTCAATTAATTTCTGAAGAGTCACGCATATAGCAGAAGTGGAAACTGTTTTAAAAAATTTCTTCTCCAGAGAGCTCAATCGTAATGAGAGCATAATATTTTAGTCATCCACATACAAACCTGTTTCGCTGTATCACAGCTCATCAGGGTGGCTAGACACATCCACTTGCTTCTGGCCGGGATCGAAACTCGACCGATTTGGTGTCAGTCGGAGTCGCTACTCCCCTAAGCCATCGGCGCAAGGAACCAGAGAAGAGGAAGTTTAACGTGTTGTATATAAGCAGTGTATACACACGCCAGTCACCGAAAGAACTCAATTCATTTCTGAAGAGTCACGCATATAGCAGAAGTGGAAACTGTTTTTAAAATTTTCTTCTCCAGAGAGCTCATTCGTAATGAGACCATAATATATTAGTCATCCATATACAAACCTGTTTCGCTGTATCACAACTCATCATATATATTAGGGAGTAGTGACTCCGACTGACACCAAATCGGTCGAGTTTCGATCCCGGCCAGAAGCAAGTGGATGTGTCTAGCCACACTGATGAGCTGTGATACAACGAAACAGGCTTGTATGTGGATGACTAATATATTATGCTCTCATTACGACTGAGCTGCTCCCTAATATATATATATATATATATATATATATATATATATAGTATTCAATGGTTAATTGTTGTCTAAATTATGCAAAAATGATATCTGATTTTAATAAATATATTTACCAAAATTACACCAAAAAAATACTGAAATATTAAAGAATAAATAATATTACAATTTGCTTTAACCATGGCCTAGAGACGGCTTCGGAATTTACTGCAACTGTTAAGGACAGTTTTCTTGTTTGAGTTTGGTGAATGCTGCCAAAATTCTTGTCTTCAGTCCATCTTTGGAGTTACAAGGAATTTTCTTGGTCTCTCGCCTAACTACGCTTCGCACATGATAATCAAGGGGGTCGCTGTCTAGGAAATTAGGTGGCCAGATGTATTAGGTGGCCAGATGTATTAGGTGGCCAGATGTATTAGGTGGCCAGATGATGAGCTTGTAGAAATTGTCTGAAAACCATTATTGGATTCGGCTGCTTGTGTGACATGGTGCAGAGCTCTGTTACCAGACATAAGGTCTTCCACCTTCTTGATAGTCCTGGGCATGACGGTAGACTGCACCCGGTAGCAGGGCCTCTGATTGAGAGGTTGTGAGGAGCATGGAACCACCTCTTAATTGCTGTTATTCCTAGGTCCACCCTGACCCGGGGTGGCAGCACCTGTTAGCGGCCAACTATGGGTAAATAGTTTATCCCCAAACTTGGATCAAAAGTATAAAATAAAAATATATATAAAATAAACTTTTATGGAAATATATACATAAGAATAGACTTTTATAGAAAAACATACATTTTTGAAGGAATAAATATTACAAACAATACATTTTTAAAGGGAAAAAATTATATTACCAGCAATACATTATTGATACAAAACTAAAAGACGTCTTCAGTTTTCGAAAATAAAGAAATAATAATAATTTTAAAGAAATTTCATCAAAATCTGACTAAATCAACCTTCTCATTATAACTGAACATTAAGAAAATATCTTAAAACCCCTACATTTTTGGCATTAAATAACCCACAGAGGTGTTGATATGCCGTTAAACTAAACTCAAACTCCACTCTTTTTAACCAGAGCAGCACTACCTTCTCAAGTCACTTGATATTTTCCTCCGTGTTGAGTTTGTGGCTCTCACCAACAAATTCGTCAGTTTTTACCAGAACAAGCAGAGTGAATTTTCAGAGCTGCCATACCTTCGTAATCACTATTAGACTCATCTAACTCTTTACGAATTTTCTGTACTCTTCTCATATTGCCCTCCGCCAAATGCTCCAAAATGTTCGTATTGGAGCTTCCGGCACGAATGCTAAGCAGTACAGTAAGCCGTTCTCAAATTTTAGGAAGAGCAAACTGCGTCGTGGTGCTCTTTTTTTCACAGACGGTGCCCAACGGATCCTACTATATTGCACAGTCGACAAAATAAAAAAGAAACAAAAAACAACGCGCATTTGCAAGATTAATAATAAAAAATTGCGACAATTTATTCATCGCTCCTATATATATATATATAATGGTTACTAATTGAAGTATATTCTACAGTTAGATTTCAGTTAAGTGCCATACGTGATACACGCTTGGGCGATCATGTCTCGAAATAGAAGATTATCCCGCAGTAGGTTGTCATTGCTTTCTATGGTAGATTAGTTGCCAGACAAGGCTATAGAACCCAATCTGTCCTGTTATTTAACCCATAAGTGGAGGGAAGTGACGGATTAATACATTTCTCAAAGGTATTTGCGCGTCAGGAATTCAACTGAAATTCGAACTTGGCTTTCCGAGTTATCTTTCCGAGTCGAAATCCATTGCATCACAACGCACAACACCACAGTTACATACTTTCTTTAAAAAGTGGTCAATACAAAGTACAAACACAAAAGTCCAAATAAAGAATGATAGTAATTAGAAAATTGACAATTCAATAAGTCGATTTTTAAAATTATAAAACAAGTAAATAGTGAAAATATTGAGATAAAATTGAGACCATTTCAGATATATTTCAGAGTATGGATGATTTTATGGCTGTAAAATTTAGTGATTTCATTACGTTGGTTTAATAAGTTAATTTTGGGAAATTGTATTATATGAATTTTTTCATTCATTTGTTTTTTTTTTTACATATATCATAGAACGATTTTTACTTATTAACAAATCCTCTTAAGAATTTATCTTTATTAATATTGTAATATTTGATTTGATTTTTTTATCAATTTTCTTATCTTTTAAGTTGGGTTTGATTTTATTATCTTATATTTACTTTATTTTAGTTTATTTTATCTTTTCCAACATTTGAATTATACTTTTCTAGTCTTTCCCTTTTCTTCCTTTTCTATCTTGTTTCTTCCATCTTTTTATCCCATTTTTACTTTTTATTTATTTTTTCCACTTATCCTTTTTTGATTTAGTTTTTTTTTACACTAGCAGTATAGCCCGGCGTTGCTCGGATGTAATGAAAGCTTTAAAACTAATCCATGGTCCTGGAGCTCAGACTCTTTGGACGTTGGCACGAAAGACTAAAAAGCAATAGTTGTTTCCAGTTAAAGCGAAACCGTAGACTGAAAGAAAAACGAATGGATGTAAGTCAAATTTTGATTTGCTGGTATCGATATCAAATAAAATTTTTGTCATCATAAACTAAATTTTGAAGGCTAAATAAGTCCTCTGAGTAAATGGCATCATGGCTAAGACTAAGAACAACAATTATATCTACTTAGAGCCAAACTGGAAGGAAGCAAAAACTAAAATAAAAGAGCTGAAAAAAATACAGACATACAGGCAGATAAACAGACACACACACACACACAAACATCTTGTTTTTTATATATGTATATATATTATCAATTTTCTGCACTATTGTAAGAACTGCAACCTTGAAACTTCTGAATATCGTTTCTTATGTCTTTGTGTATGAGTGTATGAAATTCGAGTAAAATCAAACCACTCCTTCAATAACCCAATTTTTTCGATGATCGATTTTCGATATTTATCGTGTGTACCTCGACACAAAACTCAGCTACGAACACTCGCAGATGCTTATAGTACAACTGTGTAAATTGTTAAGAAAATCGGTTCAGCCGTTTCGGAGTCTATAGGTAACGAACACACCCACACACACACACACGCACGCACACACACAGACAAAGTTCTATTTATAAATAAGTTTAGATGTATGTCTTTCAGTGGCACAACAATGAAACATTACTGTCTATGAGTCTATAGGTAACGGACCCACACACACACACATACTCACACACAGACAAAGTTCCATTTATAAATAAGTTTATATATATATATATATATATATATATATATATATATATATGCGTGACTCTTCAGAAATGAATTGGGTTCTCTCGGTGATTGGCGTCTGTATACACTGCTTACATACAAGACGTTAAAATTTCCTTTCTCTGACCCCATGCGCCGATGGCTTAGGGAGTAGCGATTCCGACTGACACCAAATCGATCGAGCTTCGATCCCGGTTAAAGCAAGTGGATATGTCTAGCCACACTGATGAGCTGTGATACAGCGAAACAGGTTTGTATGTAGATGACTGATATATATATCCAAGCATGAAACAGACTGTCGTTGATCGGTTTTGACCTCAGTCCACTTTATATTTATTTTTCCAAAGGGTTGCCGACCCGTGTTTTAGAGTTTTATCCCTTGTTTTTTGTTTGGTATTAGACTTCCGTTGTCTTCTAAAATCTTCTCATTCTCTTTCAATCCCAGTAGCTCCTTCCGTCTTAGTGGCATTATCACCTTGCTTGGGGATGAACAGATTAAGAACAAAATTAATGGAAGAACTCGTCTTCTTCTTCTTCTTCTTCTTCTATGTGCCCTGTCCTTTCAGGACGTAGGCGATCATGACCTTCCACGCCTCCCTATCCCTGGTGGCTGTTAGCACGCTTTCTTCTGTTACACCACGCAACCCCCGTTCCGTCATTCACCTCATCAGGTTCTTCAAATATGTTATCCGCTGCTTTCCCCTGTCTCTTTTCCCCTCTATCTGGCCTGTTAGTATCAGGTTTTCCAAGCCCTTCTTCCTCATTGCATGTCCCAGGAACTTCAGTTGTCTCTTCCTGTTGCTGACTATTAATTTCCTTTTCGTTGCCATTCTTTCTAACACCTCATTGTTGTTCACATGCTCGGTTCATATCCGCAGCATCCTTCTGTAGAACCACATTTCAGTTGCTTCAATATTTTCCTTCATTTTCGATGATATTGTCCAACATTCACTGTCATATTGAAGAACCGACATCACATGTAAGAGAAAAAGAAATATTAAAAAGAACGAAAGAATTAAAGAGAGAAAAGAATTTTAAATGGGGGGGGGGGGAGAGATAAAGAAAATAAAGAAAGAGAGAGAGAGAGATTAAAGTAGAAATAAAGTATGAAAAAATATGAACGAAAGAAATAACGAAAAAAGAAAGAAAGAAAAAGTGAGTGAACGAATGAATAAGCAAACGAACGAACGAACAAAATAACGAAAGAAAGAAAGAACGAAAAAGTAAAAAAACGAATGAGCAAACGAACGAAAGAAGGAATGAACAAAATAACGAAAGAAAGAATGAAAGAGTGAACAAACGAATAAGCCGACAAATGAACGAACGAACGAACGAAAGAAAGAAAATTCGAACAAAATAACGAAAGAAAGAAAGAAAGAAAGAAAGAAAGCAAGAAAGAAAGACCGGGAAAAAGAAAGAGCGAACAAACGAGTGAACAAAAGAACGAACCAAAGAAAGAATGGAAAAACTGACGAAAGAAAGAACGAACGACCGAGCGAAAGAATGAATGAATTAAAGAAAGAAACGAACGAACGAAAGAAAGAAAGAAAGAAAGAAAGAAAGAATAAACGAACAAATACTTAAAAGAACAACAGAAAGAAAAAAACTAACGAATGAAAGAAAGAAAGAAAGAAAGAAAGAAAGAAAGAATAAACGAACAAATACTTAAAAGAACAACAGAAAGAAAAAAAACGAACGAATGAAAGAAAGAAAGAAAGAAAGAAAGAAAGAAAGAAAGAAAGAAGGCGAACGAAAGAAAGAACGAACGTAAAGACGAGCGAAAGAAAAAAAACGAAAAAAATAACACGAGGAAAAACCGAGAAAAGAATGCACGGTCAAATGAAAGAGAAAGAAAGAAAGAAAGAAAAAAATAGTTTACCTCGAGGTTTTGGTTTTCATATATATGACAATGAAAAAAAACCCCAAAAAAAACAAAAAAAAAACAAAAAACAAAAAACAAAAAACAAAGTAACTCCAAGACATGACATGAGTATAGGAATGGAATTATTGACAGAATGGGGGCAAAGACCAATTGAGAAATGCTTCCTGATTCCCCACAGTAGCCGATCCTGTTTCGTGTTTTTCGACCCAACTCGAATAATTAAGCTGATCACTGGATTTGATGTCATTCGATCGCACCTTGTGGCTGAGCGAATTTCCTTGTTTCGCCGACCAAATTTTCTTAATGTTAGAAGAATTCCCACAGGGACCGGCCTGTACTCAATTGTAAAAATGATTTGCTCGTCAACTTTCAACCGTTTTGTAGGTCGAGATGGAAATCGGAAAACGAAATGAGGGGTGCGCAAACGTGGATTTTACTTAAATAAGTGAAAAATAATTTCCGGCTTTTGGTTTAAAAAAAGACGCTAGCGTAGCTAAAGTATTACCAAATGTTGTGGGTTCGATCCTGGATCCTATTGAGACCCCATTTCATTGCTATGTCATTTCAGAACGTAGGACATCGTGATTCTACATAGAATTCTTTCTTTATTATCTGTGAATGTTCGAGGAGTTTTTGAGAAAAATGAGAGAGTGGTTTCCCGTTGCCTTCCCTTGGGCTTTTAATTCAGAGTTCCTCTTCTCCACACTATTTTTTTTTAATAATATTTAAGGACTTTCCATTGACATGAATATTTAGAGAAAAATATTATATAGTGGTTCCGTTCATAACGTTATCCGCAACGTGAAACAAAAAAGTAATTTCTGAAGTGACAATGAATTTTTATATTTAATCCGACATATTTCTAAACGAAATACTAATATAGTGATTTACTAAGTGTAGCTTAGTTGTGGCACAAGGCCGTGAGTATGATGCACTCACGAATAGATACGTTAAACGTTTATAGATTTTTTGTCAGTCAGTTAAATGCCATAAGTGATACACGCTTAGGCGATCATATCTCGAAAGGGACATGACTGACTAGGCAGAAAATTTTCCCGCAGTAGGTTGCAATTATTTTCTGTGGTAGACTGGTTGCCAACGAAGGCTTTAGAACCCAATCTGTCATGTTATTTGACCCATAACTGGAGGGAAGAGACGGATTAATACCTTTCCCTAGGGTATTTGCGCGTAAGTGAATGCAAGGAATTCAACTGGAATTCGAACTCGGATCCGATATCCACTGCACCACAACGCACATCACGTTGTAATTATCAAATGTTCTGACGGGTGATAGAGAAAATTGTAAAACTCTGTGTCAACATCGATAAGTATTGAACTTTATTATATCTGATTTGTTAACACACACGCTACACACACGCACGCACACTACACACACACACACGCACGCACACGCATGCACACACACACATACACACGCACGAACACACACATAGACACACACACTACACACACGAACACACGCACACACTACACACACACGCACGTACTCACACACATACTACACACGCACGCACACACACGCACAGACACACACGCACGAACATACACTCATGCACACACACACTACACACGCAGGCACACACATATACACACGCACGAACACACATACACACACTACACACACGCACGCATACACACGTACGCACACACACACATACTACACACGCACTCACACACGCACACACACACACACTACACACACGCACGCACACACCACACACACACGTACGCACACACACACATGCTACACACGCACGCACACACACACACGCACACACACACACACGCACGCACACACATGCGGGTGCACGCTCGCCAAGGAATAATGGATAATCTCGTTTGAATAATGGTAATTGTCCGATTGAGGAATCGGTGAAGCGAGTTCATTACATTCGCTTCCGTGCTTATGAGTCCATCTCTTCTCCCTAAGATGTGGGTCAATAGTAGAATAGATTAGGTTCTGTATTCTTGGGTGATGAATGGTCTGCGAGAAGGACAACTCTGGATTCAAAACTTACAGGTGGAGTGAAGTATCATAATTTAACCATTCCTTGACAAATATTGCATTTAACGTAATATTATTAATTTAGCCGAATTTTTAAAAAATATTGTTTTTTTGTTGTCAAAAGCTGTATTTTTGTCAGTTAATTGCCATACGTGATACACACTTGGGTGATCATGTCTCGAAAGATACATGACTGAGTTAGAAGGTTATTCCGCAGTTGGTTGCCATTTTGTTTATTATCATATCGCCCCAAACAAGGCATTTTATTGCCATTGTTTTGCAGGGGTTTACATAAAAAATAAGTTATGAGAAAGAATGACAGGTTATAGGGGGTGTCAGGAAGTGGTTAAGAGAAGGATGAGAATATTGATGAGAGTGGAGTGGATGGGGAAAGGAGCATGAGAGAGAGGATGTAGGTTAGTGAGATAAGAGATGACTATTGACTACATTTGAATTCTTGAAGATTGTAGATGTCGGGGAAGCAAGTAAATGGAAGAGAATTCCACAGGCGGAAAAGAAGCTGCTGGAGTAAAATTTGCATTTAAAATTTATTGGTTTCACAGTAAAAGGGTGGGGTCTTGTTGCTAATCTTGTGGCTCGAGTAAATATATATATAGCGGGCATCAGTGATCAGTTGATCGGGGCGGAAGTCGTGAAACCAGAAATATATATATAGCGGGCATCAGTGATCAGTTGATCGGGGCGGAAGTCGTGAAACCAGAAATATATATATATCGGGCATCAGTGATCAGTTGATTGGGGCGGAAGTCGTGAAACCAGAAATATATATATAGCGGGCATCAGTGATCAGTTGATCGGGGCGGAAGTCGTGAAACCAGAAATATATATATATCGGGCATCAGTGATCAGTTGATCGGGGCGGAAGTCGTGAAACCAGAAATATATATATAGCGGGCATCAGTGATCAGTTGATCGGGGCGGAAGTCGTGAAACCAGAAATATATATATAGCGGGCATCAGTGATCAGTTGATCGGGGCGGAAGTCGTGAAACCAGAAATATATATATAGCGGGCATCAGTGATCAGTTGATCGGGGCGGAAGTCGTGAAACCAGAAACCAAGGAATTCAACAATGTGCGTTGTGGTGCAATGAATATCGACTCGGAACAACAAATCGAGGAGACACGAGTTCCAGTTGAATTCCTTGCATTCACTTACGCACAAATACCCTTGTGAAAGGTATTAATCCGCATCTTCCCTCCAGTTATGGGTTAAATAATAGAACAGATTGGGTTCTATAGTCTTTACTGGCAACCAGTCTCCCGCAGATCGTATTTTCGATTTAATTTCAGGTGAAAATAAAGACAAAAATTCTCCAACATTTGGATAATTATTTATTAAGTTGGTTCTAAGCTTTCGGCTCGCATATTCTGATATAGGAGGCCATCTACATTAAATCAAACAACCCACACTTAATAAAACCACGTTTAAATCTCGTCATAACACATTACATTGCATTCAAATATATGGTTCTGTTGTCATTTCGAGCTCTTACGCGGTGTGACGTCATAAAATCGTATTACAAATTTACGAACTGCGTTTGCTATTTTTGGTAACTGCTATCGTTGCTTAGCAAAGTTTTATGTCAACACAAGATAAAATCGTCTTTAATGGTGGAAGTTTTTATGTTAACGTCCTTGTAACTTCTCTGAAGATGGCTCATGTGAGCCGAAAGCTTAGAACCAACTTAATAAAAACTTATCTAAATGTTGGAGAATTTTTGTCTTTATTTTCACCTGAAATTAAAGAAAAATTTGATGTTTAGAACGGCTCATGATTAAACACAATATACATTCATTGTCTCTTATATTTAACAGTATATGTTTATAAAATAAGTATATATATATATATATATATATATATATATACTAATAAATATACAAATTGTTCTCTCTCTGTCTCTCTCTCTCTCTCTATCTATATATATATGTATATATATATATATATATATATATATATAAAGAAAGAGAGAGAATTTGTTTGCTATTTCCAAAAGGAAATCCTTATATTTAACCTCATCATACTGTTCAGATAAAGAGCGATTTTGATTTAATATTGTGACTGTTTTAGAATATTTTTAACTTGTTAAGAGTAAAGGTGGATTCGCGTGAAACCTGTAATAGGCTGAGTGAAAGAACCTTAGCAAATACCTTGTATGTTGAGGAACTTTTCATATCAGAGGGCCATGTTTTTTTGACTGTTTCGCATTAGGAAAACGTGCATTGCATGTAGCAAAAGTTACTCATAAATTCTGCAGTCAGTAAAATATTTTTTTGTTCCAATCTGCAACTGAGACAAATAAATTGCTTAGATTAACAATCCTTTTGGAACGAAGAAATTCTTTCTACGGAATTCGATTTGAAGTAAAAGCCTGAAAGAGCATTTTTCTCCAGTAGAACCCATTTGGTTGAGACCTAGATGCCTAGCTAAAATTTATATAGTTTTCGATTCCTAAAATAATTTTTCATCCTCACCCTCTTCAAAAGTTAACCTTTACTGGTGTCGAACAAAATGAGATGAACATTTTGAAACACTGGTTTGGAAATTTTTAATCTTTTTTTTTTTTTTTTTTTTTGCAATTTCACGAACAACCGATTCACCACTAGAGACCGTGGCAATGCATCCAAATTCGACCCATCAACCTGCAAGCTGTTGAAAAGTATCGAATTCTTCGTCAACTAGGCGGCACACGAAGAAACTTTTCTCCAGTGCATTGTTTTTGGCTTATTATGCCAAGTAAAAGCCGAACAAAATTTGTTTGTTTTTACAATCAGTAAAATTTCAAAATCTATGATTTCGGTAACATTGTGTAAACTGGGGATTTTGCATTGCGTAAATTGGGGACCTTTGCATTGTCTACACTGGGGAATTTTGCATTGTGTAAACGAGGGTCTTTTGCATTGTATAAAATGGGGACCTTTGCTTTTTGTAAATTAGGGACCTTACTTTTTGTAAATTGGGAACCTTTGCATTGTCTACACTGGGGAATTTTGCATTGTCTAAACTAGGGTCTTTTGCATTGTGTAAACTGGGGACCTTTGCCTTTTGTAAATTAGGGACCTTTGCATTGTTTACACTGGGGAATTTTGCATTATGTAAACTGGGGAACTTTGCTTTTTGTAAGTTGGGGACCTTTGCATTGTGCAAATTGGGGACTTGTGCGTTGTGCAAACTGGGGACTTTTTCATTTACTTAAAAAGTGAATCGGACATTATGTCCAAACTATAAATTTAATTTCCCTTCCATTTCGTCCTCGGTGCATAAGGATTGGACAATACCTTGCAGTGAAAGAATGAGAGAGAATTCATTTAATAAGTTAAAACTAAAAAATAAAATCTAAACTTATTTATAAATGAAACTTTGTGTGTGTGTCCGTTACCTATAGACTCCGAAACGGCTGAACCGATTTTCTTACACAGTTGTACTATAAGCGTCAGCGAGTGTTCTTAGCTAGGTTTTGTGTCGAGGTACCCCCGATAAATATCGAAAATCGATAATAAAAAAAATCGGGTTATAGAAGGAGTGGTCCGATTTTAATCAAATTTGATACACTCATAGACAAAGACATAAGAAACGATATTCAGAAGTTTCAAGGTTGCAGTTCTTACAATAGTGCAGAAAATCGATAATATATATATACAAAATGCAAGATGTTTGGTGTGTGTCTGTTTATCTGTCTGTATGTCCTTTATACAAATCCACAATTTTTATCCAATT
The DNA here is from genome assembly GCA_037127315.1 of Ascarosepion bandense. Classification (NCBI taxonomy): domain Eukaryota; kingdom Metazoa; phylum Mollusca; class Cephalopoda; order Sepiida; family Sepiidae; genus Ascarosepion; species Ascarosepion bandense. The sequence continues at coordinate 1,588,581 of JBBBDQ010001616.1, read as the reverse complement.
CTCACCAAACTTCACACAATTATTTAGGCTGAGTCTGGGTTCCAGGACCATGGATTAGTTTTAAAGCTTTTATTACACCCGAGCAACGCCGGACTATACTGCTAGTATATATATAAAAGGCAAGATGTCTCTGTGTGTGTCTGTTTATCTGCCTGTATGTCTGTATTTTTTCAGCCCTTTTATTTTAGTTTTTGCTTCGTATTTGGCTCTAAGTAGGTATAATTGTAGTTCTTAGTCTCAGCCATGATACGATTTATTCAGAAGACTTATTTAGCCATCAAAATTCAGTTTACGACGAAAAAACGTATTTGATATCGATACCAGCAAATCAAAATTTGACTTACATCCATTCTTTTTTCTTTCAGTCTACAGTTTTGCTTTAACTGGAAGCAACTATTGCTTTTTAGTCTTTCATGCCAACGTCCAAAGAGTCTGAGCTCTAGGACCATGGATTAGTTTTAAAGCTTTCATTACACCCGAGCAACGCCGGGCTATCCTGCTAGTAAATAATAAAAGTAAAAAAGAAACAGAGAAATAAATAAAATACTGATGTTACATGAAATCGGAAAAGAAATAAACAAAACTTTTTTTTTTCGGATATTGATTTTTCAGGATGGACACACACATGCACATAAAAACAGACACACATAGAAAGCGTATGAAGGCATACAAAAACAAGCACAACCACCAACAATAGTAAATACAGAAGCAGACACATTAAATAAAAACACATAACACAAATTCAAATGCACGCAAAAAACTTAACTTCCTGTACGAACACATACATATGCAGAAACACAAATATTCACACACACACACACACACACACACACACACACACACACACACACACACACACACACACAAATACAGAAAAATGTAAGATAAAGTGGATATAAAGATTATATATCCAGTGGAACCTGCCGTATGCGACCCTCTTCGTAAGCAACCACCTGTTGTTAACGACCTTTTTTCTATGCACGAACGATTTACTGATGCTAATTAACCCTTAGTGAGTGACCACCCCCAGAACGCGACAAGCGACCAACATCAACGAGTGAAAATCACTGATCAAGCGACCGCTTTAAAAAAAGATCCATTTTGGTTTTACACTGCGAACTTCTAAATTAGGAGAAACTAAATGAGTAATCTGTTTCATTTTGATTTGATCTAAGCCAGGAACTCATTGTTTTGTTATTGCAGTGTTGTATCAAAATGTTTTCTTGTTGAAATGTACATTGCCTGAGTTCACCTTACGGTCAAACATCGTTTTGTACAACATGTATTGCACTTGACATGTTCAAGGGATTTATCGCAGTCTCTGTACTGACTTGGATAAATTCAGGGATTGAGAAAATCACAATTATTTCCCTTTCTTCAATGTCTATCTCTTTCGTTCCTTTATTTTTTGTGTATCTATCTACTCTATTTCTATCAGGGTATATCTACCGCTATTTCTCTGTTTCTCTACTCCTACCCACGATCGCTGTTTTTTATATGTTTTTTTTCCATGTATTATCGCAGATTCTCTTTTGCTATCACTCACTTCTAAGGAAAAACTGAAACGGTATACTTTTTTTTAAGTCCACTTAATAAATATTTTTTGTGAATAAATATTTTTGTCTCTTGTTGACGGTTGTAAATACGTTTTTAAAAATTTTAAAATAAATTATGCTGAATAAATTTCTTTAAAGTTTGGCCATTTTCTTATGTTCTCATTTATTTATTACAAGATTACATGAGAAAATTCTAATCTGTACATTCTGATGAGTGGAATATACGTTCCTGGCGTAAATAGATCATGACTGTTAGCCTTTAGTGAGCGACCACCTGTTGTATACGACCAGTTTTTGATGGCAGTAGTGAAGGTCGTATACTCTCTCTGGCTATTTAACTTATAGCTGGAGGAAGACATGTATTAATTTTTTTCTCAAGGTACGTAAGTGAATTGGATGAACACGACTAGAAATCAAACTCTCCGTATCCTAAAGCCGAGCCTCTATCACTCCATTGTGCCTTTCTCTCTCTCTCACTCTCTCTCTCTCTTTATATATATATATATACCATGGAACGTGTCGTATACTTTCATGTAACATCAGTATTTCGAGTATCAAGATTCATTGGAATTTGTTTTTAAGGGCAGGGTCCCCAAGTCCTACCCTGTTATTTAACCCGTAACTGGAGGGAAGGGACGGATTAAATTCGGACTCGGCTCACCGATTTCTCTTTCCGAGCACCACAATGCACATCCATCACTATACGCTTACAGCACCTGGTATTCTCAACCGTTCAACCATTCACCCATCTGACCAGGCTCAACGTTGCTTAACTTCGGTGATCGAGCGAGAACCTGTGTATTCAACGTGATAGGCCGTAAGCCAATAAACGAAGGGATTGTTAATTTCTTGATGAAACAGTGATACACAAGAAACAATTATACGATTTGAAGGATAACGACAAATGCTTAATAACTTAAGACCTTTCAAAACATTAGGAAATGCGAATGGGCTCGAAGGTAACCCCTCCAAATGAAACCACCGCCTTTGGAAAATAACATCACCAACATCTGTGGGTATTACATACTGTGCACAAAATACAATCAGAAGACTAGCTACCCTGTAAGGATACAGTTGGAGGAACATTGAAAGCGTTTAGTTTGAGGTGGACACTGAAACCGAAAAATTTCGTATGTATAGACTTTTTGTAAGTAGATGTTCCACTGTAAACAGAAGCAGAAGTAGAAGTGACAGTTACATTTAACTATTTCAAGGTAAATAAGTGGGACCTATATGCCAATTTAGTATCATGTTTAAATTCATGTGGTCGTGGCACAAGGGTTGGTTGGTTGTTTTGTTTTTATGGCATATCAACCTCGGTGGGTCATTTATTGCCAACTAAATTTTTATTTATTTATTTATTGCTGGTAATACCTTTTTCTTTCAACAATTGTTTTTATATAAGTTTTATGTCTAGTAATACTTTTTCTTTTTGTGTATCAAGATTCATTGGGATTTGTTTTTAAGGGCAGGGTCTACAAGTCCTCCCCTTGTTATTTAACCCATAACTGAAGGGAAGGGACAGATTCATACCTTTCCTAAGGGTACCAGTGCTTAAGTGAATGCAGGGTATTCAACTGGAATTCGAACTCGCCTCACCGATTTCTCTTTGCGAGCCGATATCCACTGCACCACAACGCACATCCGTCACCATACGCTTACAGCAGCTGGTATTCCCAAGAGGTCACCCATCTAAGTACTGACCAGGCTCAACATTGCTTAACTTTGGTGATTGAGCGAGAACTGGTGTATTCAACGTGATATGGCCGTAAGTCGTGGTACAAGGGATAAAAGCTCGTCTGAGTAGTTGTCATGAAAATATTTGTTGAAAAAACATGTCATGCCGATGAGAAAGTAACTGAAGCCGAGATGCCAAATGAGGATCTATCACATTGCAGATTCTTCTTTGGATTTTCTCGAGAACTTTGAGATGAAGAACAGGAGCACTCCACCAGATATGGCAACAGTATTCAATGCAGGGATGAATGGTAGATTTATAAATGTACAAGATGGATTCTGATGAGGAAAACTTTCTGACCCGACACAGAGACCCAAACTTTTTAGCAGTAGATGTAGCTATGAACATCAAAATGAGCAGGAATACCTGACCAGATATGGCAACAGTATTCAATGCACGGACTAGATAGATTTATAAATGTGCAACATGGATTCTGATGAGGAAAACTTTCTGACCCGACACAGAGACCCAACCCTTTAGCAGTAGATGTAGCTATGAACATCGAAATGAAATCAGGAATACCTGACCAGATATGGCAACAGTATTCAATGCATGGACTAATGATAGATTTATAAATGTGCAAGATGGATTCTGATGAGGAAAACTTTCTGACTCGACACAGAGACCCAACCTTTTTTAGCAGTAGATGTAGCTATGAACATCGAAATGAAAAAGCAGGAATACCTGACCAGATATGGCAACAGTATTCAATGCACGGACTAATGATAGATTTATAAATGTGCAACATGGATTCTGATGAGGAAAACTTTCTGACCCGACACAGAGACCCAACCTTTTAGCAGTAGATGTAGCTAGTGAACATCGAAATGAAAAAGCAGGAATACCTGACCAGATATGGCAACAGTATTCAATGCACGGACTAATGATAGATTTATAAATGTGCAAGATGGATTCTGATGAGGAAAACTTTCTGACCCGACACAGATACCCAACCTTTTTAGCAGTAGATGTAGCTATGAACATCGAAATGAAAAGCAGGAATACCTGACCAGATATGGCAACAGTATTCAATGCACGGACTAATGATAGATTTATAAATGTGCAAGATGGATTCTGATGAGGAAAAACTTTCTGACCCGACACAGAGACCCAACCTTTTTAGCAGTAGATGTAGCTATGAACATCGAAATGAAAATCAGGAATACCTGACCAGATATGGCAACAGCATTCAATGCATGGACTAATGATAGATTTATAAATGTGCAAGATGGATTCTGATGAGGAAAACTTTCTGACCCGACACAGAGACCCAACCTTTTTAGCAGTAGATGTAGCTATGAACATCGAAATGAAAGCAGGAATACCTGACCAGATATGGCAACAGTATTCAATGCACGGACTAATGATAGATTTAGTAAATGTGCAACATGGATTCTGATGAGGAAAACTTTCTGACCCGACACAGAGACCCAACTCACAGTAGATGTAGCTATGAACATCGAAATGAAAAGAGAATACCTGACCAGATATGACAAGAGTATTCAATGCACGGACTAATGATAGATTTATAAATGGCAAGATGGATTCTGATGAGGAAAAACTTTCTGACCCGACACAGATACCCAACCTTTTTAGCAGTAGATGTAGCTATGAACATCGAAATTGAAAAGCAGGAATACCTGACGATATGGCAACAGTATTCAATGCACGGACTAATGATAGATTTATAAATGTGCAAGATGGATTCTGATGAGGAAAACTTTCTGACCCGACACAGAGACCCAAACTTTTAGCAGTAGATGTAGCTATGAACATCGAAATGAAAATCAGGAATACCTGACCAGATATAACAGTATTCAATGCACGGACTAATGATAGATTTATAAATGTGCAACATGGATTTACGAGGAAAACTTTCGACCCGACACAGAGACCCAACCTTTTTAGCAGTAGATGCAGCTATGAACATCGAAATGAAAATCAGAATACCACCAGATATGGCAACAGTATTCAATGCATGGACTACGATAGATTTATAAATGTGCAAGATGGATTCTGATGAGGAAAACTTTCTGACCCGACACAGAGACCCAACCTTTTTAGCAGTAGATGTAGCTATGAACATCGAAATGAAAAGCAGGAATACCTGACCAGATATGGCAACAATGGTCTACGCACGGACTAATGATAGATTTATAAATGTGCAACATGGATTCTGATGAGGAAACTTTCGACCCGACACAGAGACCCAACCTTTTAGCAGTAGATGTAGCTATGAACATCGAAAAATGAAAAGCAGGAATACCTGACCAGATATGACAAGAGTATTCAATGCACGGACTAATGATAGATTTATAAATGTGCAAGATGGATTCTGATGAGGAAAACTTTCTGACCCGACACAGATACCCAACCTTTTTAGCAGTAGATGTAGCTATGAACATCGAAATGAAAAGCAGGAATACCTGACCAGATATGGCAACAGTATTCAATGCACGGACTAATGATAGATTTATAAATGTGCAAGATGGATTCTGATGAGGAAAACTTTCTGACCCGACACAGAGACCCAACCTTTTTAGCAGTAGATGTAGCTATGAACATCGAAATGAAAATCAGGAATACCTGACCAGATATGGCAACAGTATTCAATGCACGGACTAATGATAGATTTATAAATGTGCAACATGGATTCTGATGAGGAAAACTTTCTGACCCGACACAGAGACCCAACCTTTTTAGCAGTAGATGCAGCTATGAACATCGAAATGAAAATCAGGAATACCTGACCAGATATGGCAACAGTATTCAATGCACGGACTAATGATAGATTTATAAATGTGCAAAATGGATTCTGATGAGGAAAACTTTCTGACCCGACACAGATACCCAGCCTTTTTAGCAGTAGATGTAGCTATGAACATCGAAATGAAAATCAGGAATACCTGACCAGATATGGCAACAGTATTCAATGCACGGACTAATGATAGATTTATAAATGCGCAAGATGGATTCTGACGAGAAAAACTTTCTGACCCGACGCAGAGACCCAACCTTTTTAGCAGTAGATGTAGCTATGAACATCGAAATGAAAAGCAGGAATACCTGACCAGATATGGCAACAGTATTCTATGCACGGACTAATGATAGATTTATAAAAGTGCAAGATGGATTCTGATGAGGAAAACTTTCTGACCCGACGCAGAGACCCAACCTTTTTAGCAGTAGATGTAGCTATGAACATCGAAATGAAAAGCAGGAATACCTGACCAGATATGGCAACAGTATTCAATGCACGGACTAATGATAGATTTATAAATGTGCAAAATGGATTCTGATGAGGAAAACTTTCTGACCCGACACAGAGACCCAACCTTTTTAGCAGTAGATGTAGCTATGAACATCGAAATGAAAATCAGGAATACCTGACCAGATATGGCAACAGTATTCAATGCACGGACTAATGATAGATTTATAAATGTGCAACATGGATTCTGATGAGGAAAACTTTCTGACCCGACACAGAGACCCAACCTTTTTAGCAGTAGATGTAGCTATGAACATCGAAATGAAAATCAGGAATACCTGACCAGATATGGCAACAGTATTCAATGCACGGACTAATGATAGATTTATAAATGTGCAACATGGATTCTGACGAGAAAAACTTTCTGACCCGACGCAGAGACCCAACCTTTTTAGCAGTAGATGTAGCTATGAACATCGAAATGAAAAGCAGGAATACCTGACCAGATATGGCAACAGTATTCTATGCACGGACTAATGATAGATTTATAAAAGTGCAAGATGGATTCTGATGAGGAAAACTTTCTGACCCGACGCAGAGACCCAACCTTTTTAGCAGTAGATGTAGCTATGAACATCGAAATGAAAATCAGGAATACCTGACCAGATATGGCAACAGTATTCAATGCACGGACTAATGATAGATTTATAAATGTGCAAGACGGATTCTGACGAGAAAAACTTTCTGACCCGACGCAGAGACCCAACCTTTTTAGCAGTAGATGTAGCTATGAACATCGAAATGAAAATCATGAATACCTGACCAGATATGGCAACAGTATTCAATGCACGGACTAATGATAGATTTATAAATGTGCAAGATGGATTCTGATGAGGAAAATTTTCTGACCCGACGCAGAGACCCAACCTTTTTAGCAGTAGATGTAGCTATGAACATCGAAATGAAAAGCAGGAATACCTGACCAGATATGGCAACAGTATTCAATGCACGGACTAATGATAGATTTATAAATGTGCAAGATGGATTTTGAGGGGAAAAACTGCCTTGTCCGACACAGTGTCCCAACCTTCCTAGCAGTAGAAGCAGCTATAGATTCGATGTGGTCGTTCCACTTCAGGTCGGTTGAGAGAGTGAGACCAAGGAGGCATGGTGTGCTGCTCTACAGGAGGCTATGTTCATTCAGGCAGGAAAGTTTTTCTGTGGTATTTAAAGGAGTGAGGTTTTTTTAATTGCACAATTGGAAGAAGCAAATGATCTAATGCATTAATATGCTTGTTAAATCTCATCTGTTTTCATAATTTGAGTTTGAACAGAATGCGTGTTAACAGTTAGTACATGGTACATTCGTGCTCATCTCGATAATAGGGATTAGATTTTTGTATATTTGTAGATTTATTGAAAAAAAAAAAGGAGAAATAAAATGATTTAAACAGAAAAAGGAAAAATGGAAGTATAAGAAATGTTCAACAGTGGGCTATGATAAGCCACCCTTGATTACAGGTATTTTCGCTTCAGGTGAATGACGGAACGAGGGTTGCATGGTGCAATCGGAGAAAGCGTGCTAAGAGCCACCAGGAATAGGGAGATGTGGAAGGCCATGATCGCCTACGTCCTGAAAGGACATAGCACATAAGAGAAGAAGAAGAAGAAGAAGAAGAAGAAGAAGAATAACGTCTCTTCTTTTTTCAGACAATATCGTGTTAGGATCAAGCTACTCTTATCTATGAATGATAGTTGACTTATATTTTGCAATAGAGAAATTTTAAAGACGTAAAAAAATTGGTGAATTGCAACGAGGGGAAATAATAGGATGGTATCAGTTTGGCAAGTCAAGTAGAGAAATTGCTTGGTTTTTCCTGGTTAATCATCAAACGGTTAATAATATTATCAAGAAATTTAATGAAGAAGGCCATTGTAGGGTGTAACTGTTATGGGGAAACACACCTATTCCTCAGATAAGGGCCTTTCCCTCCTATATTAATAAGAGTTAACAAGAAGTTCTTGGGAAGTTCATAGGAGTTCTTTAGACTTCTATTGGAGTTCAGCAGAACTACTAGGCAGTTGATATTAGTTGGCAGTTAGCCGAATATTAAGGAGTCAGCTTTCAGTGGAAGATTACTAAGTTCCTAACATTTTGGGTACGTTAAGTCGATTAGCAACCGACATAGCACGATTATAACTTTCAGAACAAAAAATTGGTCCAGAACAGAAACAACATTCAAGAAAACCAAGCATTATGTCTGAGCGAACAAAAAATGCACTGAAGAGGGAAGGTATCAGAAAGCGTCGTCAGAGGGTCAAAAATGTGACCAACATCATGAAAATGTCATCATATGCAGTAAGAAAGACTGAAAAAGCTAGGCTATCAAAGAAGAGTTGTAAGAAAAAAGGTTAACAAGACGTGTATGGACTGGCTGAAGGAATTCAAGAGAAAAGATTATGAATTTTGGCGGTCTGTAATTTGGTCAAATTAAAGTAAATCAAAATTAAATCGTAATTAAATTTTGAAATTAGATGTTGTTTATTCTTCTGGCTAAAACTTTTCTTAGGCCATTGTATAACATAATTATATTTACGTGAAAATTTCACGGTTTTTCTATTAAAATTTTCTGATAAATATTAATTCTTAATTCTAAAGTTAATTATGAATAAGCTCAAAGCGAGCTCTATGGTAGTAAAATAACCATAGTAATTCCCTATTGCATCGTTAAATATTTGATCTTAAGTTTGACAAAATATTGCAATAATAATCATAAATATGAATGCTGGTCGTTATTTTAAGAAGTATGGGGGTACAAATGAAAAGAATTGAAATTGAAAACTTTTATTAGATTTTTGATGATTGCCTTTCTCAGTTTCAGTCGTCCAATACAGTACCTCAAAAAAAAATGGCGCTTTATTCTCTAATGTAGTAACCATGTCAGAATGAATGTCCTTGGGAGCTAAACACTTTTTTGCAGCTACTTATAAACGCCACGATGCCAAATTTTGTCGATTTTTTAAAGAGAAGTCGCCACTTGGGACATTTGAGTCAGATGTCAGTTTCACTGAAAAGAACAAAAAACAAAAAATACAAACAAAAAAAACAAACCCCCCCCCCCAAAAAAAAACAAACAAACAAACAAAAAAAAAAACAATGTAGGTATGAGTTAACATTAATGCATGCAAGATTTAGTTTGTTCTTATGTCACTACTTCACAGTCAACTTTTTAGCTTTTCAGCCTACCCTTCTCCGGAAAACAAGTAAGGATATTAAATATCTGGGTGGATATCTAAAAAGACTTATTTAATATAAAATATTAAGCAATCAATCTCTATAGAGTCAGTTAAGTGCCATACGTGATAGACGCTTGGGCGATCATGTCTCGAAAGAGATATCAGTGACTGGGCAGAAGATTATCCCGCAGTAGGTTGCCATTGCTTTCTGCGGTAGACTGGTTGCTGACCAAGGCTATGGAACCCAATCTTTCCTGCTATTTAACCCATAACTGGAAGGAAGAGATGGATTAATACCTTTCCCAAGGGTATTTGTGTCTAAGTGAATACAATGGATTCAGCTGGAATTCGAACTCGGTTCCCCGGTTTCTCGTTCTGACATCTATAGAGACTTCACCTAAATAGCCTATTTAATATAAAATATTAAGCGATAGGTCTCTATAGAGAGCTCACCAAAATGGCCTATTTAATATAAAATATTAAGCAATCAAACTCTATAGAGACTTCACCTAAATAGCCAATTTAATATAAAATATTAAGCAATAGATCTATATAGAGACCTCACCTAAATAGCCTATTTAATATAAAATATTAAGCAATCAATCTGTATAGAGAGCTGACCTAAATAGCCTATTTAATATAAAATATTAAGCAATAGATCTATATAGAGACCTCACCTAAATAGCCTATTTAATATAAAATATTAAGCAATCAATCTGTATAGAGACTTCACCTAAATAGCCTATTTAATATGAGATATTAAGCAATCAATCTGTATAGAGATCTCACCTAAATAGCCTATTTAATATAAAATAGTAATCCATAGATCTGTATAGAGATGTCACCTAAATAGCCTATTAAATGTAAAATATTAAGCAATCAATATGTATAGAGATCTCACCTAAATAGTCTATTTAATATAACATATAAAGCAATCAATCTCAATAGAGATTTCACCTAAATAGCCAATTTAATATAAAATATTAAGCTATCAATCTCTATAGAGATTTCACTTAAATAGCCTATTTAATATAAAATAGTAACCGATAGATCTGTATAGAGACCTCACATAAATAGCCGACTTAATATAAAATATAAAGCAATCAATCTCAATAGAGACTTCACCTAAATAGCATATTTTATATAAAATATTAAGCAAAAGATCTATATAGAGACCTCACCTAAATAGTCTATTTAATATAAAATATTTAGCAATCAATCTGTATAGAGACTTCACCTAAATAGCCTATTTAATAATAAAATATTAAACAATCAATCTGTATAGAGATCTCACCTAAATAGCTTATTTAATATTAAATATAAAGCAATCAATCTGTATAGAAACCTCATCTAAATAGCCTTTTTAATAAAAAATATTAAGCGATAGATCTGTATAGAGAGCTCACTAAAATAGCCTATTTAATATAAGATATTAAGCAATCAATCTGTATAGAGACCTCAACTAAGCAGCCTATTTAATATGAAATATTGAGCAATAGATCTGTATGTAGAGCCCCCCAAAATGGCCTAATTAATATAAAATATTAACCGATCAATCTGTATAGAGACCTCACGTAAACAGCCTATTTAATATAAAATATTGAGCAATAGATCTGTATAGAGAGCTCACCAAAATGGCTTATCTTAGATAAAATATTAAGCAACCAATCTGTATATAGATCTCTCCTAAATAGCCTATTTAACATAAAATATTAAGCGATAGATCTGTATAAAGAGCCTACCAAAATGGCCTATTTAATATAAAATATTAAGCAATCAATCTGTATAGAGATCTCACTTAAATAGCCTATTTAATATAAAATATTAAGCGATAGATCTATATAACGATCTTGCCAAAATGGCCTATTTAATATAAAACATTAAGTGATCTATCTGTATAGTGACCTCACCTAAACAGCCTATTAAACATAAAATATTAAGTGATAGATCTGTATAGAGAGCTCACCAATATGGCCTATTTAATATAAAATATTAAGCAATCAATCTGTATAGAAACCTCATCTAAATAGCCTTTTTAATAAAAAATATTAAGCGATAGATCTGTATAGAGAGCTCACTAAAATAGCCTATTTAATATAAGATATTAAGCAATCAATCTGTATACAGACCTCAACTAAGCAGCCTATTTAATATGAAATATTAAGCAATCAATCTGTATAGAGATCTCACCTAAATAGCCTATTTAATATAAAATATTAAGCGATAGATCTGTATAGCGAGCTCAACAATATGGCCTATTTAATATAAAATATTAAGCGATAGATCTGTATAGAGAGCTCACCAAAATGGCGTATTTAATATAAAATATTAAGCAATCAATCTGTATAGAGATCTCACCTAAACAGCCTATTTAATATAAAATATTAAGCGATTGATCTCTATAATGATGTCACCATAAAGGCCTATTAATAAAGAATATTAAGCAATAGATCTGTATAGAGAGCTGTTATATCCCGGGAGGGGATAAACAGAGAAAGAATAGTGCAAGAAATAATTCTTAACACTGAGAATACATAAAGAGAGATTTATTATACCTCAGTACAATAAACCAAATACATGTACACCAACGAGCAGTTAACAAGAATAACAATTAAGAAGGCAATATCTCTGTATAGGACGTATGCATCTGTCTTGAGAAGAAGGCTTCCATCTAGTGACGTCTAATTCTTGTCTAAGGCCGATGGCTCTCGACTAATGTCGATGACTCTCGTAAAATCACAATCACTTTCGTATAATGACTAAGACTCCCATATAATCATGAACACTCTCGATCTTTCTGTAGTTCGTTCTAGTTCTGGTCTTTTATAACCCGGGCCATACCCATCCCTGGGTAGGACAGGATATTTCACTACAACAAGAGCTTAATGGATGTTATCCAGAGCAATATGAAATTTAAAAGGAAAACTCAAAGTGTCATCTAAAGTGGTCATGAATTATCATCCATTTCAATGAACTAATTAGTTCATCTGATCAGGTCATATTTTATTCATTTCATTCAGTGTAAATATTTTCATATAATATCCAAAAATGTTTTTAAAACAAAATGGAAACCAAGTAACATGGCCCAGAATGGGAATCTTTACCCTTATCTAGTAAGGGTAACAAAGGCCAAGGGAGAAAAAGTTCAGACATTAAAGGCCACATGTTCTGATGTTATATATCAACAAACAACAAACACGCATGTATATAAAAATATAAAGTTATATTTTTATTAATGACGATGAACCGTGTAGAATAGGGAACAGAGAATTGAGAGAGCGCGCTTCTAATGGGTTGACGGGAGTGTAGTCTTATCTGTTGTGTCTCTCCTCACCGGCCGATCTCTGTTGCTCCTCTACTGGCGAATCCGTGTGCCGAGGTCTTTTTATAATCTTCCAGAACAGGGACTTTTTCTTCCGGTTTTGCCTCGCCCACGCACGCCCACGTAATTCTCAGAGACACCTGTTCTGTTTGCCTCTGTAGTTATTTCCGCTGCTGCCGGAAATAAGGTCAAACGACATCCGTTCCTTTCAACGACCGGAAACACCCTCGCTTGCATCAGCCTTCCTCGGGTGGGGCCAGATTGTTATATTACATTCCTCGCCCTCCCATTTTCCAAAATGTTCACCTAAGAACATTTTAAGCGCAACACCCTCACACTCCTCCCCATGCCACACAAGCCCGACAATTGTATAAAACATGTGCACGCCAAAACAACAAAACATGTGCATGCCGAAACAAAAAAAACAACAAAAAAATATATAGGGGAGCCTACATCGGCAACCCAACAATGTTCGTGTCCATCGTGAAAAATGTTCTACCAGCTCGATGTTTCATTGTTCTTTTTTTTTTTTTTTTTTTTAATATCCATTTTCACAGAATTGGGCAAAGTTCTTAAAAATGTTCATTTTCTTTCTCGACTCTGTCCATAAGCGTAGACGCCTCGATGCACGACCACATGATCATAGGCGGTAACCGCACCCCAGTTTCTAAACTGACATCGAGTAAATGACCTTTGACCAACACCATGCGTGTTTCTGCTCGAGTTTATTGTTACACATGTAACTTTATTTAATTTAATTTAATTTCAAACATACTATGTTTGAACACAGAAAAATGGCCATTATCTGCAGTACATATCATTCATAGTCTGACCGAGAAATGTTCAATAGAAAATGAAGAAAATTACCCTGATTCCAACGTTAATCCGCATGCAATTTACTTGTGGAGGATTAGAGGTTTCATCTATATGAATTTAGTTTAAAAAAATGGACCCGTGACTCGTAGTTCCTTAGTTTGTACAATGTTTTCTATTCCTTGAACTACTTCCTCTGGATTCGAATCCAAGCATATCTGATTTGTTGACATCTCTCTGTTTAACGCAGAGACATTTGAGTGTTGAACACCCGTTGACCCCGGAGTACTATTCACAACGGATAACTCCCTTTCCTTTCCCGAAGCACTGTTGCTTCTTTCACACTTAAAAATCCGCTTCCTAGCTATTATTCCAAGGATTATCATAACGCCGACTATGCCAGCAATGACTCCTATCGTCAACTTCTTCGGGAGTTCTTCATATTCTTCACTAAATCTTTCCATATCTATCTGTTCCAAGGTATTTACTAGTTTGCGGATAGGAATCTCCTCCATATCGCGCAATTCTGCCGGCATGGTGTCCACTGAAAAATTGGGAAATTTCTGCGTAATTGGGGACCAAACCACTGAACCAGAGACGTATAATTTACTTTATGCTTTAGATACTATTAATAATTTTCCACGTTTGTATCTTCCTAACTATTTCACTTAAACTATCGTTAATCCTCCCACTGCTTCTTTCCCAATCCTATAGCATATCAGCCAATAAGTCTACAAGACTTTTCAGTTGTTCTTTCTTTTTGTCCGATCAACTGTGGAATCTGCAGGTCTATCCGTGTCAATATAAAGTTTTCAGAAATTAATATATCTTCAAAAGATATTTCCCAAGTCACATAAATGAAAATTCACAGAGGATGTTGAAATTGATGGGAACCTGCACAAAAGCATAATTCACAAACATGGAAATGTAAATCATTTTGTAGTGTACAGTCATTGAAAAGAAATCCAAAAAAAAAGAAAACCTAACACTGCACAAACCAAAGAAAACATTGTTATCAACAAGTTAATCCAATTATCCACTTTAAAGAGTAGAAGAAACTTCCTTTACATGATTTTACATTTCACTTACTCAATAAAAGTAAGATTAATTAAGCAACATACCAGTAAACTCACTTCACATATATGGTAAAATATTAACAAAAAAAAAATAAATCATTAACTCAGATGTTTTATACTTACAGATAGGTAAATATCTCAACTTTATTTCTCCCGTCAACCCCAACCTATGCGCTCTCCGCTAGGCGTACTACTCTCTGCATGTAGTCCTGCACCCCCTCCGTTCTACCCTTAATGTGTTCGACACCGAACAATCCACATTTCTCAATTCTAGGGTCAGATCGGCAAAAGTATGCTGTTCCATTTTTTTTTCTAACTAGACTTATTATAAACAAGAGCAGAACACACACACTATCAAATCAAAGAGTCACCTACCTTGGCTGATGTCTATAGTCGTGCGGCTGCTTCTATTTTCGTCTTCTTTTTTCTTTCTATCTGGTAGTTTTAAGTCCGTTGAATTTCAATCGTCGCCGTGGCAACCAGCTCGCATCTAACTGCTTTGTTGTCTCAAAACAGCAAGTCACTAGGCACCAATTATGCGTCTGTTATATATCGACAAACAACAAACACGCATGTATATAAAAATATAAAGTTATTTATTAATGACGATGAACCGTGTAGAATAGGGAACAGAGAATTGAGAGAGCGCGCTTCTAATGGGTTGACGGGAGTGTAGTCTTATCTGTTGTGTCTCTCTTCACCGGCCGATCTCTGTTGCTCCTTTACTGGCGAATCCGTGTGCCGAGGTCTTTTTATAATCTTCCAGAACAGGGACTTTTTCTTCCGGTTTTGCCTCGCCCACGCACGCCCACGTAATTCTCAGAGACACCTGTTCTGTTTGCCTCTGTAGTTATTTCCGCTGCTGCCGGAAATAAGGTCAAACGACATCCGTTCCTTTCAACGACCGGAAACACCCTCGCTTGCATCAGCCTTCCTCGGGTGAGGCCAGATTGTTATATTACACTGACACATCCTTTGGTATCCGAAGAATCACCTAAAATTTAAAAATTACGGGCTTTTTCCGAAATTAATTTACGAGATGTATTATTGACTGTGGTACTTTCTCTTCCTGAAAGATTTTATCACATATTCAGTAACGAGAATAATAGAATAAATTCCTTAGTGTATAAAGTTTCTTGAAATTTTAGTTTATCTTGACTAATCTACGTATTTGGCTAAGGGTAATCTTAGGACTGTGAGATTTTAAATTTGGGGTAATCTCACTCTAAAAAAATTAGATACCATGCATTAATAGGTGAAGTAGTTTCAACATTTCAATTAAGGAAGAGTTAATTAAATCAAAAAGGTATAAAACTTACTAATTATTCGATCCAGAATGTGGCTCCAAATGTTTGGCCTGTAGATATAGCTGGAGGGGAGATGGCTGGAGGGGAAATGGAGAGGAGATGGATTCATGCCTATATATACAGTACTGTTCAAAAGTATTAGGACAAGAACTATTTTATCTTTTATGAGGCATCAAAATAATTGCGACAATTTACCAATCGCACCTAGTATATATACAGTACTGTGCAAAAGTATTAGGACGAGAACTATTTTATCTTTTATGAGGCATCAAAATAAAGTTTAAAATCACCCCTGTCCTAACGCTTTTGCACACTACCGGTAGTGTGCAAAAGTATTAGGACAGGAGATGATTTACCTAAAAATCTCATTGAAATTCAAATACAAGACGAAAAGCCAAGTAAATTGCTTATAAATGTTGATTATTTAAAATTAAGTGTAAAAGAAATGTATTAAAAAGAAGTTATATTTAAGTTTTTCTATTTTCAATTAAACAAGTTATTTTGAAACTACTCATTATTCCATTATCCTTGGATATGACTGACTTTTTTCTTATTCCCCCTCTGGAATTGATAAATCTAATGTTACTTTGCAAGACACACTTTGGGAACAAATACAAGCTGCTTGGCAGAAGATACCATTTGATACATTGAAGAAGCTTGTGATGTCAATGCCTGATAGAATGAAGGCTGTGATCAAAGCAAAAGGCTATAATACTAAATATTAAATTTATTTTGAAACAAGTATTTTTTCTTGTTAAAGCATTTGTTAAGTAAATCAAGTAAAATTACTTTAATTAAATTGTTTATTTTCTGTCAATATGCCTCATAAAAGATATAGTAGTTCTTGTCCTAATACTTTTGAACAGTACTATATATATATATATATATATATATATATATAAAGGAAAACTCAACATGTCATTTAAATTGGTTATAAATTATAATTCGTTTCAATGAGCTTAATTAGCTCATTTCATCAAACCACACACTATTCCTTCCATTTGGTACAAAATATTTTGCCTGAATAAGCATTTTCTTTAATTGAAGAGAAGGATAAAAAAATATAAAAATAAAAATAAGAAGAAGGAAACAAGAAAAAGGAAAAGAGAGTCGGGATTAGGCATTGGCGTCAGATCGGCAGGGAGTATTCGGACTAGTCGTGAAGGGTTTGACCTCTGAAGAAACTTTTAATTCTATGGATATGTGTGTTTGTGTGACCCCATAAAATTAAACCACCCATTTATACTAACCTATATCCATATACACATATGCGTACATTCCCACATATACTTACAAATGTGACTTTGTTTATGCTTACACATACTTACCGACCTACATATTTTCGCTTAAAAAAAGTGGCTTCAAACAGGGATTACATTACTTAGATCCCCCCCCCAAAAGTACCAGAACTAAAGAACCTAAAAATAGAAAAAGAAGAGAGTGATATGGTTTAAGTCAGTCAGTTAAGTGCCATACGTGATACACGCTTGGGCGATCATGTCTCGAAAGAGACATGACTGACTGGGCAGAAGATTATCCCGCAGTAGGTTGCCATTGCTTTCTGCGGTAGACTGATTGCCGACCAAGGCTATAGAACCCAATCTGTTCTGCTATTTAACCCATAACTGGAAGGAATAGACGGACTAATACCTTTCCCAAGGGTATTTGCGCGCAAGTGAATGCAATGAATTCGGCTACTTTTGTAGTGACATTATAACATATTCATGTTATAATTACTGAATATATATATATATATATATATATATATATATATATATACATGTGTGTGTGTGTGTGTGTGTGTGTGTGTGTGTGTGCGGATGATTAATAAATTATGAGAAGAAAAATTTAAAAACAACTACTACTTCTGTGATTTACGCATTACTCTTTAATAATGAATGACGTTTTCCGGTGACTGGCGTGTTTATACACACGCATATGAAAAACACACTAAAATTTCCTTCTCTCATTCCATGCGTTGATTGCTTAGGGAGTAGGCACTCTGATTGACATCAAATCGGTTGAGTTTCGATCCCGGTTGGAAGCAAGTGGCTGTTTAGCCACATTGATGAGCTGTGATACATCGAAACAGGCTAGTATGTGGATGACTTATACATATATATATATATATATATATATATATATATAAGACAATTTTTGTTACCCTGATCTTTTTTTATATAATTGTTTTGCCCAAGCAAGGTTTTTTTACTGCCACTGTTGTGCAGGGGGTTACATAGGAGGAAAGTCATGAGAAAGGGTGACAGGTTATAGGGAGTGTCAGGAAATGGGTAAGAGTGGAGTGGACAGAGAAAGGAGCATGAGAGAGAAGATGTAAGTTAGTGAGATAGGAGATGACGATTTTAGATTTGAATTCTTGAAGATTGTAGCTGTTGGGAAAGCAAGTAAACGGAAGGGAATTCCACAGGTGGGAAGTGCGAGAAAAGAAGCTGATGGAGTAAAATTTGAGTTTACAATTTAGTGGTTTAACAGGAAAAGGGTGGAACCTAGTTGCTAACCTTGTGGCTCGAGTAAATTCATATATAGGCGGCACCAGTGAGCTAAGTTCATCGGAGCAGAAGCCGTGAAACTAATTGTAGAAGAGACACAGGAAAGCTACATTGTGCCGGTGAGAAAGTGACTGTATCTGAGTTGCCAAGTCGGGATCGATCACATTACATATTCTCTGTTGGATTTTGTCAAGGACCCCTAGGTGGATAGCAGGAACACCCGACCAGATATGGCATATACATCTATCTTACATATTTACAAGTTTACCGTCTGTGATTCGAAAATTACTATCACATATGTTCTGGTGCTCCTGAGATCGTTGGTAAAGTACAAAGATAAATCTGCAATGTTATTGGTCCTGACCTACCATCTCAGTTTTAGTCCCTTTGTTATCGCTGTAAAGTTGCCTCCCTTTAATTTTTCTACAAATGGTAATTGTTCTGATGAACTCTCGTCTATGATACATAGAATCTAAGACTTTCATTTCTCATCATTTTGCAGTTGTATTTCTTAGACTGTTGTGTATTTATTTAGCTAAACTTATTTATAAATGGAACTTTGTCTGTGTGTGTGTGTGTGTGTGTGTGTGTGTGTGTGTGTGTGTGTGTGTGTGTGTGTGTGTGTATCCATTACCTATAGACTTCGAAACGGCGGAACCGATTTTCTTGAAAATTTACACAGTTGTACAATAAGTATCTTCGAGTGTTCTTAGCTAGGTTTTGTGTCGAGGCACCCCCGATAAATATCGAAAATCGATAATCGAAAAAATCGGGTTATAGAAGGAGTGGTCAGATTTTAATCAAATTTGATACACTCATAGACAAAGACATAAGAAACGATATTCAGAAGTTTCAAGGTTGCAGTTCTTACAATAGTGCAGAAAAACGATAATATATATATATATATATATATATATATATATATATATATATATATATATATGTTTGTGTGTGCCTGTATGTCTGTATTTTTTTCAGCACTTTTATTTTAGTTTTTGCTTCGTGTTTTTGCTCTAAGTAGGTATAATTGTAGTTCTTAGTCTCAGCCATGATACCATTTACTCACAGGACTTAATTAGCTTTCAAAATTCAGTTTACGACGAAAAAAACTTATTTGATATCAATAGCAGAAAGAATTTGACTTACATCCATTCATTTTTCTTTCGGTCTACGGTTTCTCTTTAACTGGAAACAACTATTGCTTTTTAGTCTTTCGTGCCAACGTCCAAAGTGTCTGAGCTCCAGGACCATGGATTAGTTTCAAAGCTTTCATTACACCCGAGCAACGCCGGGCTATACTGCTTGTATATCATAGTTAAGTTCAAATAGAAAAGACGTTCTAAAATGGCCATGTCAATCTCTAGATCTTAATCCGATTGAAAATTTATGGAAAGAGCTGAAACTGAGAATTCAAAGAGGGAACTCCGAAAGCCTGCATAAAGCCATTTTGTCGTGAATAACGGAAAAATATTAGCCAAGAAACATGCAAGAAATTCGTAGGGTACTACTCAAAACGGCTACATGCTCAAATTAGCAGTAACGGCAACTTAATAGATAATTTAATAAGTGTATTGTAAATATTTCCGTTATTAAATATTTATTTCCTTCGTAACTGTAAGTTCTCTGCTGATAGTTTCTTCTCTTGCACTTCTCTCTCGTTGAACTCTTTTCTAGCTTCTTGCTTTACGGTCAAGTTTGATGTATAAAAATTTAAATACAATGTCTATTGTTATCTCCTGTCTTCTTGATCTCTTTTTTTTCTCGATATGTAATCATGTTTATCTTATATTCTTTCACACTCAATAACCCTCTGCGTATTAATGGCGATGTTGCTTTGCTTAGGGTGATATTATATATAAACAGGGTGAATAAAAAATAATTTTACAAACTTTTGGGCGGTTTTGTCGCACCAAAACATGGACTAAAGTTCATATAAATATAGTCCGCAAATCTAACGTTTTTGAGTTATTATTTAAAAGAAAATTACATGTAGACTAGGGGACATTTGTATTTCGTGTATATTTGTGACTAGCCTCTATTGAATGTTTAACGTGTCTAGTAATGAGTTTAACAATGGCAAGATATTCGTATCTTGAGTAGGCAACTATGATTTTTATATACAATCGCGTGAATGGTAACGAACGCGAGACTGCACGGCTGTATTGTGATGGCAGTTGAGTCATCCAAAATTTGTTTCTGTTTATCTTCACGTTGCTGTGACAGGATCCGTGACATCACAAGGTATGGATCGAGGAAAATCGAGATCCGATGGTACGCCTGACAAGGGAAAACATATTGTATAGGCTGTCGGAGATGTTCCAGGTATCAGCACGCGTCAAGTGGCCCCTAGCACGTACATCTTATAGTACTCCATGGAGGGTACTTGAAATGCAACTCCTGTACCCGTATCATTTGCAAAGTGTGCATGGTTCTTTCGCCCTTTGATAACTGTTATGTTGTGTGACGAATTTTGGTTTTCACCTTCGCGTAAATTCGAAGTAATTTAAAGTATCTTCGTCGCCACTGTTAATGTCGTGGGACGATTTTTTCTGCCAATATCTTCGTCACCACTGTTATGTCGCCAAGTATAAATGAATAACTCAACAACAGAATCAGAATATAAGTTGTATTCCGCGGAAAGACGGTTAGTATGTACAGAAGTGATTAGTAATATTTACAATAGAAAGATACAAGAGTCCAATCCGTCGTAAGACGTGTGTATACATGATTACTTCCGGTACGCCACCAGAAGTGTGACTAACTCTTCACTGACTCGCACTGACTCTTCAGTAACTCATTAGAGACTCTCAAGTGACTCTCTACGACTCATTATTTAGTCGTCCCTCCCAGTAAGGGCAACATATGACACATGGTCAGTTTATATTTGGGCTTTCCGGGCTATATGGCCCGGCCAAAAAATGTCTGTCTATTTTTGCCCAGTCGTGATTCTACCCTTCGGCGGAACCACGACAGGGTTATTGCTCTCTGCTCGGAAGCAGAGAGCGCCCTCTACCCGAAGGCAGAGAGCTGACAGTGTCGTAGAGTCGTCAGTCTAGTGACTCTCTACGACCCTCCTGTAGAGAATCTACCATTGCTATATATAGCAATGGGAACAGTCCATTTGTAGTCAAATAAGAGCGGCGCCCTAACAATAACTCACCATGGGGAGAGCTTTTGCCGAAGTTATTTTATTTTGCACAAACTGCCGACCCGATGTTTGTCTCTTCAGTCCGGTTTATGGATGAGCCAACATTTGGAAGAGAGAGAACAACAAATTTACACAACCAAAATATATCGGAAACCCTATGATACAAAACCGATTGGAAACCAGCATCCTTTTACGATTAATTTGTACACTTGTATTGCACGTATCTCCAACAGCAAGTCTTAGAGGAGCTGTCTAAGGGGACTTTATTTCGAGCACACTTCCAGACTGGAAAAGAGGATGTGCCATTGATGGAGCTCAAGCCCGTTTTAGTCACATGACAAATTCCATTGCCTGCACGTTCCCCCGGCCCCAAGACAGTGGACTGTCATCTGTGAGGACACCTAAAATAATTGGTTTATGCAGCAGACATTAATCATGCATAGAAACTTCCTAAACGTGTCATGTGGGCCCTCGAAACCGTTCGACACCGTGTTGGAGCATTTTTATGGATCATCCAGTCAATGATCATGTCTCGAAAGAGACATGACTGACTGGGCAGAAGATTATCCCACAGTAGATTGCCATTGCTTTCTGCAGTAGACTGGTTGCCGACCATGACTACAGAACCCAATCTGTCCTGTTATTTGACTCATAGCTAGACAGAGAAGAGATGTATTATATAATTAAGTATTAATTAGTGGGTGATCAGTTTCTTACTTCATAACAATAGAAAACCGAACCCCCACTTTATGCCCAGTAGAAGCTTTAATCATGATTCCAACTATTATATTCAGTCAGTCAGTTAAGTGCCATACGTGATACACGTTTTGGGCGATCAAGTCTCGAAAGAGATATGACTGAGTGGGCAGAAGATTATCCCGCAGTAGGTTACCATTGCTTTCTGTGGACCAAGGATACAGAACCTAATTTGTCCTGTCATTTGACTCATAGCTAGAGGGGAAAGAGATGTATTATATGATAAAGTATTAATTAGTGGGGGATCAGTTTATTACTTCATAACAATAGAAAACCGATCCCCCACTTTATGTCCAATAGAGGCTTTAATCATGATTCCAACTATTATATTCAGTCAGTCAGTTAAGTGCCATACGTGATACACGTTTCGGGCAATCATGTCTCGAAAGAGTAATAGCTGACTGGGCAGAAGATTATCCCGCAGTAGGTTGTCATTGCGTTCTGTAGTAGACTGGTTGCTGACCAAGGCTACAGGACCCAATTTGTTCTGTTATTTAACCCATAACTGGAGAGAAGAGACGGATTAATACCTTTCCCAATGGTATTTGTGCGTAAGTGAATGCTATGAATGCAACTAGAATTCGAACTTGGTTCCCCGATTTGTCGGTCCGAGTCGATATCCACTGCACCACAACTCACATCCGCAAGTTTTATTACCGTACTTTCCGGATATTCCCTTTCTAGGATGACCCGAGGTTTTTTTTTTTTTGACAAATGACACGCGTTCCAGTAACGAACTATCGTACCAACTGAACTCAATGCCACATTTAACTGACGAGATATCTTCCGATAACCAATCCATTTGTACGAAGGTCAACAATATGTTTACAGATCAATTATTTTGTTTTTATTAATTTTGTCAATATTTAAAGGATGGTTGGCACAAAAAGAATGACGCAATAATTTTAATTATTCTTAATCGTAATCATAAAATTAATTTGGAATATAAGGTGTGTCGGCCATGTCTGGTACAAGGTCACTTCCAAACTTTGTCTGTTATAGTTGGGTTTAGCCAAAATGATTTTAGTCGTTTGGACCCGATTTTGCGGGTGTGCAATTTTACTTTGTGCGTTTTTTTAAAAAATCGTATCACCCCGAGCAAGGCGGTAACGCCACTGATCTGCAGGGGGCTACGTAATAGTAAAAAGATTGGAAAAGAGAAAGGTGGACACCACATCATAAACAGGGAACAAGGGATGAGCCTCTTAACCTGTTCAATAGACGTGGGTGGAGTGTGAACCGGGCGATAGATAGATCTATCTACTCCAATTGAAAAAAAAAGACAAAGTGAGAAGATTGGAGAAGAGAAAGCCGGAAACCACATTCTAAACAAGGAACAAGGGATGAGCCTCTTAACCTGTTCAATAAACGTGGGTGGAGTGTGAACCGGGCAATTAATAGATCTACCTACTCCAATGAAAAAAAAACATGGTGGTGGATTACTAAGTTTTAACTTAGTAAAAGTCCAGTCAAGAGATATCTGCTAAAATCAAAAAAAAAATTAAAGAAAACCAATTAAACACGAAAAGCTTCAAATTTAAAATTAGGCAGAAAAAAACAAAAACAAAAAAAAAACTAAACAAAACAAGACAAAAGACTTACTTTAAGAATATTAAAAAAAAAACAGATTCCCAGCTCGACACGAGGGACTTTAAATTTTGGTCACACCAAAATGGCCAGTGAGAGACCCAAGATAGAAGCATGAGAGTCAAAAGTTAGTTGATGGAGGATATGGGTTTTGTATCCTATAGGAACGTTCTACAAAACAACCCATCCTAATTTGAAACATTGTAGTAATATTTGAATCTTTTTTTCTTTTATGTACCATGTCCCTTCAGGAAGTAGGCGATCATGGCCTTTCCTGGTGGCTCTTAGCACGCTTTCTTCTGTATCGTCTCTCAGCCCCTGTTCTGCTATCCACCTGCTTAGACCTTTTAAATGTTATCCGCTGCTTTCCCCTGTCTCTTTTTCCCTCTCTCTGGCCTGTTAGTATCAGGTTCTCCAAGCCTTCCTTCCTCATTGCATGTCACAGGCACTTCATTTGTCTCTTCCTGATGCTCAATATTAATTTCCTTTTCGTTTCCATCATTTCCGAAACCTTATCATTGCTCACATGCTCGGTCCACGATATCCGCAGCATCCTTCTGTAGAACCACACATTTCAGCTGCTTCAAGTTTTCCCTTTATCTTTGTTGATATTGTCCAAAATTCGCTGTCATATTGAAGAACTGACATCACATAGCAATCCAGTACTCTCTTCTTCGTTTCTCGTGAAAGTTTCCTGTGTCTTAATACTTAACTCAGCTTCTGGAACGCGTCTTTCGACATGCCGATTCGCTATAGGATCTCTGTGTCGCACTTTCCGTCTTCAGTTAGAACACTTCCCAGATATTTGAATTTTCGTACCTGCTTGATTTTAGTATCCTCCACCTGTATTTGGCATTTTAGGCTGCTCTTTTTGCTGATGACCATGCATTTGGTTTTCTTGCAGTTTATTTGTAATTCCTTCATGTCACTCTCTTCTGTAGGAGGTCTTTTAGTTTTCTTTCCGTGTCTGCAATTAACACTGTGTAGTCTGAGTATCTTATGTTGTTCAGATTGTGACCTCCGATGACAAATCCTGGCATAACATCTAGGGTCCTCAAATATTCTCACTGTACAAGTTAAATAAATCCGGTGAAAATACACATCCTTGTCTTACGCCCCTTTCTATCTTTGTATAACTGCTGAATTCGTTACCTGTCCGTATGCAGGCAGTTTGCTGTCAGTAGAGGTTTTTAATTACCCTAACGTCTTTCCTAAATATGTCGAGCCTGCTGAGCATCTCCATCAATTCTTTGTGGCGTATTTTGTCGAACACTTTTGCATAGTCAATAAAGCATAGGTATAAGTCCTTCATCATTTGTATTGCCCTTTCAGAGAGCATCCTAATCATAAATATGGCGTTCCTTGTTCCAGTGTCTTTGACGAACCAGCACTGTTCTTGCCCTATCTCTGGCTTGATTCTACTTCTTGCTCTGTTTATCAGTATTCGGACGATCAGTTTTGTAATATGACTCATTAAGCTGATAGTTTGGTGTAGTTGACACTCGTTTGCACCTGGCTTTTTAGGTAATGCTATGAAAATGGATTTGCATATGTCGTCTTGTATTATACCACTATTATAAATTTTATTTATTATTTCCGTAATTTTCTCTATGCCGAATTATTTCAGGGCTAACAGAAGCTCTATTACAATGCCGTCTGGGCCAACTGCTTTGTTTCTATTCAGTTTGGCCATTGTAGCCTCCACTTCGGACTTTAATATTTCCGGTCCGTCCTCATCTTTGTGTATTATTGGTTGCTGTCTCTTGTCGTGGAAAAGATCTTCTATATATTCTTCCCATCGCTTGAGTATTTCCTTTTTCTCCAGTATTATCGTTCCATTCTTGGCTTTTATGCATCCTGTTGAAGAGCAGGCTTTTTATCCTGTCAGTTGTCTTATCTCTTTATGCATGTCTGCTTTCTTATTCCTACTCAGTCTCTCTACCTCTGCGCATTTGTCGTTGAGCCATTTCTCTTTTGCCCGTCTGCATTTGTTCCTTATTTCCTTGTGTATTCTCTTTCGTGTCTTGGCATCATTTACTTTTGTGAAAAAAGCTGTTACAAATAAAAAAAATATGTTGTAAACTTTTGAGTTAATAAATATAATTTTTTTCTTCGTGGGATACTTCTTGGAGTTTTTTTAAAAAAAATCTAGGTCACTCCACTAATTCGCGGGAAAAAACAGCATAGGGTAATATAAAAGGCCACAAACTTAACGAAAATAAAGTTTTATCGTCAAAATGTTGATGTTATTATTAAGAGGAAAGATCAAAGGATTTTAAAATTATTTTTTGAAATTTTAAATCCTTTCTAAGACGTTCAAAATTTTGGTTAGAATGCTTGTTTTTTATTTCCGTCATGGCCCCCGACAAAGTTTAACATTGATTTTTGCGCTTTTTTCCGTTGAAAACATTAATTTGAAAATTCCTGAACAAATCAAATAATTCTCCGATTTTAATGAAATTTCAAGAACTTATTTACAAATGAATGAAATTAATTTTTAAATGTTTTTTTTAGAAAATCTTGGTAAAATCTTTTTTTAAATGAGCTATCACAGAACCTTCTTATTTCATAAAATTATTTTTTGTGTTAAAAGTAGGAGTCATTAAAGATTGTAAATAACCTACTTTTTTTTCAAATTTGTACCATTTAACTGAAAATCTGCTCTGAATTGAAAAATAATGAATCCAATAAAACTATGACATTACTTAATTCGAAAAGCTTTTAATTGTTTTTGTAAATAAGTAATATTAAGAACATTATTGTCTGAAGAAATAAAATTTTTCTGATGAATAATGAATTTTTACAAGAATGTTTTCATTTTTTTTTACATTTTAATTATAATAATTGATAATAGTTTAAAATCGTGTAAAATTCTGTACTGGGGTATTTATTGGGGTATTTATTGGGGTATTTATTGGGGTATTTATTGGGGTATTTATTGGGTGTGATGTGGTAATTAAGTGGAAACGAAATTTACGAGTCCAAAATTGCAACGATTAATAAACGTAGTTACGTCTCCCTATTTTTAAAATAATTTTTAATTTATTATATTTTACCTTATTTTCATGTGTGGTAGACTGAAATTGCCATTCTTATGAATGAATAGGCTACGTAATTTAAGAATGTTGTCTCTTCACTTAGATTTATGAAAATCGTCGTTTTTGGCCATGCGTACAACCTGTCATCGCCTAATCAGTCAATAATCCGTCAAACCTTCAATCAGATGAACACGACCAATTGTTAATAATTTGTTGTATATTACTTTTTATGCTATAAGTAATATTTTTTTAAAAATCAGCTTAATTTACCTTTTAATTTTCCACATTTACTAAAATAAATAGAAATCTTTCGAAATATTTTTAAAATCGTTGAATTTTTGTTTGTTTACAAATTTCTTAAAATTAAGAAAATGGCCGTTTTTAAGAAAATTTAAGAAATCGAAATTAAATGTAATTTTCAAATCTATATAATTTCTATCTGAAATACACCAGAAATTTTTACTTAATGGATATAATAAATTTAATCATTAAGCTTTTAATTAAATCTAAAATGAAATCTTCAATTTTACAAATTTCAATTTTAAAATTAGGTATCGAAAATTTATGCTGAAAAGTGGAGGTACCTATTTTAATCTGATTGTTTGACTGAATACCTAAATACATGTTCTACGAAGTAGTAAAAGTTTAATTAATGTAACTATTAGAAATACCTAAAAACATTTTTTGTAATGTATTTGTTGTGGCGTACCTATCAATTCACAAGGTAATGGATTAACCCGACTCGCACATATATACCACGTGATTAGTTGTCATCGAGAAAGGACCAGTCTGGTACGGGTCAGACAATCGTAGAGTGACTTTGCGATATCAAACACCGCTTGCTCGTCAGCTAGACGGACAAGCTGGTATCTTGTACCTTTACCGTATTTTTTAATACAAATTGTTTACACTAATCCCGTGTTCTTGTTTTCATTTGTGACCCCTTAAAACAGGGTTATAACAGTATTGTAACATTTTTGTGTGGTACAGTATGTTTTGGGATATACCTTGTTTGAAACAGGCAAGTGAAACGGTCTAGATAATGTCAATGGTTGTGTTACATCTAATCTAAACTTATTTATAAATTGAACTTTGTCTGTGTGTGTGTGTGTCCGTTACCTATAGACTCCGAAAAGACTGAACCGATTTTCTTGAAAATTTATGCAGTTGTACTATAAGCGTCTGCGAGTGTTCTTAGCTAGGTTTTGTGTAGAGGCACCCCCGATAAATATCCAAAATCGATAATCGAAAAAATCGTTTTATAGAAGGAGTGGTCCGATTTAAATCAAATTTGATACACTCAAAGAAAAAGACATAAGAAACGATATTCAGAACTTTCAAGGTTGCAGTTCTTACAATAGTATAGAAAATCGATAATATATATATATATATATATATATATATATAAGGCGAGATGTTTGTGTGTGTGCCTGTTTATCTGCTTCTATGTCTGTATTTTTTTCAGCCCTTTTATTTTAGGTTTTGCTTCGGATTTGGCTCTAAATAGGTATAATTGTACTTCTTGGTCTCAGCCATGATACTATTTACTCAGAGGACTTATTTAGAATTCAAAATTCAGTTTACGACGATAAAAACTTATTTGATATCTATACCAGGAAATCAAAATTTGACTTACATCCATTCATTTTTCTTTCAGTCTACGGTTTCGCTTTAACTGGAAACAACTATTGCTTTTTAGTCTTTCGTGCCAACGTCCAAAGAGTCTGAGCTCCAGGACCATGGATTAGTTTTAAAGCTTTCATTACATCCGAGCAACGCCGGGCTATACTGCTAGTATATATATATATATATATATATATATATATATACTAGGTGCGATTGGTAAATTGTCGCAATTATTTTATTATTTCAAATATTCTTTAGGCTGAGTCTGAGCCCCAGGACCATGGATTAGTTTTAAAGCTTTCATTACACCCGAGCAACGCCGGGCTATACTGCTAGTACAAAGTAAGAAGACGGTGTTATCAAGAAGTTAGATGTACTCGCCCTACTCAAAACACATTATTGCGCATTTTTTACAAGAAACTGTTGCTAAGGTTCGATTACCATAGTTTCAGTATAAACCACAGATTGGCTGAGCGAGTGTTAAAGAATACAAATACGCCAGTGCAGGCGTCCGCAACAGGGATTAGATAGTCACTAAAACAGACTCCGTAGTATCTTGAACCTGACAAGTTCCAACTCAATTTCCCAAATTTTTTTATTTCTCAAAGAAAGCTGTGATTAATGATCGCCTCCCCCTGAAGAGGAAACATGACATTTGAAAATAAAGAGATTTCATTTTTAGTTTCGTAATCGCATATATTAATGCGATAAAGAAATTAATAGGCAAATTAGCTTTTAACAAATTCCAAATGCAAATACAGATTGAGCAGTCAGATTTCAATTGAAACATTTGTAAACAGTATGTGAACATGAAATCTTTTCTGTTGCATCTCGTTCCTAATTCTGTCAAAACGTGGGACCCGCTTGAAGACTGTAATCCTGTTTCCGCTTGTGGATTCAAGCTATTCCGAGAATTTGTCTTGATTGACAAATAAGAACTGAATCCAGTTTCACACAAGTATTTTGTTGCAAATGGAATGGGGACACCGGTGCGCATTTGACACGAAGTCTTTGGAATTTTCCCAAACTTTCCCGAAATCTTGGTTTAAAATTGCATTTGAACAGCTCGTTTTACCCGCAAATTAATAAGAACTACCTTCAATGTGTGTACGAACTTTCTTAATAAATTCAATGGAAATTATCGCCGGAATTGTGCTAGTGGCGGCGAGTAGGCAGCAGTATAACGATCCCAAAGTCACTCAAAGGTCAATAGCGGTTTCCTGAAATCTGGGTGTGCGGTACCATGCATGGAGAACACCTGCACTGGAGTGTTGATTCCTATGTCCTCAATGTTCCTATCAACATTTTTACGCTATAGTTTACCGAATAAAGTTTCAAGAGAAATCTCTGGTAAACAGTTACTGAATGGGTTTTGTCTTATTGACTTATGCAGGAAAGAGAAGATTTGGTAGAGCCATCTTAGATATGGCGGCAATACTCTACATTTGGTCTGAAGATAATATTTTTAATATAGTAAAAATAAACCCTGTAGCTCCGATTTTGACTACTTTTCCTCCACAAATATACCAAAATTTATATATATATATATATATATATATATATATATATGATTTAAACTATAATTAATATTAAATATTCACAGCTCTATATTGCATATCGAGCACTGCTTTAAATTAATGTTTTGAACTTTGTCAAATTTTTCTTCGTTCCTTATTCACATGGATATAGGGTGTCTCAGAAGTCGCGCACCATCCAGATATTTATAAAAATACATATGAATATCAAAACTGTCAAAACTGAAACATAGAAAAAAAGAAAAATTAGTATATCGTGCGCGACTTCTGGGATACCTTATATATATATATATATATATATATATATATATATATATATATATATATTTATAAATTGAACGTTGTCTGTGTGTGTGTGTGTCTCTCTGTGTGTGTATCCGTTACCTATAGACTCCGAAAAGGCTGAACCGATTTTCCTGAAAATTTACACAATTGTACTATAAGCGTCTGCGAGTGTTCTTAGCTAGGTTTTGTGTCGAGGTACCCCCGATAAATATCGAAAATCGATAATCCAAAAAATTGGGTTATAGAAGGAGTGGTCCGATTTTAATCAAATTTGATAAACGATATTCAGAAGTTTCAAGTTCTTACAATAGTGCAGAAAATCGGTAATATACATATATATAAAAGGCAAGATATTTGTGTGTGTGTCTGTTTATCTACCTGTATGTCTGTATTTTTTTCATCCCTTTTATTTTAGTTTTTGCTTCGGGTTTGGCTCTAAGTAGGCATAATTGTAGTTCTTCGTCTCAGCCACGAAACCATTTATTCAAAGAACTTATTTAGCCTTCAAAATCAGTTTACGACGAAAAAAACTTCTTTGATATCAATACCAGGAAATCAAAATTTGACTTACATTCATTCATTTTTCTTTCAGTCTACGGTTTCGCTTAAACTGGAAACAACTATTGCTTTTTAGTCTGAGCTCCAGGACTATGGATTAGTTTTAAAGCTTTCATTACACCCGAGCAACGCCGGTCTATACTGCTAGTATATATATATATATATATATATATATATATATATATATATATATATATATAAGAAAAATTCAGGCAGACACGTTATTTCACAAAGACCTAAAAAAAAAACGAATAAAAATAACGGTCGCTCCCTTTAAACGAGAAAATTTAAGAAAAGTGACCGTTATTTTTATTCGTTTTTTAAGGACTTTGTGAATTGCATTCGTGTAAAATCCATTGTAAAATAAAGATGGAAGCTGATGATGGTTCGCCTAAAATAGGCCCATACTTCCGATTTACCATGAAATAACGTGTCTACCTTAATTTTTCTTATAATTGTTTTATATGTATTTATATACATATATAGTTAGAGTTTTCTCAGGGAGTTATCCTACCACTATATGTACAGGATACTCCTTTAGATTCTTCTATACCCACGCTGCATGCTGACATATATATATATATATATATATATATATATATATATATATTACGTTGAAAACGCCTGATAATGTTTTGCAAGTACTTCCCAAGTACACACACTCACACACACACACACACACACACACACACACACACACACACACACACACACACACACTCTCTCTCTCTCTATATATATATATATAGAGAGAGAGAGAGAGAGTGAAAGAGAGAGAGATAGAGAGAGACAGACAGACAGAAATGGATAGATAATTATTAACAGATTTGCGTAGATAGGTGGATATATAGATACAGACAGACGGACTGAGATGAATATGAATAAAGTGATATATATATATATATATATATATATATATATGAACAGACTGAGATAGATAAATATATAGATAGGTATAAACAGAATGAGATAGATAGATAGATAGATAGATAGATAGATAGATAGATAGATAAGAACAGATTAGATAGATAGATAGATAGATAGATAGATAGATAGATAGATAGATAGATAGATAGATAATGAACAGATTGAGATAGATAGATAGATAGATAGATAGATAGATAGATAGATAGATAGATAGATAGATTTGGCAACCAATTGATACTACTACTCTAGGCCTCTCCTTACCTAAAATCTCTAATTATGAACTACGATGTCATAATTATACCTAACTGTCACATTAAGAATTAAAATTAAGCCAGGTAAACAAAAGCCACCTAAACCTGTAAACATCTCTTTCTCGAACATCCGTGGTACCCACACCAACTTGTACATCGTTCAATCCTTCCCCCAAGTAAACTCACCTGAAACCTTAACTCTCTGTGAAATTAATCTTGACTCTTCTATTCCTTCCTCTGGTTTTTGTATTCCTGGTTTCCTTCCCCTCTTTAGGAAGAACTCCAATGTCCATATACATGGAACTGACGTTTATGTCAGCAAACATCTCCTTCTAGTTAGGGCGATTTCTCTTGAATCTCTAGACCATTCCGCCATGCTTCTCCACCTCCCTCTACTAAGCTCGGTTAGCTATCTTTTCTTTCTCTACGGCTCCCCTTCATCTCCTGACTTTTCTGTACTTGACAGCGTCTTGAACTATATAGATACAGTCATTTCGTAATGAAGGTAGTATTGAACGGGCATGCTTCCATATACTATCATACGAACGCGGGTGTCCCTTAATATTCTATTCTAGGCCCTACGCTTTTTCTATCTTCATCAACGATCTCCCTGATGTAATTAGATCCCAAGTAGGCATCTACGCTGTCGACATCACCATTTACTCCCGTCTCAATAAGAAATCTGCCGAGACTGACAAAGCAAACCTCGTAGCTGATCATAAAAAGACCTCCAATCTGTGGTGAACTGGGGTAAGAAACGGGTCGGAAACTTTAATGCTTCCATAACGAAACTGGTATCCTTTAACCACTCTAGACCTATAGCTTCTACCCCTCATCATGATGGAACCGGCTAGTTTCCCTGAAAGCAAAATACTGCACCAACTCGGCCTAACTCTCTCAGCCGACCTCAAGTGGAACAACTACATTGAAATCATAGCTAAATCTGCTCCTAGGAAGGTCGGTTCACTGTGTAGCGCCAGGAAGGTTTTTCTCGTCTGAATCCATCGTGCACATAGATAAATCTACCATCCGACCGTGTATTGAATATTGCTGTCATATCTGGTCGCATGCTCCTGCTATTCATCTCGTACTTATTGACAAAATCCAACGAAGAATCTGTAATGTTATTGATACCGACCTAGTAGTTCAACTCTATTCACTCTCTCTCCGACATAATATGGCTTTCCTTTCCACAAATAATTTCACAGCTTCTGTTCTGATGAGCTTAGATCCCTGGTACCCTCTCTGCATAATTTTACTCGATCTACTAGACTAACAATTAGGTCCCACCCTTTTACAGTGAAACCAATAAAATGTAACCGCAACATCTATTCTGCAGCTTCTTTTCTCGCACTTCACGCTTGTGAAACTTCCTTATGTATACTTGCTTCCCCAACAGCTACACTCTCAAAGAATTTAAATGTAAGGTCAATAATCATCTTGAATCCTTTCTCTCAAGCTCTTTTCTCCATCCACTCCACCCCACATCACACCAGTATTCTCATCCTTCTATAACCCTCCTCTTGACACCTAATATAACCTACCTCTCCTTCTCATCACTTGTTATAAAATAATAAACTGATCCCCCATTAATTACTACCTAATAATATAATTCATCTCTTCTCCCTCTAGCTATGAATCAAATAACAGGACAGATTGGGTTCTATAGCTTTGGCTGGCAACCAATTTACCGTAGAAATCAATGGCAACCTACTGCGGGATAATCTTTTGCCCAGTCCGTCATGTCTCTTTCGAGACATGATCGCCCAAGCGTGTATCACGTATGGTACTTAACTGACTGACTGAATATAATAGTTGGAAACATGATATAAACTTCTACTGGGCATAAAGTGAGGGATCGATTTTCTATTGTTATAAAATAATAAACCGATACCATACTAATTATTACTTAATGATATAATACATCTCTTTTCCCTCTAGCTGAAACAAATAACAGGACATATTGGGTTCTATAGACTTGGCTGGCAACCAGGCTACCGTAGAAAGCAATGGCAACCTACTGGGGGATAATCTTCTGCTCAGCCCGTCATTTCTCTTTCGAGACATGATTGTCCAAAGTGTGTATCACGTATGGCACTTAACTGACCGATACTCTACAGCTTCTTTGCTCGCACTTCCCGCCTGTGGAATTTCCTTCCGTATACTTGCTTTCCTGACAGTTACAATCTCCAAGAATTTAAATGCAATATCAATTGCCATCTCTTATCTCCTTGACTCGCACCCTTTCCCTGAAAACCCTTGTATCGTGTTCTTTTCCTTTCCACTCTACTCTCATGCATCAATGTCCTCATCGTTTTCTTACCTGTTTTCTGACACTTCCTGTAACTTGTTCCTTTTTCTCATCACTCACCTCTTATGTAGCCCTCTCCTCATCAGTGGCAGTACCGCCTTGCTTGGGGTGAAATGATTATAAAAAAAGATAGATGGATATGAATAAACTGAGATAGACAGATAGATAGATATGGACACCAACTTATATAAGTCTTTCTTTTTTCGTATCACCCCGAGGATGGCGGTAATGCCACTGATGTGCAGGGGGCTACATACGAGTAAAAAAAAGTTAGATAGGAGGAGAGTAAAGAGAAAGATGAACCAGTTAGGGATGAGAATACAGGTGTGATGACAGTTGCGAAGGTGGAGAGAAAGGAAAAGATATACAGGGTGGTGTAGAAAGAACTAGAGTCAAGTGGTTAAGAGATGGGTATTGACATTGCATTTAAATTTCTGGAGGTTATAGCCGTCAGGAAAGCAAGACCATGGAGACGAGTTCCACAGGCGGGAAATACAAGAGAAGAAGCTGATGGACTAGAATTGTCGTCTGCATTTGGTTGATCTAACTGTAAGTAGGTGGGACCCATTTGCCAGTCTGGTTGCACGAGTAAACACCTGTGGCAGAGGCACCAATGACTTAAGTTCGTTGGAGCAGAAGCCATGAAAATATTTATAGAACAGATAAAGGGAAGCCACATCTCGTCGGTGTGAAAGCGGCTGGAGTCGAGCTACCAAGTCGGTATCTATCACATTACTGATTCTCCTTTGGAGCCTGTCGAGAACACTGAGATGAACAGCGGGTGTGCCTGACCATACATGACAGTAGTACTCCATGCATGGACAAATGGTTGATTTGTGTGGATAGTTTGGATCTTCGGTTCTAAATACTGAGAATAATACGTAGAAAATCGATGTGAGAGTCGATTATTTAATTATTCATTTATTCATTCCGAATCAGAAATACCCGATGAAATTTCACCGAGTAGAGCGAGAAGTAGAATCAGGCCAGAGATAGGACAAGAACAATGCGGTTTCGTCAAAGACACTGGAACAAGGAACGCCATATTTATGATTAGGATGCTCTCTGAAAGGGCAATACAAATGAAGAAGGACTTATAACTTTATAGATTATACGAAGGCGTTTGACAAAATACACAAAGAATTGATGGAGATGCTCGGCAGCCTTGACATATTTGGGAAAGACTTAAGAGTAATCAAGAATCTTTACTGGCAGCAAACCGCTTGTATAGGGACAGGTTACGAATTCAGCAGGTATAAAAAGATAGAAAGGGGCGTAAGACAAAGATGTGTCTTTTCACCGGATCTGTTCAACTTGTACAGCGATAATATTTTGAGGACCCTAGAAGTTATCTCTGGATTTGTCATCGGAGGCCACAATTTAAACAACCTAAGGTACACAGATGGTACACTGCTGATAGCAGACACGGAAAGGAAACTGCAAGACCTCCTACAGAAGGTAGATGAAGAGAGTGACAAGAAAGGACTACAAATAAACTGCAAGCTCATCAGCATGGTCATCAGCAAAAAGGGCAGCCCAATATGCCAAATACAGGTCGGGGACACCAGAATCAAGCAGGTACAAACATTTAAATACCTGGGAAGCGTTATAGCAGAAGACGGAAAGTGCGACACCGAGATCAGAAGGCGAATTGGCATGGCGAAGGAAGCATTCCAGAAGTTGAGTAAAGTATTAAGAAGCATGACAATTTCGCTAAAAACAAAGAAGAGAGTACTGGATTACTATATGTTGTCAGTTTTTTCAATATGGCAGTGAATGCTGGACAATATTATTAAAGATGAAGGAAAAACTTGAAGTAATTGAAATGTGGTTCTACAGAAGGATGATGAGGATATCATGGATCGAGCAGGTGAGCAATCCGAATCAGAAATACCCGATGAAATTTCACCGAGTAGAGCGAGAAGTAGAATCAGGCCAGAGATAGGACAAGAACAATGCGGTTTCGTCAAAGACACTGGAACAAGGAACGCCATATTTATGATTAGGATGCTCTCTGAAAGGGCAATACAAATGAAGAAGGACTTATAACTTTATAGATTATACGAAGGCGTTTGACAAAATACACAAAGAATTGATGGAGATGCTCGGCAGCCTTGACATATTTGGGAAAGACTTAAGAGTAATCAAGAATCTTTACTGGCAGCAAACCGCTTGTATAGGGACAGGTTACGAATTCAGCAGGTATAAAAAGATAGAAAGGGGCGTAAGACAAAGATGTGTCTTTTCACCGGATCTGTTCAACTTGTACAGCGATAATATTTTGAGGACCCTAGAAGTTATCTCTGGATTTGTCATCGGAGGCCACAATTTAAACAACCTAAGGTACACAGATGGTACACTGCTGATAGCAGACACGGAAAGGAAACTGCAAGACCTCCTACAGAAGGTAGATGAAGAGAGTGACAAGAAAGGACTACAAATAAACTGCAAGCTCATCAGCATGGTCATCAGCAAAAAGGGCAGCCCAATATGCCAAATACAGGTCGGGGACACCAGAATCAAGCAGGTACAAACATTTAAATACCTGGGAAGCGTTATAGCAGAAGACGGAAAGTGCGACACCGAGATCAGAAGGCGAATTGGCATGGCGAAGGAAGCATTCCAGAAGTTGAGTAAAGTATTAAGAAGCATGACAATTTCGCTAAAAACAAAGAAGAGAGTACTGGATTACTATATGTTGTCAGTTTTTTCAATATGGCAGTGAATGCTGGACAATATTATTAAAGATGAAGGAAAAACTTGAAGTAATTGAAATGTGGTTCTACAGAAGGATGATGAGGATATCATGGATCGAGCAGGTGAGCAATGATGAGGTTTTGGAAACGATGGAAACGAAAAGAAATTAATACTGAGCCTCAGGAAGAGACAGCTGAAATTTCTGGAACATGCAGTGAGGGAGGAGGGCTTGGAGAACTTGATACTAACAGGTCAGATAGAGGGAAAAAGAGACAGCGGAAAGCAAAGGATAACATATTTGAAGGACCTGATCAGGTGGATGATGGAATGAGGGTTGCATGGTTCAACAAGAGAAGGCTTGCTAAGAGTCACCAGGGATAGGGAGATGTGGAAAGCCATGATCGCCTACGTCCTAAAGGGACAGGGCACATATAATAATAATAATAATAATAAGAATTTTTGTTGGTCTTAGACAGATGCATAGATCTCGTTCGTTATAATGTCGCAACAATGACGAAACAAAGAAGCTATCATAACTCCGTATGCGTGAGAATTTCAGTCAAGTTTTTTGTGAAAAATCCTCGTTACCGATTTGCTTTTCAACTTGAAACTGGAAGGGAAATTGGTTTCTTTGGAGGAAGGAGTTTTAAGCGTGATGAAAGTTCAATAATAGAATAATGAGTCAGTTGTGCATCAGTGTTAATAAAATTCGAATATTTAACTAATTTAAATTTAATTAAAAAAGTTTAGATTATCTGTAATTCTTTTATTTATTTCAAGTAAGGCAATAAAGCCACTGAAACGCATATCTGAGCAATAAGAACAAACAGTAAATTACAACTTACCAACATACAGTCACTTTGTTTTTTTCATTTGTCGCTCGGTCTCTGAAGAAGCTTTAATAAAAGTGAAACATGTTAGACTGAAATGAGTTTTCTATTTTTCTTTGTCTTATAATATATATATACTAAAATATGGGTAACCACTAAAAAAAAAAAGAAGTGATGAGTTTTATTTATATATGATAAAACATAGTTTTAAAACATGCTATATTGATGGTTTAAAGCATTCAATATTAGCGATAGGCCTTATGTAAAATTAAAATTGTCAATTAAATTCACCCCTTAGAAGTTACAATCATATATATATATATATATATATATATATAGTATATCGAGGCAGCAAGTAATTATGTTTAGAATATGTTTAGAAAATTACTTGCTGCCTCGATATACTATATATATATATATATATATATATATATATATGATTGTAACCTCTAAGGGGTGAATTTAATTGACAATTTTAATTTTACATATGGCCTATCGCTAATATTGAATGCTTTAAACCATCAATATAGCATGTTTTAAAACTATGTTTTATCATATATAAATAAAATTCATCACTTCTTTTTTTTTAGTGGTTACCCGTATTTTAGTAGACGCTTTGTTTATTTGTTATACAGTGTATTTTTTTTACACCGCCTGAATAATCAAGAAATGTCGAATATTCAAACTGCTTAACCCTCTCGGGCCATTCGTATCATATTTGATACAGTATTT
Organism: Ascarosepion bandense; assembly: GCA_037127315.1. Classification (NCBI taxonomy): domain Eukaryota; kingdom Metazoa; phylum Mollusca; class Cephalopoda; order Sepiida; family Sepiidae; genus Ascarosepion; species Ascarosepion bandense. The sequence continues at coordinate 1,549,533 of JBBBDQ010001616.1, read as the reverse complement.
CCCTATAAGGAAACATTTGGTATTTCCCTATAAGGAAACATTTGGTATTCATTGACTGAGCAGTCAGTACTGCTTTCATTTGAATTTTATAAAATATTTTTCTTAAAAAATTTTTCAGGAAAATATTTCTTTCAACGCTTGTTTTCATACTGTATCACATATGATACGAATGGCCCAAGAGGGTTAACGAAATAAAGTATTCTTTTTAATAAATAAACGGAACGTCTACTCAGATACTGGTATCCACTAAAAATAACCTTTAATTAATATATATATATATATATATATATATATACATACTCAAACAAGAAAATAATAAGCAGAAACTAAAAATCCTCGAAGCACTCTACATTAAACAATTTAAACCTGGTTTGAATACAATCAATTTCGATATTTCCAATAACGTACTCAAATTTCTGTAATCAGACCAGAGACCACAACACCACTATTTTGTCACTGTCTTCGGCCATCCGCCACGGTAGGGATGGACTTATATTTTCAATTCAATTATCTTTATTGTTAATAGCTGAAATGTTCTATGTTTACTGTGTGTTAATATTTACTCTTTGATAATGGCTTATGTGAGCCGAAAGCTTAGACCCGATAAAAAATTCAACAAATACTGTGATTTTTTGTTGTCTTTCAACGACATCACCATCAAGTATATCAGACGGTATGAACGGATCCTACACAAAATTAATAGACAAAACTTTTCTATATTATTCAATGAAACCTGCATTAATATATATATATATATATATATATATATATATATATATATATATATATATGAATTAAAACCACAACCAACATCCAACATTGCCTCATGACGAGATTCTATCTCGAAACATAGAAGTTTCCGTGTCGCAATGTACTTTTAATTCATTATATGATTATATTTATTGTATTGGCCACTGTTTATAAAAAATAATAATTAAATGCCAGGGAACTCAAAAAAAAAAAAAAAAATATGCCAGGGAACTGAAAATCGTAAAATCTTGGGTCTTCTTTATCTGGATTTATATATATTTGTATACCCCTTTGTAAATGTATGAATGAAGATATATAAGACGATTTGAATATAAATCTATCTTGTTATATTTTCCGATGGTGTCAGTTCACTTGCAAAAACATAACAAAGCATGTATTTCAAAATCGTTTTATATATATATATATATATATATATATACACACACACACACACACACACACACACATATATATATATATATATATATTGCATTAGTATTAGCATCTGTGTATGTGTGCGAACGAAATTAAATTCAAACAACCATAAAGATATTGTCAAGGGAGATAACTCATTTTAAAAGACAATTTGCCCCGAGCACTTTCCGAGCCGTTCTGTTTATCTGAATTTCAGATGCCATTTTTCTCCCTCCTGTTGTATACCTACCGACTAATTGATAAGCTAGAGAGACGCGCCATCTGTTGGTGACGACAGAAGAACTAAGAACTTGTCGCATGATAAGTAAAGAAAAAAAAATAATATAAACCCTTCTTTAATCTTATCGCTAGAATCTTATCAGGCCTCCCAAATTGTTAATTAGTCCTGCCAAACATAGTAAAAAAATAAAAATGAAAAGGAGATATCGCCATCATTCCTCGAGTTTTGTTTGTTTTGTTTTTGAGTTATTTGCGGGCAAATGTCTTTCTATGTTTTATCTTTGACGTGTTGATCACACAGCTCTGCTAAGCTTGATACAAGATCAATTAATACGAGAAATGGCATAGCGCTGTTTTTCAGTTAGAAGGTCGTGCTTATCTGTCCGGCGAAATTGTTACCTGGTTTCAGTGCTCGACCTATCCGGCAATTTTACTGTAGTTCTTCTTCAAACTGCTGTGTCCTTTCAGGACGAGTCGAGAATGACTCTCTACTACTTCCTATCATTTGTAGCTATTTTTTATAATCTTGTGGCCCCAAGCAAGGCATTTGATTTTATCAATCATTGTCTCCTTAATATCCCACCAATTCTCTGTTTTGTCATCGATAAACATACTCATTAAGCATAAAATATATATAATACATATTATATAATATCTATAAAATATATACAAATAACATGGATTTTATATATATATATATATATATATATATATATATATATAAGTGAATAAGTAAATATTAACAACGTTCAAATCATTAATTAAAAACAGTGCTCAATATAAAATTAGAGCTCTGAATATTTATTATAAATTATGGTTTAGAACATGTACAAATTATCATCAACCACAAAGTGTACATTTTGTTTCGACATTGAAAGGACAGTGTCTCATCAGGTAGTGTGAAGAGAGATGAAAAATTATTTTCCGTATATTGATAAATTTTGCGTGAGAATAAGTGTGTGAGACATCCGATTGCTTTTTACTCAGGATTGAAACCTAACCGAATTAGCGTCAAGCAGCGATTCTATCTCTGATCTATGGGCGCTCGGTAGAAGAAGGCAGACTTTTAGCGTGTGATATATCATGTATACACACGCCAATAGCTGAGAGTGTTCTAATTCATAACTGAATGGACGATGCGTAGATGCTAGAGTATGAGTCGAATATATGGATCGAAATCTAATATGAATAGAATGAAGAAAGAACAGATAAGAAAAAAAGTCTCTTTAATCGAACATGTTTCATTTTAACAAACTCTTTTAGAGACGTTTCAAAAACGAATGATTTAAAAAAAAAATAAATTTTTAAAAAGTCTTTTAAAAATCTACAAAGGCAGTATATTGATTGAGGTTTAATTTTATTGGTCATATACGTGTCACGTGTAATGAAACAATGGATGAATATTTTAGATGTAGAGGAAAAACTTATATCTGTTTAAGTATGTGTGCCACGAGTAATATATTATTGTTCCATTATTTGACCCCATGACACCAACCTATTAAACTTAGTATGCAAACTCAATAAGGTAGAATCTACCATCGAATTTACATATGAACTTGAAACTAACAATACTTTACGATTTCTTTAAGTCTTCGTAATACGTAATAGAATTTAAGATTTACCGTAAACCTACCAGCAAAAACGACCTTATTAATTTCTATTTCCACTACAACCAAAGAATTAAATCTGATTTAATTATAGATTTTTACCTTAGATCCTCCAGAATATGCAGCCTTAACTATTTATCGAAAGAATCGAGATATATTGAAAAAAAAACAACATTTAAACTTCTCTACTACCAACACCATTTCCTCAATGCCAAAAAAGCATGCAAAAATCCACAAAACAAACACAAAAAAACAAAACAAAACAAATAAACCCAAAATCACACAAATTTCATATTGCTACCTTCCAACACTTTTTCATATGAACTCTCAAAAGAATTAGCTATCCAAATTACTAGAATCGTAAACACCACCTCCAAGACGATTAGTGATATTGTCAGATTAAAAAAAGACACAAAACACTAATTTAAATACCGGGATTTACAAAATACAGTTCATATGTTCCAACTCTTTTATAATATATCGAAACAGAATAGGACACAATTTTGATTTTTCGAATGCTAGTTTAATTAAACAAAAAGCATAACCTTTTAAGGAGGAAATACTTTGAAAATGTTACCACCAACTATAAACACGCGATTTAAACATTACATTATTTTTGAAATGGCCTGTGAAAAGGTTGAAAGCGCTTGGAAAGTCGAAAATTATGGAACATTTTCACATTCCTTATCGTCAGCAGAAAGAAAACATGTAAGAATACTGAAAAAAAATTAATTAAAAATTAATAAAATTTTACTTGTCGGTCGTTTTTAACGAAACACACGCACGCACACACACACGCACGCACAAACATACAGAGAGAGAGAGAGAGAGAGAGAGAGAGAGAGAGAGAGAGAGAGAGAGAGAGAGAGAGAGAGAGAGGCAGTGAAACATTTTATTCTGTTAGGAATCATTTTACATAGAAATTAAAAAAGAACACAGTTGTTACTATAACCAGTCAATTAATGGATGTTGGTGGTGGAAATCGCACCTCTGGGATCGGTTAAACAATAAAAACCAAGATTATCCACAGCTGTTACTATAACCAGTCAATTAATGGATGTTGGTTGTGGATATCGCAGTTCTGGCATCGGTTAACCAATAAAAACCAAGATTATCCACAGTTGTTACTATAAGCAGTCAATTAATGGATGTTGGTTGTGGAAATCGCACCTCTGGTATCGGTTAACCAATAAAAACCAAGATTATGCACAGTTGTATACTATAACCAGTCAATTAATGGATGTTGGTTGTGGAAATCGCACCTCTGGTATCGCTTAACCAATAAAAACGAAGATTATCCACAGTTGTTAACATGACCAGTCAATTAATAGATGTTGGTGGTGGAAATCGCACCTCTGGTATCGGTTAACCAATAAAAACCAAGATTATGCACAGTTGTTACTATAACCAGTCAATTAATGGATGTTGGTGGTGGAAATCGCACCTCTGGTATCGGTTAACCAATAAAAACCAAGATTATCCACAGTTGTTAGTATAACCAGTCAATTAATGGATGTTGGTTGTGGAAATCGCACCGCTGGTATCGCTTAACCTAATAAAAACCAAGATTATCCACAGTTGTTACTATGACCAATCAATTAATAGATGTTGGTGGTGGAAATCGCAGTTCTGGTATCGGTTAACCAATAAAAACCAAGAATATTCACAGTTGTTACTATGACCAGTCAATTAATGGATGTTGGTGGTGGAAATCGCAGCTCTGGTATCTGTTAGCCAATAAAAACCAAGATTATCCACATTTGTTACTATGACCAATCAATTAATAGATGTTGGTGGTAGAAATCGCAGTTCTGGTATCGGTTAACCAATAAAAACCAAGAATATTCACAGTTGTTACTATGACCAGTCAATTAATGGATGTTGGTGGTGGAAATCGCAGCTCTGGTATCTGTTAGCCAATAAAAACCAAGATTATCCACATTTGTTACTATGACCAATCAATTAATAGATGTTGGTGGTAGAAATCGCAGTTCTGGTATCGGTTAACCAATAAAAACCAAGAATATTCACAGTTGTTACTATGACCAGTCAATTAATGGATGTTGGTGGTGGAAATCGCAGCTCTGGTATCTGTTAGCCAATAAAAACCAAGATTATCCACATTTGTTACTATGACCAATCAATTAATAGATGTTGGTGGTAGAAATCGCAGTTCTGGTATCGGTTAACCAATAAAAACCAAGAATATTCACAGTTGTTACTATGACCAGTCAATTAATGGATGTTGGTGGTGGAAATCGCAGCTCTGGTATCTGTTAGCCAATAAAAACCAAGATTATCCACATTTGTTACTATGACCAATCAATTAATAGATGTTGGTGGTAGAAATCGCAGTTCTGGTATCGGTTAACCAATAAAAACCAAGAATATTTACAGTTGTTAATAATATGACCAGTCAATTAATGGATGTTGGTGGTGGAAATCGCAGCTCTGGTATCTGTTAGCCAATAAAAACCAAGATTATCCACATTTGTTACCATGACCAATCAATTAATAGATGTTGGTGGTAGAAATCGCAGTTCTGGTATCGGTTAACCAATAAAACCAAGAATATTCACAGTTGTTACCAGCGACCAGTCAATTAATGGATGTTGGTGGTAGAACCAGCTCTGGTATCATGCTTTGGCAACAAAACCAAGATTATCCACATTTGTTACTATGACCAATCAATTAACAGATGTTAGTGGTGAAATCGCAGTTCTGGTATCGGTTAACCAATAAAATCAAGAATATTCACAGTTGTTACTATGACCAGTCAATTAATGGATGTTGGTGGTGGAAATCGCAGCTCTGGTATCTGTTAGCCAATAAAAACCAAGATTATCCACATTTGTTGCCATATGACCAATCAATTAATAGATGTTGGTGGAGAATCGCAGTTCTGGTATCGGTTAACCAATAAAAACCAAGAATATTCACAGTTGTTACTATGACCAGTCAATTAATGGATGTTGGTGGTGGAAATCGCAGCTCTGGTATCCGTTAGCCAATAAAACCAAGATTATCCACATTTGTTACTATGACCAATCAAATTAATAGATGTTGGTGGTAGAAATCGCAGTTCTGGTATCGGTTAACCAATAAAAAACCAAGAATATTCACAGTTGTTACTATGACAACACCAATGGATGTTGGTGGTGGAAATCGCAGCTCTGGTATCGCTTAAATCCAAAACAAAGATTATGCACAGTTGTTACTATAACCAGTCAATTAATGGATGTTCGTTGTGGGAAATCGCACCTCTGGTATCGTTTAACCAATAAAAACCAAGATTATGCACAGCTGTTACTATAACCAGTCAATCAATGGATGTTGGTTGTGGAAATCGCAGCTCTGGTATCGCTTAGAACCACAAAAACCAAGATTATCCACAGTTGTTACTATAACCAGTCAATCAATGGATGTTGGTTGTGGAAATCGCAGCTCTGGTATCGCTTAACCACATAAAAACCAAGATTATGCACAGTTGTTACTATAACCAGTCAATTAATGGATGTTGGTTGTGGAAATCGGGGTAACTTTCGGTATCTGTTAACCAATAAAAACCAAGATTATCCACAGTTGTTACTATAACCAGTCAATTAATGGATGTTGGTGGTGGAAATCGCACTTGGTATCGCTTAACCAATAAAAACCAAGATTAACCACCGTTGTTAGTATAACCAGTCAATTAATGGATGTTGGTGGTGGAAATCGCACATCTGGTATCGCTTTAACCAATAAACCAAGATTATCCACCGTTGTTACTATAACCTGTCAAGTAATGGATGTTGGTGGTGGAAATCGCACCTCTAGTATCGCTTAACCAATGAAATATAAGATTATCCACCGTTGTTAGTATAACCAGTCAATTAATGATGTTGTAGGAAATGCGCCTCTGGTATCGCTTAACCAATAAAAACCAAGATTATGCACAGCTGTTACTAGAACCAGTCAATTAATGGATGTTGGTGGTGGAAATCGCACCTCTGGTATCGCTTTAACCAATAAAAACCAAGATTATCCACCGTTGTTAGTATAACCAGTCAATTAATGGATGTTCGTTGTGGAAATCGCACCTCTGGTATCGCTTAACCTAATAAACCAAGATTATGCACAGTTGTTACTATAACCAGTCAATTAATGGATGTTCGTTGTGGAAATCGCACCTCTGGTATCGCTTAACCTAATAAAAACAAAGATTATGCACAGTTGTTACTATAACCAGTCAATTAATGGATGTTCGTTGTGGGAAATCGCACCTCTGGTATCGCTTAACCTAATAAAAACCAAGAATATTCACAGTTGTTACTATGACCAGTCAATTAATGGATGTTGGTGGTGGAAATCGCAGTTTGCATTCGTTAGCCAATAAAAACCAAGATTATCCACATTTGTTACTATGACCAATCAATTAATAGATGTTGGTGGTAGAAATCGCAGTTCTGGTATCGGTAAACCAATAAAAAACCAAGAATATTCACAGTTGTTACTATGACCAGTCAATTAATGGATGTTGGTGGTGTGGAAATCGCAGCTCTGGTATCGCTTAACCAATAAAAACAAAGATTACGCACAGTTGTTACTATAACCAGTCAATTAATGGATGTTCGTTGTGGAAATCGCACCTCTGGTATCGCTAACCAACAAAACCAAGATTATGCACAGGCTATTAATATAACCAGTCAATCAATGGATGTTGGTTGTGGAAATCGCAGCTCTGGTATCGCTTAACCAATAAAAACCAAGATTATCCACAGTTGTTACTTTCATAACCAGTCAATCAATGGATGTTGGTTGTGGAAATCGCAGCTCTGGTATCTGCTTAACCAATAAAAAACCAAGATTATGCACAGTTGTTACTATAACCAGTCATCAATTAATGGATGTTCGTTGTGGAAATCGCACCTCTGGCATTCGTTAACCAATAAAAAACCAAGATTATCCACAGTTGTTACTATAACCAGTCAATTAATGGATGTTGGTGGTGGAAATCGCACCTCTGGTATCGCTTAACCAATAAAACCAAGATTAACCACCGTTGTTAGTATAACCAGTCAATTAATGGATGTTGGTGGTGGAAATCGCACATCTGGTATCGCTTAACCAATAAAACCAAGATTATCCACCGTTGTTACTATAACCTGTCAAGTAATGGATGTTGGTGGTGGAACGTACCTCTGGTATCGGTTAACCAATAAAACCAAGATTATGTACAGTTGTTACTATAACCAGTCAATTGATGGATGTTGGTTGTGGAAATCGCACCCTGGTATCGCTTAACCAATAAAAACCAAGATTATCCACCGTTGTTAGTATAACCAGTCAATTAATGGATGTTGGTGGTGGAAATCGCAACCTCTGGTATCGCTTAACCAATAAAACCAAGATTATGCACAGTTGTTACTATAACCAGTCAGTTAATGGATGTTGGTTGTTGAAATCGCACCTCTAGTATCGCTTAACCAATGAAATATAAGATTATCCACCGTTGTTAGTATAACCAGTCAATTAATGGATGTTGGTGGTGGAAATCGCGCCTCTGGTATCGCTTAACCAATAAAAACCAAGATTATGCACAGTTGTTACTAGAACCAGTCAATTAATGGATGTTGGTGGTGGAAATCGCACCTCTGGTATCGCTTAACCAATAAAAACCAAGATTATCCACCGTTGTTAGTATAACCAGTCAATTAATGGATGTTCGTTGTGGAAATCGCACCTCTGGTATCGCTTAACCTAATAAAAACCAAGATTATGCACAGTTGTTACTATAACCAGTCAATTAATGGATGTTCGTTGTGGAAATCGCACCTCTGGTATCGCTTAACCTAATAAAAACAAAGATTATGCACAGTTGTTACTATAACCAGTCAATTAATGGATGTTCGTTGTGGAAATCGCACCTCTGGTATCGCTTAACCTAATAAAAACCAAGAATATTCACAGTTGTTACTATGACCAGTCAATTAATGGATGTTGGTGGTGGAAATCGCAGCTCTGGTATCTGTTAGCCAATAAAAACCAAGATTATCCACATTTGTTACTATGACCAATCAATTAATAGATGTTGGTGGTAGAAATCGCAGTTCTGGTATCGGTTAACCAATAAAAACCAAGAATATTCACAGTTGTTACTATGACCAGTCAATTAATGGATGTTGGTGGTGGAAATCGCAGCTCTGGTATCGCTTAACCAATAAAAACAAAGATTATGCACAGTTGTTACTATAACCAGTCAATTAATGGATGTTCGTTGTGGAAATCGCACCTCTGGTATCGCTTAACCAATAAAAACCAAGATTATGCACAGTTGTTACTATAACCAGTCAATCAATGGATGTTGGTTGTGGAAATCGCAGCTCTGGTATCGCTTAACCAATAAAAACCAAGATTATCCACAGTTGTTACTATAACCAGTCAATCAATGGATGTTGGTTGTGGAAATCGCAGCTCTGGTATCGCTTAACCAATAAAAACCAAGATTATGCACAGTTGTTACTATAACCAGTCAATTAATGGATGTTCGTTGTGGAAATCGCACCTCTGGTATCTGTTAACCAATAAAAACCAAGATTATCCACAGTTGTTACTATAACCAGTCAATTAATGGATGTTGGTGGTGGAAATCGCACCTCTGGTATCGCTTAACCAATAAAAACCAAGATTAACCACCGTTGTTAGTATAACCAGTCAATTAATGGATGTTGGTGGTGGAAATCGCACATCTGGTATCGCTTAACCAATAAAAACCAAGATTATCCACCGTTGTTACTATAACCTGTCAAGTAATGGATGTTGGTGGTGGAAATCGCACCTCTGGTATCGGTTAACCAATAAAAACCAAGATTATGTACAGTTGTTACTATAACCAGTCAATTGATGGATGTTGGTTGTGGAAATCGCACCTCTGGTATCGCTTAACCAATAAAAACCAAGATTATCCACCGTTGTTAGTATAACCAGTCAATTAATGGATGTTGGTGGTGGAAATCGCACCTCTGGTATCGCTTAACCAATAAAAACCAAGATTATGCACAGTTGTTACTATAACCAGTCAGTTAATGGATGTTGGTTGTTGAAATCGCACCTCTAGTATCGCTTAACCAATGAAATATAAGATTATCCACCGTTGTTAGTATAACCAGTCAATTAATGGATGTTGGTGGTGGAAATCGCGCCTCTGGTATCGCTTAACCAATAAAAACCAAGATTATGCACAGTTGTTACTAGAACCAGTCAATTAATGGATGTTGGTGGTGGAAATCGCACCTCTGGTATCGCTTAACCAATAAAAACCAAGATTATCCACCGTTGTTAGTATAACCAGTCAATTAATGGATGTTGGTGGTGGAAATCGCAGCTCTGGTATCGCTTAACCTAATAAAAACCAAGATTATCCACAGTTGTTAGTATAACCAGTCAATTATTGGATGTTGGTTGTGGAAATCGCACATCTGGTATCGCTTAACCTAATAAAAACCAAGATTATCCACAGTTGTTACTATAACCAGTCAATTAATGGATGTTGGTTGTGGAAATCGCACCTCTGGTATCGGTTAACCAATAAAAACCAAGATTATCCACAGTTGTTACTATAACCAGTCAATTAATAGATGTTGGTGGTGGAAATCGCAGCTCTGGTATCGCTTAACCAATAAAAACCAAGATTATCCACATTTGTTACTATGACCAGTCAATTAATGGATGTTAGTGGTGGAAATCGCACCTCTGGTATCGCTTAACCAATAAAAACCAAGATTATCCACCGTTGTTAGTATAACCAGTCAATTAATGGATGTTGGTGGTGGAAATCGCACGTCTGGTATCGCTTAACCAATAAAAACCAAGATTATGTACAGTTGTTACTATAACCAGTCAATTAATGGATGTTGGTTGTGGAAATCGCACCTCTGGTATCGCTTAACCTAATAAAAACCAAGATTATCCACAGTTGTTACTATAACCAGTCAATTAATGGATGTTGGTTGTGGAAATCACACCTCTGGTATCGGTTAACCAATAAAAAACAAGATTATCCACAGTTGTTACTATGACCAGTCAATTAATGGATGTTGGTGGTGGAAATCGCACCTCTGGTATCTGTTAACCAATAAAAACCAAGATTATCCACAGTTGTTACTATAACCAGTCAATTAATGGATGTTGGTGGTGGAAATCGCACCTCTGGTATCGGTTAACCAATAAAAACCAAGATTATCCACAGTTGTTAGTATAACCAGTCAATTAATAGATGTTGGTTGTGGAAATCGCACCTCTGGTATCGGTTAACCAATAAAAACCAAGATTATCCACAGTTGTTAGTATAACCAGTCAATTAATGGATGTTGGTTGTGGAAATCGCACCTCTGGTATCGCTTAACCTAATAAAAACCAAGATTATCCACATTTGTTACTATGACCAGTCAATTAATGGATGTTGGTGGTGGAAATCGCGCCTCTGGTATCGGCTAACCAATAAAAACCAAGATTATCCACCGTTGTTATTATAACCAGTCAATTAATTGATGTTGGCTGTGGAAATCGCAGCTCCGCTATCGGTTAACCAATAAAAACCAAGATTATGATAGATAAGGTAAAAAATATTACTAGGATAGAATGGTAGAGAACTAAGAAGTCATGAAAAGCCAGACCTCTTCGTATCAGTTATGAAACATTTGGATGTATACATTTGTATCCTATCATGTCTACAAGGGCGTGGAATATGTTCGTGAAACGGTTACAGAATCTTTTAAAAGTTGTTGTCACTCAAACTGGTGGAATTGTTACAAAAACGGAAAAGGGTTCAAATATAATGTGCGTCAGACATATGTAGTCGACCTAGTAGGCGATATACCAGTTAACCGAAACAAACTAATTATCCGAAGATGGGAGAATCGATATATTTTTGCGATTGGATAGATAATAAATTATGGGATCTAGTTATATTATAGTATAAAATAAATTAACTATACTTTAGGGTATACATTAGGCGATTATATAAAATGGAAGTTACTTCGTTATGTTTGTTTGCCAGGTTTAATTTCGGGAATTTATTAATTTGAACATTTTTCTATAAACACCTAAATGTAATCTATCTAAATCTAAACTTATTTATAAATGAAACATTGTCTGTGTGTGTGTGTGTGTGTTTGTGTGTGTGTGTGTGTTTGTGTGTGTGTGTCCATTACCTATAGACTCCGAAACGGCAGAACCGATTTTCTTGAAAATTTACACAGTTGTACTATAAGCGTCTGCAAGTGTTCTTAGCTAGGTTTTGTGTCGAGGTACCCCCGATAAATAGCGAAAATCGATAATCCAAAAAATCGGGTTATAGAAGGAATGATCCGATTTTAATCAAATTTGATACACTCATAGACAAAGACATAAGAAAACGATATTCAGAAATTTCAAGGTTACAGTTCTTACAATAGTACATACAATCGAAGATATATATATATATATATATATATATATATATATATATATATATATATATATATATAAAAGGCAAGATGTTTAAGTGTGTATCAGTTTATCTGCCTGTATGTCTGTATTTTTTTCAGCTCTTTTATTTCAGTTTTTGCTTCGGGTTTGTCTCTAAGTAGGTATAATTGTAGTTCTTAGTCTCAGTCATGATACCATTTACTCAGAGGACTTATTTAACCTTCAAAATTCAGTTTACAAAAAAAAAAACTTATTTGATATCGATACCAGGAAATCAAAATTTGACTTACATCCATTCATTTTTCTTTCAGTCTACGGTTTCTTTTTAACTGGAAACAACTATTGCTTTTTAGCCTTTCGTGCCAACGTCCAAAGAGTCTGAGCTCCAGGACCATGGATTAGTTTTAAAGCTTTCATTATACCAGAGTAACGTTGGGCTATACTGCTAGTAGAAAATATGGCTCATGTAAAAATTTACAAATTCAAAATTTTTGACAGTTTTGATTTTTACTGAAGTCAATAAAATAACCTGACGTAAAATAAAAAAATATTTTTAAAAAGAGCAAAAAAAAAAAAAAAGCAGAACTTGTAAATCTTTATTAAAAATGTTGTTTGTTTTTCAATAGTTTTACATTAGACAGGCGTCTTGTTTTTTTTTTCTAAATAAAAATTTCAAGGGCACAAACAGACTCGCGAGAAATTGTGTTGTACTGAGGCTGTCCTAATACTAAACTTGAGAAATGCCAGGAGCTGGGGTGGAAATTATTCTATTCCAAGCTGGGAAGCACTCACGCTGCCTGACGCCGAGCAGTCGTGGCGTGACGGCCAGGTACAACAATTCGTGGATGTAGTCAGAAAGTCAAATAGCCGTAGGTCGACCACGACCTGCATTCGTATGTTGGAGCAGTATCAAAATAATCCTGTTAAGTTTAGGTAAGTGATGCGTTGTGGTGCAGTGGATATCGACTCGGAACGACAAATCGGGGAACCGAGTTCAAATTCCAGTTGAATTCATGGCATTCACTTACGCACAAATACCCTTGGGAAAGGTATTAATTTGTCTCTTCCCACCATGGGTTAAATAATAAGACAGATTAAGTTCTATAGCCTTGGCTGGCAACCAGTCTACCACAGAAAACAATGGTAACTTACTGCGAGACAATCTTCTGCGCAGTCAGTCATGTCTTTTTCGAGACGTGATCGCCCAAAACGTGTGTCACGTATGGCTCTTAACTGACTGAATGAACATAATAGTTGGAAAAAATTAAAGATTCTACTGGGCATAAAGTGGGGGATCGGTTATTTATTGTTATGAAGTCATAAACTGATCACCCACTTATTATTACTTGATAATATAATACATCTCTTCACCTTCTAGCAATGAGTCAAATAATAGGACAGATTGGGTTCTATAGCCTTGGTCGGCAACCAGTCTACCGCAGAAAGCAATGGCAACCTACTGCGGGATAATCTTCTGCCCAGGAAGTCATGTCTCTTTTCGAGCCATGATCGCCCAAGCGTGTTTTATGTAAAGCGTTCAACTGGCTGACTAGATTGGGAGATAGGTCTCATCTTTTTAGTGCTGAAATAGCTAGATGTAACCATAAGTTCTATTAAAATAGTGTCTTTTTTCACAGTTATCGCCTCTAGAACTTTCTGCCGTTTTCCTGCTTCAGAAAGTCAACTTTGGATTTCAGAAAATTAAATGCAACGGCAATCATCTTTTTCTGTTCTTCTGAATCTTGAGCTTTTATTGCCGGTTTTTCCCGCGAACGTCTTCTCTTCTCATTCTCTTTCTCAAACAGTAACCTCTTGTACCTGACTCGCATTATCGCCTTGCTTGGTGCAATATGATAAACATATAGATATGTACTCTTGTATGTTTGTGTGTAGGTATGTGTGTGTGTGTGCAAATATTTGTCGGTCTGTTTATTATTTCATGTTTGTCACAGTATCTATCTATCTATCTATCTATCTATCTATCTATCTATCTATCTATCTCAGTCTGCTAATATCTATCTATCTATCTATCTATCTATCTATCTATCTCATCTCAGTCTGCTAATATCTATCTATCTATCTATCTATCTATCTATCTCAGTCTGCTGCTAATATCTATCTATCTATCTATCTATCTATCTATCTATCTATCTATCTATCTATCTCAGTCTGCTAATATCTATCTATCTATCTATCTATCTATCTATCTATCTATCTATGTCTGCTAATATCTATCTATCTATCTATCTATCTATCTATCTATCTATCTATCTATCTATCTATCTATCTCAGTCTGCTAATATCTATCTATCTATCTATCTATCTATCTATCTATCTATCTATCTCAGTCTGCTAATATCTATATCTATCTATCTATCTATCTATCTATCTATCTATCTATCTATCTATCTATCTATCTATCTGTCTACTCATCTTTGTCTGGTTGTACGTAACTGCTTACGACTCAATCAGTAAATATTTCCAAAGTTCATTTCCGGCTGAAATGCATGACGGTAGAATTGTCTTACTCGGCGTGGAATAAGCGCTTTACATATTTTAGTCTTCTGACGCCATGATTGTGACCTTTTTTCCTGGTGGTCTTTCTCAGAGCCAGATTAATCGGATTTGTGCGCTTAGCGAAGCAAATTTACAGATTCAGGTGCGTCAGTGTGGCTTCATGAATGTACGTAGGTGAGAGAGAGAGAGAGCGGGAGTGAGAGAGAATATGAGAATGTCAGTTAAAAGGAAAGGAAAGAGGAGTTAGAGAGATATATAGCGAGGTAGTAAGAGAGAAAAAGCAGGAGCGAAGAGAGTAAAGAGAGAAGTTAGTAGACATGAATGATGATAGAGGCGGGGGGTAAAGAGAGAAAGTGGGGTAGAAATGATAAAGAAAGTAGTAAAAAGAGATAATCAGAATGAGATATGATGCAGAGAGAAAGAGAGAGAGAGAGAGGGGGTGAGAGAGTGAAAAAAGAAACAAAGCAAAGTTGAGAGAAAAAGAAAAAAGAAAAAGAAAAGATGAAAAATAGAAAGATAGGCAGTGATATAAACAGAAAGTGAGAGAAGATAAAAGAAACAAATAAAATATTGAGCGAGAGGGAATGGAAGAGGAGAGATAAAGAAACCCAGGGGCGGAAGAAAGAGAGAGAGAGAGAGAGAGAGAGAGAGAGAGAGAGAGAGAGAAAGAGATAGAGAGAGAGAGAGAAGGGGTAGAGATAGAAACAAGTAGAAACGGGAGAGCTGAGTTATAAGCAGAAGCAGAGAGAAAGAACAGATAAAACAGAGTGTGTGGCTCAGAGAATACAGAAAAGACAGGATAAATGTAATGAGAGAGAAAGAATGTGAATGTTAAAGTGATAAAGAAAGAAAGAAAGAAAGAAAGAAAGAAAGAAAGAAAGAGAGACATTTATCTATATTTCTGAGATGAGGTAGTATTTACAGTATTTACATTATTCGGACTATTGTCCTCATCTTTCTTGCCATTTGTACGACGTTTAATAATAAATCATTCTATTTGTCTATATTTCTGAGATGAGGTAGTATTTACAGTATTTACATTATTCAGACTATTGTCCTCATCTTTGTTGCCATTTGTAAGACGTTTAATAATAAATCATTCTATTTGTCTATATTTCTGAGATGAGGTAGTATTTCCAGTATTTACATTATTCGGACTATTGTCCTCATCTTTGTTGCCATTTGTACGACGTTTAATAATAAATCATTCTATTTGTCTATATTTCTGAGATGAGGTAGTATTTACACTATTTACATTATTCGGACTATTGTCCTCATCTATGTTGTCATGTGTAAAAAACATCAGTGTCAAAAATTGCAATATGAGCTCTGGTAAAAAATACTAGAGAAAACCATTAACATCAAAAATACTAGATAAAACCATTAACATCAAAAAATTGCCATGTGAACTCTGGTAAAAAAAGGGTTACTGGACATTAGGTTTAAGTCCTAAAAACCATTAACATAAAAAGAATTGCAATATGGACTCTGGTAAAAAAAAGGGTTACTGGACATTAGGTTTAAGTCCTAAAAACCATTAACATAAAAAGAATTGCAATATGGACTCTGGTAAAAAAAAGGGTTACTGGACATTAGGTTTAAGTCCTAAAAACCATTAACATAAAAAGAATTGCAATATGGACTCTGGTAAAAAAAAGGGTTACTGGATATTAGGTTTAGAATTCCCAAAAATTCAGTTGTTTTTGTCCTTAAGGACACATGGCCCAGTGCAATATGATTAGTTGACTCTTAGAGTTGTGAGTTCAATACCAGGCTCAAAAGTAGTTCATATACTCCAGTGATTGTAATAAAGAGTTCGGTTAGAAATTTCTGAAGAAGGCCGTAGCATACAACGGTCGAAAGGTCGTACAAATGGTTACAAAGATGAGGACAATAGTCCGAATAATGTAAATACTGTATAGAAAGAGATAAAAGCATGACACACGCACACACACGCACACACACACACACACACACACACACACACACACACAGAGGGGAGAAGCAGAAAAAAGAAAGTAAAGTCAGAAAAAGAGAGATAGTCAAAGAGTAAAAAGAAAAGGCAAAACAGACAGAGAGAGGTGGACCCAGAGAATATCAGAGAAAGAAAAGAAATAATGAATAACGAGAAAGGAAAACGTAACTGTGGTGCAGTGGATATCGGCTCGGAACGAGAAATCGGGGAGCCGAGTTCGAATTTCAGCTCCAATTCATTGCATTCACTTACGCGCAAATACCCTTGGGAAAGGTATTAATCCATCTATTCCTTCCAGTTATGGGTTAAATAACAGGACAGATTGGGTTCTATAGCCTTGGTCGGCAACCAGTCTACCGCAGAAAGCAATGGCAACCTACTGCGGGATAATCTTCTGCCCAGTCAGTCATGTCTCTTTCGAGACATGATCGCCCAAGTGGATATCGACACGGAACGACAAATCTGAGTGCCGAGTTCGAATTCCAGTTGAATTCCTTGCATTCGCTTATGCAGAAATACCCTTGGGAAATGTATTAATCCGTCTCTTCCCTCCAGTTATGGATTAAATAACAGGACAGATTGGCAACAAGTCTATCGCAGAAATCAATGGCAACCTACTGAGAGATAATCTTTTGCCCAGTCAGTCATGTCTCTTTCGAGACGTGATCGCCCAAAGTGTGTATCACGTATGGCAATTAACTGACTGACTGAACATAATAGTTGGACACAGTTATAGCTTCTACTGGGTATAAAATGGGGATCGGTTTTCTATTGTTATGAAGTAATAAACTGATCCCTTACTAATTACTACTTAATAATATTATACATATCTCTCCCTCCTCTAGTTATGAGTCAAATAACAGGACAGATTGGGTTCTATAGCCTTGGTTATCAACCAGTCTACTACAGAAGTCAATGGCAACCTACTGTGAGATAATCTTCTGTACAGTCAGTCATGTCTCTTTCGAGACATGATCGCCCAAAACGTGTATCACGTATGGCATTTAACAGACTGACTAAAAGTTGGTAGGAGAATTTGATTCTCACTGGCTAGGCTTTGCACATGTGTTCTGTTCGACTGAGGTAAGCTTAGAAAATTCTTAGCTAAAATTAGTGTCTGGGTAACATGTACGTATCTGCTCGTTGGTCGGTTCGTTCCATTCGCCCGAGCATCTGACTCACTGCGTGTCTGTCCGTTTTCAACCTCTCTGTCTGTTATGAATTTGTCGAATACAAGCCAAACAGAAAGAGATTTGGTCCAGGGATATTGCCAGTATAGTTCTTTCACATAACTTTGTACGGCTCAGGTTCGCTTTTTAAGACTGTTTTATTTTTGTTTCTATTTCGATTGAAGTTTATACTTGCTATTTGGTAAAAGTCGATGAATTTTGATTTGCTTCTTTCTTCCGCTCCCGCCCTCTTTTAAATCTTTTTATTCTATATTCATAACCGGCACAGATGTTCCCTTTGGCGTCTGGCATTCTTCGTCTCATCCTCCATCTTCGACGTCGTCTTCTCTTTCGCTTCCTTCTCTTTTTACTTCTTCTTTTTTTTTGCTCTTCTTTCTCAGACTTCTTCTTCTTCTTCTTCTTCTTCTTCTTCTTCTTCTTCTTCTTACTTCTTCTTCTTCTTCTACTTCTTCTTCTTCTTCTACTTCTTCTTCTTCTTCTACTTCTTCTACTTCTTCTTCTACTTCTTCTTCTACTTCTTCTTCTTCTTCTTCTTCTTCTACTTCTTCTACTTTTTCTTCTAAATCTTCTTCTTCTTCTTTTACTTCTTCTTCTTCTTCTACTTCTTCTTCTTCTTCTTCTACTTCTTCTTCTACTTCTTCTTCTTCTTCTTCTTCTTCTACTTCTTCTACTTTTTCTTCTAAATCTTCTTCTTCTTCTTTTACTTCTTCTTCTTCTTCTTCTTCTTCTTCTTCTACTTCTTCTTCTTCTTCTTCTTCTTACTTCTTCTTCTTCTTCTTCTACTTCTTCTTCTTCTTCTTCTTCTTCTACTTCTACTTCTTCTTCTTCTTCTTCTACTTCTTCTTCTACTTCTTCTTCTTCTACTTCTTCTTCTTCTTCTTCTACTTCTTCTTCTTCTTCTTCTCGATTTTCTCTCTCTCTCTCTCTCTCTTTTCTTCACCCTTTTTCCTCTCAATATTAATACACTTTTAACCACTTTTTCTCCTTCTCCATCTTCTAGATTTCCACCCTCTTTCTAATTCAATCTGATTTCTCTCCAACTTCTTCTTTACGTATTTCTTTTTTCCTCTTTTCTTCTGGTCCTGGGTATGACGGTAAACTGCATCCGGCAACAAGGCCTCTAATTGGGAGATTGTGAGGAGCATGGAACCACTTCTTAATTGCTGTTGCTCCCAGGTCCACCCCGACCCGGGGTGGTAGCACTTGTTAGGGGGTCCCAGCTATGGACAAATAGTTACCCCCCCAAATTAAGCTAAAAAACTATTGAAGTATAAAAATAGACTTTTATATAAATATGTATACACTAGCAGTATCGCCCGACGTTGCTCGGGTGTAATGAAAGCTTTAAAACTAAACCAAGGTCCTGGAGCTCAGACTCAGCCTAAAGAATATTTGTGTGAAGTTTGGTGAGAAACGGATAAAAATTGTAGATTTGGATAAAGGACATACAGACAGATAAACAGACACACACACAAACATCTTGCCTTTTATATATATATATTATCGATTTTCTGCACTATTCTAAGAACTGAAACCTTGAAACCTTTGAATATCGTTTCTTATGTTTTTGTCTATGAGTGTATAAAATTTGATTAAAATCGGACCACTCCTTTTATAACCCGATTTTTTCAATTATCGATTTTCAATATTTATCGGGGGTACCTCGACACAAAACATAGCTAAGAACACTCGTAGACGCTTATAGTACAACTATGTCAATTTTCAAGAAAATCGTTTCAGCCGTTTCGGAGTCTATAGGTAACGGACACACACACACACACAGGCACATACACACACAGAGACAACATTCCATTTATAAATAACTTTATATATATATATATATATATATATTAATAAATATACACTACTGGCCATAATTATTACGCCACCCCAGTGTTTTTAAAAAAATGATGTATTTCATACCAATTTTTAGTATTTATTGCCAAGTGAATAATTGCAAGTGAAAATAGAATGGTTCTTTTGTTAATACTGCACAATAAAATATGCATCAAATGAATTTACAAATATTTAATAATTATCCAACTTGCAGTTTCATCACTGAAAGAATGAAGAAAGTTTAGGGTGATTCGGACGAGTTCATCTTTGCTTCCTTGCATTGTAACATTTTGCAAAGTAATAATTACAAAAGAACCATTCTATTTTCGAATATTTAGAATGATAAATTTTCCTTTAGTATTTATCCAGAATGTCATTTTACAGATATGTTTTAGTTATATCTTAAATCTTTGTATATATATATATATATATGTATATCTAAACTTATTTGTCTGTGTGTGTGTGTGTCTGTGTGTGTGTGTATCCATTACCTATAGACTCCGAAATGGCTGAACCGATTTCTTGAAAATTTACACAGTTGTACTATAAGCGTCTGCGAGTGTTCTTAGCTAGGTTTTGTGTCGAGGTACCCCCGATAAATATCGAAAATCGATAACCGAAAAAATCGGGTTATAGAAGGAGTGGTCCAATTTTAATCAAATTTGATACACTCATAGACTAAGACATGAAAAACGATATTCAGATTTTTCAAGATTGCAGTTCTTACAATAGTGCAGAAAATCGAATATATATATATATATATATATATATATATATATATATATATATATATATAAGAGGCAAGATGTTTGTTTGTGTATCTGTTTATCTGTCTGTATGTCCTTTATACAAATCCACAATTTTTATCCGATTCTCACCAAACTTCACAGTTTGTTTAAACGTTATTTTAATTTATTTGTGTAAGCGTTATTCTTAAAGGTTACTCATATCTGAGTTGATGTACTGTTGTTTTTTTATCTCTTAAAATGGATATTTATTTATATCTACGGTGAGTAGATTCTATAAATCTTGTCAGACAAATATGTGACCACCAGCTGTATTTGAACCTGCGTCTCCTAGTTGAATCCGTCATTAGATATGACGTTCCTTGATCAAGTAGAACTTCCTGATCAAACTAAGACCGAATAGTGCTTCTGAACACTTATCGTCCTGATTCTCGAAATATATAGCAGAAATAACATAGTCAATAAAGTAAAAATATGTCGGATTTAATCCATTTTTAATATATATATATATATATATATATATATATATATATATATATATATATATATACTAGCAGTATAGCCCGGCATTGCTTGGGTATAATGGAAGCTTTAAAACTAATCCATGGTCCTAGAACTCAGATCTTTTTCGACGTTGGTACGAAAGACTAAAAAGCAATAGTTGTTTCCAGTCAAATCGAAACTGTAGATTGAAAGAAAAATGAATGGATGTAAGTCAAATTTTGATTTCTGGTATCAATGTCAAATAAGTTTTCCGTCGAAAACTGAATTTTGAAGGCTAAATAAGTCCTCTGAGTAAATGGTATCATTGCTGAGACTACGAACTACAGTTTTATCTACTTAGAGCAAAACCCGAAACAAAAAGCAAAATAAAAGTGCCGAAAACCAAATTTTTATCAGACTCGATAGGATATCGGGGTATCGATTTCCAATATTGGAGTCAAATAAGTCATCCAAGGATAAACTAACCTAAGTATTTCGATGAAAACTTATCGTACCCATCGGCAGTAAATTTGAAGAATGTGAGCTATATTGATGGCAGAATATCGGTTTTTGATCAGATTCGATAAAATATTGGTAGTAAAAGATGTCATCTACAAAGTAAAAGTACATGACTTAAATGGTCAAAATAAAACATATTTGGGATCAACCAAAGATACCTTTAAGACCAGGTGGTTCAACCACAAGTTTACATTCAAAATAGAAAACTTAAAAAACTGTACAAAATTGGCTAGCCACCTGTGGAAGTTGAAATCAAAATATGGAAAAAACCCAGACATAACGTGGAGTATAGTGAAAACATCCAAACCTTACAACGGTGGCAAAATATGTAGACTGTGCCAGAAAGAAAATTTAGCGATTATGCTATTTCCAAGCAAAAATGTACTATTGAATGAAAAGACAGAAATTATGACTAAGTGTAACCATACTAAAAAAATTCTTATTAGGTTTATACAACCATGAATGGAAATGTTATAAATTCTTGTAATTTTTAAAATTGCGCGTTTAAAAATTTCTCGTCACGCGAACATTCAAAAAACAAAAAACACCGTTACGTAAGCGTTCTTAAAAAAAACAATGAACGGTAAAATCAGTCATTGCAAATCGCCTAAAGACACGATATGGTAGAAACCTAGGTCGCGTAATAACTCGTTTACAAATGAAGAATATTCAAAGGTTCTACAATATAATTGTATTGAACACTTTTTAATACAAATGTGCAATGGTCTAATTTTATTATAACAAAAACTAAGTAATTAAACAATTAATATATATATATATATATATAGGTGTGTGTGTTCCTTTATTATCTAAACCCTGATCGTTTCGCCTAAGGAAACAAATAGCTTTTCGATATTATCAGATTGTTTCAAGATAGAAATGAAAAAATACTTTTGGAAAAATTCACGGCTGCTAAATGATGACACATAACTGGGGAAAAAGTGATTATAAATTTCTTTAAAAAAAATGCTCATTTGTCGTTTACGCCTCGGTGACCTGGCTTCCTTTTGCCGGTGGAAAAAAAAAAATAACAGCGAGAGAAAAAAAAAACACACGAAAAAACAAACAAACAAAAAAGAAAAAAAAAAAGAAAAAGAAAACTCCAGCTCAACTGACTGAGACAAATACTTCGTTTAATCGGGCCATTAACTTCAGATAATAACGAACGATCCTTTCAAATGTTTTGGATGACTGACTCTGCTATGTGATGTCAGTTCTTCAATATGCCAGTGGATGTTGGACAATATCAACAAACATGAAGAAAAAACTTGGAGCAGCTGAAATAGGGTTCTGCAGAAGGATGCTGCGGATATCGTGGACCGAGCAGGCAAGCAATGATGAGGTGTTGGAAAGAATGGAAACGAAAAGGAAATTAATATTGAGCATCAGGAATAAACAACTGAAGTTCCTGGGACAGACAATGAGGAAGGAGGGCTTGGAGAGGGAAAAAGAGACAGAGGAAAGCAGCGGATAACATATGCGATATTGCGGTCAAGGCCTTCCACGTCTCCCTATCCTATTTTTCTTTCTTTCTTCATGTTGCCTTACTAATTGTATCATCCAGTCCTTTGTTGTTTCTATGTGTTAGTAAGCCAATAGTTGTTGTCTTGTATGACAATTCTAGCTGAATAAGACCTCTTCCACCTTCTTTACGGGGTATGTATAGACGGATGTGCGTTGTGGTACAGTGGATATCGGCTCGGAACGAGAAACCGTGGAGCCGAGTTCGAATTCCAGTTGAATCCATTGTATTCATTTACGCGCAAACACCCTTGGGAAAGGTATTAATCTGTCTCTTCCTTCCAGTTATGGGTTAAATAGCAGGTTCTATAGCCTTAGTCGGCAAACAGTCTACCGCAGAAAGCAATGGCAACCTACTGCGGGATAATTTTCTGCCCAGTCAGTCATGTCTCTTTCGATACATGATCGCCCAAGCGGGTATCACGTATGGCACTTAACTGACTGATAGACGGTCTACACCAGCCGTTGGATGATTTATCTTATGCTTAGAAAGAAGCTTTCTTGTTTTAGAATCCATTCGCTTGATGTCGTTTAGAGTCCAGTTTAAAAAACTATATTGGACAACTGAGATTGCAAGGCCATAATTCTGTTCTGAGAATTCAATTCAGTTTTTAATATCAGTCGTAGCCTTCTATAGTACTCTTTACGCATTATTTCTTTCATCTTTTTATGGTGAATGTTTTCACTCTCATTTACACCTAGGTATTTATAAGCTTCTTCTGGCTTTAATTCTTTTATTGTTACAGCAGGGTCTAAGTTAATTGAGGATGTTTCTTGTGTTCCAGGTAAAACTGTGGCTTTAGCACATTCATTTAAATTGAATTTCATTCCAGTGCCTTTGCTGAAGCATTTTACAGTTTGTAGAAGACCTTCCAGCTCATTATCATTCTTAGCATACGAATTTAAGTCATCCATGTAAAATAGATGGCTTATTTTCTTTTGGGCTATTTTATAACCACATTCTGTCTTATTAAGTTAACTGTTTAGTGCTGTTAATGATATGCAGAATAGTAAGGGAGACAAAGAATCACCTTGAAATATATCTCTTTTGATATTAATTTCACCAGACTTAGAGGTTCCATTTATATGATTGAGGTAAAGGGTTGTTTTCCATATCGACATGCATTGTTTGATGAAATTGATGATATCTTGTATATATTTAAAGTCTTTAAAATCCATTATTATTATTATTATTATTTGCGTTTCTTCGTTACAGAGTTAGCGTTCACGTTACACCCTGTCGTTACATCAGCTAAATAGAAAGAGGCGGTAGCAAAAACATATCAAAGGCGCTGTGAGATGCGTTACATCTATGCTTCAATGAAATATATATATCTATACCTATATATCTATATCTACATCTATATATATTGAAACGTTATTTTTAGTGGTAAACCGTGTTCGAAATAGACGCCCCGATTTTTTACATGTATCAGCCCGCGCACGTGTATCCACTAAATATAAAGTTGAAAGTAATAACAAAAATCAGTGGAAATGTAATTGAGAAGACCCTGAAAGGAATACCAATAGTAATTCTACTATTCATTTCAATTTGCCCCATAGTAAAAACTTATGCAATTGTAGAAATCCCGACCAATGTCTTTTATCTAACAAGTGCATAACTAAATCACTTGCTTTTATGTGCTCAATTTCATCATTAGAAAACCCAAGGGTTACTAAAGTTTACATTGTTAATACAATAAACCATTAAAAAAAAAAAACGATTTTACAATCATCTTTCATCTTTTAATAATAAGGAGAAATGAAATATGACATCACTTTTTAAATATTTTTGGAAGTTAAAAGAGAAGAATAGAACCCCTAAAGTTAAATGGGAAAATTCTCAAACAAGCTAGAATTTCTAAACCGGTGAATGAACCATGTTTCCTCTGTTTGCAAGAGAAAATTAAAATTATAAGTACATGAAAAATAACATATTACTAAATCAAAGGTATGGAACTACAGTAATTTTTTAAAATTAATCGTTTCACCCAAAGCAAACGCCAGGTAGGTCTGTTGGCTCTTACTTAGATTTATTTTTTGTATATATATATATATATATATATATAATTGTTTCACCTCAAGCAAGGCGGTAACGCCACTGATGCGCATTTGGCTACATAAGAGAAAAGGATTAGATAGAAGGAGAGTAAAGAGAAAAATGAACCAGTTACAAGAGATGTCAGGGAAATGAGCAAGAGAAGGATGGGAATACAGGTGTGATGACAGTTGCAAAGGTAGAGAGAAAAGAAAGGATACACAGGGTGATGTAGAAAGAACTAGAGTCAAGTGGTTAAGAGATGGGTATTAACATTGCAAATAAATTCCTGTAGGTTGTAGCCGTCAGGAAAGCAAGAATATGGAAGAGAGTTCCACAGGTGGGAAGTGAGAGAAAAGAAGCTGCTGGAGTAGAATTGCCGTCTGCATTTGATTGATCTAACTGTGAATGGGTAGGACCCAGCTGCTAGTCTGGTTGCACGAGTAAACACCTGTGGCAGTGGCACCAGAAGAGTTAAGTTCGTCGGAACAAAAGCCATGAAAATATTTATAGAACAGACAGAGGGAAGCTACATCCCGTCGGTGGGGAAGTGGCTGGAGTCGAGCCGCCAAGTCGGTACCTATCACATTACTGATTCTCCTTTGGAGCCTATCAAGAACACTGAGATGAACAGCGAGGGCGCCTGACCATATATGACAGCAGTATTCCATGCACGCACGGATGGTTGATTTGTATATATGCAAGATGGATTCAGGCGGAAAAACCATCCTAGCGTGATACAGTGACTCAACCTTCCTAGCAGTGAACGTTACACATATTAAAGAATTAAACTTACAACCTGTTAGTATTACTAAATCTAAGATATAAAACTATAGCAATTGTAAACATTTTATTGTATAAATCTTACTATGTTGATAATTTACTCTTACTCTATCATCTTTCTTCTTATGCGATTTTATATTTATTTTCTATTATAAATTGTGATCTATTTATTGCCTTAAGTATTTTTTTTGCACTCAACAATTACTGTTAATAGTTTTAGCCAGGTACTAGCTTATATTTATATTTACATCTTTTATTTATTTATTATATGTTATGATTTATTATTATTTATTTTTTATATGTATTAATATTTTATTATTATTTTTATTATATATATATATATACAATTGGAGTAGACAGACTTAAATATTGCCCGGTTCACACTCCACCCACGTCTTTTGAACAGGTGAAGAGGCTCATCCCTTGCTCCCTGTTTAGGATGTGGTTCCCGGCTTTCTCTTTTCCAATCATTTTACTCATAAGTAGCCCCATGCGCATCAGTGGCGTCACCGCCTTGCTTGGGGTGATATGATTAAAAAAAAGTATATATGTTTATTATTATTATTATTATTATTATGTCATTTTTCATCATATTTCGATTTCTGCTTTGGTCTCACTACCAACCAAGTCTGCGGGGAGACCTAAGGCAGGTAGTGGCGTGTTGTTATGGCTCCATTTCATGTTTTTCTATCTTCCCTATCATCTCCAGCATTACATAGATAGTTTTCCTTAGTGTGTGGGCTGTACTTAATAAGACAATTTTTTGTATATCTCTTAAGCTGGGGTTTCTAGGGATTCTTTCAATGTGTTGTTTTGTTCCATTTTTTATCATTCCAAGTGCACCTACTATCACTGGCACAACTCTTGTTTTCAATTTCCACATTTTTTCTATTTCAATTTCCAGGTCTTTATATTTTGACAGTTTTTCAAATTCCTTGTTTGCTATGTTACAATCCGCTAGACAAGCCATATCAATTAATAGACAAGTTTTCTCCTTCTGGTTTTTAACAATAATGTCTGGCCTGTTTGCTTCAATTTTTCTGTCTGTGTAGATGGTGTAATCCCATAGAATGGTTACATCTTCTATTTCTGTAACCGGTGCTGGATGATGTTCATACCAGTGTTTGTTTACAGCTTTTCCATAATGTTTGCACATTGTCCAATGTAAATATTGCCCAACTCTATCGTGGCGATTTTTATATTCGTTTGGGGCAAGCACAGAGCAGCCGGAGATTAGGTGGTCTATTGTTTCTTGGTGTTTATCACAAAACCTGCATTTTGGATCCATATTATTATGCATAATATTTGCCTGAAAGTTTCTCGTGAAAAGACTTTGGTCTTGTGCTGCAAGTATAAATCCTTCAGTTTCAGACTTTAATCCAGATGCACGTAACCATCGAGGAGTATTAACTTTGTCAACATTGGATTTATTGGCACGTACTGGATATTGGCCATGCAGAGGTTTGTCTTGCCAGCGCTGTTTCATCTTTTCAAGAGCTTTATCTTTGGCTTATTATTTATTATTATTATTATTATTTGGCTTATTTATTTATTATTATTTATTATTATTATTATTATTTGGCTTATTTATTTATCTTTGGCTTATTATTTATTATTATTATTATTATTATTATTATTATATATTTTTTATTTATTTTATGTTTATTTTATTTTATTTATATTATTTTAATTTAATTTAATTTTAATTCATTTTAAATTTATTTCGATTTTGGTTTAATTTATTTTATGTTTCCAATTTATTTGGTCTAATGAATTTATATCTTCGTTTTGTGTTTATTTTAAAATATAGTTTATTTTACGTTTTATCAATAATTTTTCTGTTTGTGTATGTGATTTATCATTTTTTTTAAATACAAAAAAAAACAAACAAAAAAAACTAAAAAAAAAAACTTGAAACACTGTAACGGATGTCTATATTTGTCTGAAATTCACTTTTGTCCAAAATTTAGAATTTCTCTCTCTTAGCCGTTTCCATTGTCTCCTCCCTTTCTTCCCTCTCTACATTTTCTCACTTTTTCCTCTTTATTTTCCTCTTCACATTCTACTATTCCTTTAATTGTGTCGCCCCAAACAAGGCATTTTACTGTCACTGTTGATTAAGGGGTTACATGGAGGAAAGTTATGAGAAAGAGCGACAGGTTACAGGAGGTGTCAGGAGGAGGGTAAAAGAAGGAGAAGGATGAGAATACTGATGAGATGACTATTGACTTTACATTTGAATTTTTGAAGATTGTAGCTGTCGGAAAAGCAAGTAAACGGAAGCTTTTTCTTTTTTCTTTTCTTTTTTTTCTTTTTTCGATCTCTCATCTCTCTTTTTTTATCTCTAATTTTTTTTCTTTCTTTTTTCTATCTCTCCCCTCACTTCTTTGGATCTCTAGACTTTCTTCATTCTATCTCTCATCTTTACTCTTTCTTCTTTGAAACATAACCAACTACTATATTCAGTACGCCATCTTTAAATAATCTTGGAATTATTTCAAGATTATTGAAAAGTACTATATTAATTATAATTATTATCGTAATTTTTAGAGAATTAATAATTCCACGGTTATTGAAAATTACTCATCTCAGAAAACAATACAAATTATGAAAAATTATGACAAGCAGCACAAACCCACTAACATAATCCACTTGTCAAAATCCATCTGACACTGAATAAAAACTGCACCACTAAAGTCTTTCGGTGGTGTAGTGGATATAGTAGTTGGTTATACATGTGTTAGTATCATCTAGTGATCATGCTTTCGATCCTTGGACTTGGTAGTGAGAGTACCAAATTTCAACATGAAAGAACAATAATTGATTTCAGAGGATATTTCGCATTAATCAACGAGATGTTCCCCATCAGCCAATCTATGGACACCTGATGATGACCAGATGGTACTTGGTCGAAACGTTGTTTTTATTATGACACCTATATCAACCAAGATGAGAACAAAAGTTTGAAATAATTCCAAGATTATCATTCTTCTTTTTTTTTTCTCTCTCTCTCTCTCTCATCTCAATTCTTTCGCTCTCTCGTATTTCTTTTGTTATATCTCATCCTCTCTTCTTTTCATCTCACAGTTTCTTCTATCCCTCATCTCACTTCTTTCTTTATTCTATCTCTCACTTTTCATCTCTCTTCTTTCTCTCATATTATCTCACACTTCTCTTCTTTCCATCTCTCTTTCTTCCTTCTATCTCTCATCTCTCTTTTTTCTATCTCTCATATCCGAACTTTCTTCTGTCTCTCCTCTTTTTTATTTAGTATCTATCATCTTCTTTCTGTCTCTAAACATTCTTCTTTTAATCTCTCAACTTCCTTTTTTCTATCTCTCAACCCTCTTCTTTCTATCCCTAAAATTTCTTTTTTCGATCTCTTTCTGTCTCTAAACTTTCTTCTTTTAATCTCTCAACTTCCCTTTTTCTATCTCTCAACCCTCTTCTTTCTATCCCTAAAATTTCTTTTTTCGATCTCTTTCTGTCTCTAAACATTCTTCTTTTAATCTCTCAACTTCCTTTTTTCTATCTCTCAACCCTCTTCTTTCTATCCCTAAAATTTCTTTTTTCGATTTCTCTTTCTGTCTCTAAACATTCTTCTTTAATCTCTCAACTTCCTTTTTTCTAAATCTCTCAACCCTTCTTCTTTTCTAATCCCTAAAATTTCTTTTTTCGAATCTCTTTTTTCTGTCTCTAAACATTCCCTTCTTTTAACTCTCAATTCCCTTTTTTCTAAAATCTCTCAACCCTCTTCTTTCTATCCCTAAAATTTCTTTTTTCGATCTCTTTCTCTCTAAACATTCTTCTTTTAATCTCTCAACTTCCTTTTTTCTATCTCTCAACCCTCTTCTTTCTATCCCTAAAATTTCTTTTTTCGATCTCTTTCTGTCTCTAAACATTCTTCTTTTAATCTCTCAACTTCCTTTTTTCTATCTCTCAACCCTCTTCTTTCTATCCCTAAAATTTCTTTTTTCGATCTCTTTCTGTCTCTAAACATTCTTCTTTTAATCTCTCAACTTCCTTTTTTCTATCTCTCAACCCTCTTCTTTCTATCCCTAAAATTTCTTTTTTCGATCTCTTTCTGTCTCTAAACTTTCTTTTTTCTGTCTCTCACTTCTCTTCTTTTTATCTTTCATCTTCGTTCTTCCTCTCTCTCATCTCTCTTCTTTCAATCTCTAAACTTTTTTCCTTCTTTTTTTTCTATCTCTCATCTCTCTTTTTTCTATCTCTCATCTCTTTTCTTTCTATATCTCTTCTCTTTCTTTTTGCTATCTCTCATCTCTCATCTTTATTCTTTCTATCTCTCTTCTTTCTTTTTCCAACTCTCATCTTTCTTCCTTCTTACTTTCTTCTTTTTTTTAAACTCTTAAACAAAGAGGAGAGTACTGGATTGCTATATGATGTCGGTTCTTCAATATGGCAGTGAATGTCGGACAATATCATCAAAGATGAAGGAAAAACTTGAAGCAACTGAAATGTGGTTTTACAGAAGGATGCTGCGAATATCATAGATCGAGCATGTGAGCAATGATGAGGTCTTAGAAAAGATGGAAACAAAAATTAATATTGATCATCAGAAAGAGACAGCTGAATTTCCTGGGACATGCAATGAGGAAGGAGGGCTGGAGAACCTGATATTAACAGACCAGATAAAGGGTAAAAGAGACAGAGGAACGCAGCGGATAACATATTTGAAGGAGCTGATCAGGTGGATGACAGAACGAGGGTTTGGGTGGTATAATAAGAGAAAGCGTGCTAAGAGCCACCACAGACAGGGAGATGTGGAAAGCCATGATCGCCTACGTCCTGAAAGGACATGGTACATAAAAGAAGAAGATCGCCCTTCATTCTATCTCTCATCCCTCAACTTTCCTAGTTCAACCTCCTTTATTTTTTATATATCTATCGCTCACTAGCAATATAGCCCAGCGTTGCTCGGGTGTAATGAAAGCTTTAAAACTAATCCATGCTCCTGGAGCTCAGACTCTTTGGACGTTGGCACGAAAGACTAAAAAGCAATAGTTGTTTCCAGTTAAAGCGAAACCGTAGACTGAAAGAAAAATGAATGGATGTAAGTCAAATTTTGATTTCCTGGTAGCGATATCAAATAAGTTTTTTCGTCGTAAACTGAATTTTGAAGGCTAAATAAGTCCTCTGAGTAAATGGTATCATTGCTGAGACTTAGAACTACAATTATACCTACTTAGAGCCAAACCCGAAGCAAAAACTAAAATAAAAGGGCTGAAAAAAATATAGACATAGACTCAGATAAACAGACACACACGCAAACATCTTGCCTTTTATATATATATATATATATATATATATATATATATATATATAAACAATAAAACAAATCCATGATCCTGGAGCTTAGACTCAGACTAAAGAATATTTGTGTGAAGTTTGGTGAGAATCGGATAAAAATTGTGGATTTGTATAAAGGACATACAGACAGATAAACAGACACACACACAAACATCTTGCCTCTTATATATATATATATATATATATATATATATATATATATTATCACCCATCTAAGTACTGACCAGGCTCACGTTGCTTACCTTCGGTGATCGAACGAGAACCGCTGTATCCAACGTGATATGCCGTAAGCATAAAAGTGCACCTATGTATATATTTTTCGTGTATATGAGAGCATCTGATGATATGAACGTTCTGTTAATCTTGAATGTAGTCGATTGCACCCATTTGAATTAATTATACTTTCATGTATTGACCAGTTTACTCATATATGTAAAGGTTGATATCAAGATTCGAATGATATATGCCGGCATATATATGTAACGTTTGTTAAGATGTATGAAATGTGAAACATATCACAACGTTTGGTGGTGAACAGTGGACATGTCTATGTATACAAGCTTACATTGTTTTTATACATACGCGGATTAGCTTTTATAAGCAAGTACAAAATAAAAAAGCGAGAAAGAGCAGAGATAATGAATTAATAGATATGAGTTAAAAAGTAGTTTATATATATACGTATACTAGCAGAATAGCCCGGAGTTTCTCGGGTGTAATGAAAGCTTTAAAACTAATCCATGGTCCTAGAACTCAGATCTTTTTCGACGTTGGCACGAAAGACTAAAAAGCAATAGTTGTTTCCAGTTAAAGCGAATCCGTAGACTGAAAGAGAAATGAATGAATATAAGTCAAATTTTGATTTCCTGGTATCGATATCAAATAAGTTTTTTCGTCGTAAACTGAATTTTGAAGGCTAAATAAGTCCTCTGAGTAAATGGTATCATGGCTGAGACTAAGAACTAAAATTATACCCACTTAGAGCCAAACCCGAAGCAAAAACTAAAATAAAAAGGCTGATTTTATTTTATATATATATATATTATCGATTTTCTGCACGATTGTAAGAACTGCAACCTTGAAAATTCTGAATATCGTTTCTTATGTCTTTGTCTATGAGTGTATCAAATTTGATTAAAATCGGACCACTCCTTCGATAACCCGATTTTTTCGATTATCGATTTTCGATATTTATCGGGGGTACCTCGACATAAAACCTAGCTAAGAACATTCGCAGACGCTTATAGTACAATTGTGTAAATTTTCAAGAAAATTGGTTCAGCCGTTTCGGAGTCTATAGGTAACAGACCCACACACACACACAGAGACACACACACACACAGACAAAGTTCCATTTATAAATAAGTTTAGATTTAGATATTTCTTCTTGCTATCGAGCTTTCTTTCTATGTCTCATCTATCTTCTTTCTTTAGGCCACTTCTCTGTACTTACATTTTTCTTCTTCCTATTTTGTTACTATTTCGCTCTTCCGTATTTATGTCTCATCGCGTTTTTCTGAACCGCTCATTTTGCAACGCTATAAGAATTGACCAACAAACTCTTTCCCTCCTTACCATCAGCTTATTAACACACTCCTCTCTTTTAACTGTACTTATTTTCAGCGATTTATGAAAATCACGTTAAGCCTTGCGACTTCGCGCAGAACTAAGTCGATCACGGAGGTCAGAGGTACCTATCGTAGAATTAAGTCCTCCTCTGTTCCCTGAATAAGTAATTACTAAATCTTCCTTGTGTTTATCTCAGTCAAGTGACTGTTCGTTTTAGCGTTGCAAATCGACAAAACGTTCCTAACCCCAGACTCGCTGTCTCTATTCGATTAATCAACCATACATAATTTCCGTTATCTCAAACGACTCGGGCGCTTAAACAGGGAGTTCAGACCATTTAACCTTGTGCACTTAAGACACGTGAAATGCTTTTTCGGAGACTGACCCCCCACCCCACGGTCACACAGGCAAGGCTTTTCTTATTTTCGCTTGTGTTGGTTCAGCGAATTCTATTAGCGAATCACGCCTGACCACTTGATGCGGGTCAATCCCTGGCCTGACGAGAAGAATTTCATTTTGATTTTGGTCATTTTTCGTCGATTAGACCCACGACCCTAACACCAGAAAAATGCCGAATGGGACAACAGATAACGATTTTGATGTATAAAAATGAAAATAGTTTTTTTTTTTAATCATATCACCCCGAGCAAGGCGGTAATGCCACTGATGTGCAGGCGGCTTCGTAAGCGTGAAAATATTTGGAAAAGAGAAAGCCGGAAACCATATCCTAAACAGGGAACAAGGGATGAGCCTCTACACCTGTACAATAAACGTGGGTGGAGTGTGAACCGGGCGATAGTTTAGTCTATCTACACCAATTGAAAAAAAAAACAAAACAAATAAAAAAAGAAAAAGAAAAGTGAAAAGATTTGGAAAGAGAAAGCCGGAAACCAGATCCTAAACAGGGAACAAGGGATGAGCCTCTACACCTGTACAATAGACATGGGTGGAGTGTGAACCGGGCGATAGTTTCGGAACACAGAGTCTCACTCTTATCGAAAACATTCTGCATTGTACGCATATATAATTTACAATGTACACATTCTTATTCTTCATGTGCGTGTCCCTTCAGGATGTAGGCGATCATGGACTTTCACTTGGCTCTGTCTCTTGTCGCTTTCAGTAATTTTTCTTTTGGTATCTCTTCCAAGCCCCGCTCCAGATCCTTTGCTCAGACCTAACAAGTACGTCTGGCGCTACTTTCCCCTGTCTCTTCTTCCATTTATCCGACCTGTGAGTATCAAGTTCTCCAGGCCTTCCTTCCTCATTACGTGCCCCAGGAACCTCATCTGTCTCTTTTCTTGATATTTATTATCAGTATTCTTCTCGTTTGCATCCTTTCCAACACCATATCGTTGCACACGTGCTCAGTCCATGGCATCCTCAGCATCCTTCTGTAAAACCACATTTCTGCTGCCTCAAGCCTCTCCTTCACCTTTGATGAGATCGTCCAGCCTTCACTTTCATACAGAAGAACAGATATCACATAGCAACACATGCACACGTATAAATACACGAATTTATACACACACACACACACACACACACACACACACACACACACATATATATGCTCTAGAAAAGATTTAGGTATTGTACAATTTCATGGGTAGAATATCTAAAATTCTTTCTAGATTATATTACTCTGTTAAATTAAATAAATAAATTTAACATTGAGTTCTTTTGAGTTCGTCTCTATTGGAATTAACCTGACTTAAATACCAAATATTCTACGTCATATATATATCGTTAGTGATCGCCCCTTTTTACACACTCAATGAACTTGTCCAAGGTATACTTATAATCCTGGCTACATAGAACAAGTGTGACTGTCACCGAGATTTTTCTCGCTGCGACGGCATTTCTCACTGTCAGCACTCTGCCTTTGGGTAGAGGGCGCTCTCTGCTTCCGACCATATAGCCCGGAAATCCCAGTTATAAAAACTGACCACGTGTCACATGTTGCCCTTACTGGGAGAGACAGCTAAATATAGTCTGTAGGGTGTCTGTAGTGTGTTAGAGTGTGTTAGAGTTGTAATGCTTGCTATAGCCTTTGAACCGCCCTCGTTGGTCACCAAGAATATAGACTTGTTACCCGAACTTACTTCTTTGTATATATTTGACTCTTACTAACAAGCATTCCTGAATCTACTAACCGTGTACAGGTTGTATATCTTTTGTTCAATATACTTACAATTTTCCTCTCATATCTGTTTTGTGTTATTATTATATTGTGTGGTTTTCTAAACAAGAATCCACAACATATATATATATATATATATATATATATATGTGTGTGTGTGTGTGTGTGTGTGTGCGTGTGTGTGTGTGTGTATTATTTTAAATACAAAAATGGAAGTGTATATAGGTAAAATTCCAAACCAGATCCTACTAATATTAATTTTATCAATATTGAAAATCATTCAGGTGGAGGGCTCGATTTAAATAATATTATCTATATTACAGAGCCAAATATGTATATTATATGAATAAATTCAAAATTGTAACTTTCGGAATTTATTGATATTATATATATATATATATATATATATATATATATATATATTAGAACATGTAGAAACTACAAACTACTACTGTCAAAGTAGTAGTTTGTACATGTTCTTAAGTATAATTAATAATAAATATTCATTGCTCTATTTTTATATTGAGCACTGTTTTAAATGAATGTATTGATCGTTGCAATTATTTTCTTTTGGATATATATATATATATATATATAAGAAATTAAAAGAAATTAAAAGAAATTAATTTTATTTTTATTTTATTTTATTATTATTTATTTTTTAATTTCTTTGCAATCTATTTAAAAAGGAAAAGTAGACTAATTTTTCCCTAGTTTCTGAAAGGTTTTTTCTGTTGTTGAGGTGATGTGTCGTCCCCCGTGGGGATCTTCATATCGAAATGGCCATTCAACATCTTTGAATTAATCCTTTTTTAATATATATATATATATATATATATATATATATATATATATATATTATAAATTATAGCTTAGAATATGTACAAAATATTAGCTCCTACAAAGTGTACATTTTGTTTTGACATTGAAAGAACAATGTCTCATCAGTTAGTGTGAAAAAAAATGGAAATTCTTTTTCTTATATTTGTCGAATTGTGTGTGAGATGTAGGTGGGGTGGGAAATGGCAAATAAGGGTTGTAAGACGTCACTTAGAAAGAGAGAAGAGATAGGGAATAGAGGTGATTAATGCGCGTGTTGAAAATTTTATAGACAGATTTAACATTAGAAGATAAGGTATGGTCCTTTACAGCCTTTATGGTCAGTTATTTGCATTTAATAAAAGGAGAAAATATGGAAATGTATATGGGGTGGGGAGAAGTAGGAGTGGATGCGATAAAGTGGGAAGAGAAATTGCTATTTGCTAAACATATTTTTATTAGTGAATTATACGACTAGAAATATTTTTGTTTTTAAACTCAGTTTTTATAATTAATCTTTTTTTTTAATATTTAACCATAATAAACAATTTAGGAAAACCCCTTTTTTATATACAAAACTTTAAATTAGATCACAGTTTGTGGTATGAAAGAAAGGAAAAATTTGAAGTAAGTGTGTTGTTAATATTATAAAAGTTTATCGTTTCTAGGGATCCTAACTTTGGATTTTGTAGTTTTAGCATGATTGTAAAGTTAGTTCTTTAATGTTTGTAGTTTACCGTGGTTTCATGCCTCTGATTCAATAGTATGTTGCTACTCATGTATTTAATGATTTCCATTTTTTTCTTGAAGACAAATAAACATGGTTTCTTTACCGATTTGGATGTTCTGGCCTGTTTGAGGATTTTCAATTTAACTTTAGGTGTTTCATTTTCGTTTTTTAACTTCCAGAAATACTTAGAAAGTGATGTCATATTTTGTTTGTCCTTCATATTGAAGGATAAGAGGTGATCGTAGAAGCGCTTTTTAAAAATGTTCATTGTGTTTCTAATATATTTTTAGCATCCTTAAGATTTTCCATGGATGAAATCGAACACATATATACCAGGGATTTTGTTAAGCATTTATTGGGTATGGGTCATTGGTTCGGATTTCTATAATTATAAAAGTTATTATTATGGGGCAGACTGGCATGGAGGTTAGAATTATTTTTGTTGTATTCTTTCAATATTTTATTATTATCTAATTTAATTATTTTTTCTAAATTGTTGGAGCAGCTATAACTGAGTTTTATTGTATTCCTTTTGAAAATTTTGATTAGAGGGTTATTTTTGGGGAAATGTTCATCTACTAGCTTAAGAAATTTATGCCCCAGTTTAAAATTAACTAACTGATTAAATGGAGCGTTATACCATATAATTTTCCTGTTTCTATTTTTTCTTTTTGGACTCCTAAATGTTTCCACAAAGTTAGTCTTGGAGGATTGATAGCCGCTGTATCTAAGAATTTTATCGTAAATTGTTTTGTGCTTATCGAATATTTCTTTATTTGAGAAGCGTATGTTAATGTGGCGTTTAACTGATGATGGAATATGTTTGATAACGGATAGTGGGTGATTAGACTTGGGGTTTTATATAGATTGGGTTAGCATTATTTTTCATGTAAGGTTGAAAATGTTAGGGACTAAGTCTAATGTTATGTCTAAGAAGTCAACCTGTTTTATATTAGGGTTAATTGCCACGCTAAGACCAAAAGATTTTAAAACCCTATGTCTATCAACCTTACCTCATTACACTACCGGCCATAATTTTTAGGCCACCCCAGTGTTTTTAAAATATGATGTATTTCATAGTATTTTTAGTATTTATTGCCAAGTGAATAATTGTAAATGAAAATAGAATGGTTCTTTTGTTAATACTGCACAATAACATGTGCATCAAATGAATTTATAAATATTTAATAATTACCTATATTGCAGTTTCATTAATGAAAGAATGAATAAAATTAAGGGTGATTCGGACAAGTTCATCTTTGCTTCTTTGCCTTGTAAAAGGTTGCAAAGTAATAATAGAACGGAGCCATTCTATTTTCATTTAGCATTATCCACTTTTTAAATTTTTTTCTATTAATCATTTCACCCCGAGCAAGGCGGAAATGCCACTGATGTGCGGGGGGCTACATAACTGAAAGAAAATTAATTAGAAGAGAGAAGAGGAGTGCAAACCAATTAGAAAAGAGCAATAGAAAGATGAGAATGCAGGTGAGATGACAGTTTCAAGCTAGGAGAGAAAGGAATAGACAAATGAAGTGGAGGAAGGGCTAGAGTCAAGTGGTTAGTAGGTGAGTATTGACATTGCATTTAAACTTCTGGGGGTTGTAGCCGTCAGAATATGGGAGCGAGTTGGCAATAAATACTAAAAATAGGATGAAATACATAATTTTCTTTAAAAAAATGGGGTGACCTAACCATTATGGCCGGTAGTGTATATATATATATATATATATATATATATATATATATATATATATATATTAGTCATCCACATACAAGCTTGTTTCGCTCTATCACAGCTCATCAGTGTGGGTATACACATCCACTTCCTTCTGGCCGGGATCTAAACTGGACCACTTTGGTGTCAGTGGGAGTCGCTACCCCCTAAGCCATAGGCGCATATATATATATATATATATATATATATATATAAATTTAACCCTCTAGGGCCATTCGTATCATATTTGATACAGTATGAAAACAAGCCTTGAAAGAAATATTTTCATGAAAAATTTTTTAAGAGAAATATTTTATAAATTTCAAATGAAAGCAGTACTGACTGCTCAGTCAATGAATACCAAATGTTTCCTTATAGGGAAATACCAAATGTTTCCTTATAGGGAAATACTGTATCAAATATGATACGAATGGCCCTAGAGGGTTAAACGAGCTATTTCGCTACCGAAATTATTCGTTTAAAATTGGAAAATATTCAAACGTTCTACAATACTATTGTATAGAACACTTTTTAATGCAAATGTGTACTAGACTAACCCTATTATGACCAAAAACTAAGTAGTAAACAATCAATCAATCAATATATATATATATATATATTGCTCCCACGCCTTCGGTGGTTGAGCTCTCTTGGTTCATTCCCGGATCTTTCAACTATTCATTCTGCTGTTCCAAAATGGAGAAGTTTATCCCGAATTATTCCTTGAAAAATATTCCTTACCCAAACACTCACTCTTTTCTCCTTCACTTCACCGAAAAAATTGAAAACATCATAAGGAGACTTCGATGGAAGGCACACTTTTTTCTCCGCTCTACAGACTCTGCACATCATTCCACGGATTCCTTTAACCTGAGGACCCAGCGCACACCCCCCGTATGCAGATTTCTGAACTCTTTCGAGAAGGACCTTTTCGACCTGATCCCCAAAATCAAATTCTGTGGGGCTTCAAATAAATTTCAGAACTTACCAAAATCAGACATTAGAAACCTGAAAAAATCTAAGCACCTGTGGGTAAAGTCCGACAAATCTAACAACATTTATAAATGTGATCTTTTAAATTACATAAGCGTCCTTAAAAATAACCTAACTAGTAATTACAAAGTAGACAGAAGGAACCTAGCATTATCTGAAATTAATACAGACACAGCCAAATTCGCCAACGAATTAAATATTAGTGACAAAATTGGCAAAATCGCCACTAAAGAAGCTTACGTTTTATTTAAGGACCACAAACCAAATTTCCAAAACAAATTACAAACCAGGCTAATTAATCCTAAAAAAAGTGACTTAGGCATAATTTCCAGCAAAATTAAAAAAAAAATCTAATAGAGAATCTACAACCAAACCTTTGGAAAAGTTCTTCAGATACGATACAATGGTTTAACAACATCAAAAACAAATCTAAATCCACCTTCCTTAAATTCGATATTGTCGATTTCTATTCCTCTATATCAAGGGACCTTCTTGAGAGTTGTTTAAGATTTGCTAAAAATTACGTGAACATTTCGGATAGGGACTACGAAATTATCTTTGCGGCCAGAAAATCCATTCTCACCTGTGATGATTCCACATGGACAAAGGGGCTGGGGGAGGTTTTTGACGTCCCTATGGGAGCATATGATTCAGCCCAGGTGGCAGATCTTGTGAGAATTTACATTTTAGATATTCTAAGCAGATTTTTAGACCTAAAACAATTAGGCCTATATCGGGACGATGGATTAATAATTATTCCTAATTCCAATGGGCCCTACACAAATAGGATACACAAAAAATAATTAGAGCCCTGAAGTACCTCGGTTTTAAAGTCGAAGTCACCTCTAATCTTAAAATTGTAAACTATCTAGACATCACCCTTAACTTAAATGATGGATCCTACTAACCATTTCTCAAAGAAAATAGTTCCCCCACTTATATTAATATTTCATCCAACCATCCCAAAAATATTATAAAACAGATACCCAATATAGTGAATAATAGAATCAGCCAATTAACATCCAACATTAAAACTTTCAACGCAAGTAAAAATATTTACAATAAGGCCCCTCAAAAAAGCGGATATAAGAACAAGTTAACATATAATAAACCTACAATAGACTCCGAATCATCCAAAAATAAAAATAAAGGAAACTGTAGAAAAAGAAAGATAATTTGGTTTAACGCCCCTTATTGTAAACTAACATCAATATTGGTAAATATTTTCTCAAGTTAATAGACAAAAATTTTAATAACAGTAACCCTCTACGGAAGATTTTTAATATGTACACCCTTAAAATTAGTTATTCTTGCACCCCGAATATGGACAGCCTTATTAGTTCCCATAATAGGTGTATTCTGGTGAACTTGCGCAATGCTGAATCTAGGTCCGGAATTCTAAACGAATGCAACTGTAATTCTGTGGACGCCTGCCCGGTGGAGGGAAAATGCAAATCCACCCAGGTGATTTATGAAGCCCGCATTTCTCCATCTAACAAAAAAAAAAACGACTTCCGGACCTACATCGGTATGTCCGCCGGTCCTTTCAAACAAAGACTGTCTAATTTTTTCTCCTTTTCGAACCCCGGTCAGAGGTACCAGACAGCCTTTTCGCGGGCATTCTGGAAAATGCAAGAGGAAGGGCTGGATCCTGAAATTAGCTGGAAACTGATAGGTTCAGCCCGTATTTCGAGAAATTTTCGTGATAGGTGCTGTCTATGTTTACTGGAAAAAATTTCAATATTAAAATACTCCCACCAACACCGGCTACTGAATCTTAGGAGGGAATTCATCAGTAAGTGCCGCCACAAGGCAAATTTTTCGAATACTTAAATTTAGAATTTAAATCCCCGTTGACTAGATGTTAGAATATAAATTAAAAGGATTCAATTTAAGTTTTAATCTTAATTTTACCATAACGTTAACCTTAAAATGTATTTTAACCACCCCTATCTTCCTATCTCAAGCTCCTTTAATTGCCTATCTTTAGAAAATATGGATTCTTTTACTAAACCCCTTTTTCCTTGGTTAACACACATTTTTTCTCTAAAATCTTTTTCCTTAATAATTTTTAAACTGATAACTTCCTGTAATTGGCATTTAGCTCGCTTCTACCTAGAAGGTTTAATCAAATAAACTTTAAAAAAATATTTAAAATCTTATATTGAAACCCATTCCTTCTCGCCTAAATACACCTCTTCAAACAGCCCAATATCTTAACTTTAAAAAGTAATTTAACTCATTTAGTTGTCTATGTTTATAAAATATGAACTCCTATTCCTTCCCTTCCTAAATATACCATTTCAACAGCCTGTAACCCCGCGACTACCAGCTCTGTCCTTTTCTACTCTGTGACCGTTGTTAACCTAAAATCCATCAACACTCAACCCCAGGGCCTTCGCCATTTGGAAAAAAACAATGTCGCTGACATGACGTAGAGATCCTATGTAGAAATGTACATCCGACACCCTTGAATTTTTAAAATTTTCTCTAATTTATATATATAATATATATATATATATATATATATATATATAGATATATATATATATAATACACCTGCACATGTATATTTATTAATTCACTTTACTCTCTCTCTCTCTCTCTCTCTCTCTCTCTCCGGCTATATATATATATATATATATTAATAAATATACATATTATCCTAACTCTATGGTACGACTCGGAGTTTCATACGTTATGCAATCATCAGGTGCATATTTCAAACTGATAGTTTAATAGATTTGAATTTAAGTTCACTCGATGTTCATGAAAATTAAATCTTATAAATTTAGGTTACTGCTTTTTTAATAACAAGATTAAAAATTTAAATTTTGTACGGTTACTTGTTGAGAAAGAAAGAAAGAAAGAAAGAAAGAAAGAAGCAAACGTAAAGAGAGTCTATATAAATTTGGGTCTTAGAATATAAGTGTTTTTTCTATGACAGCATGTGGTTATTAAATAACTGTTTTGTTAAGCAAATTTAGATTCTTGATATGGTCTAAGATGACAAGTTTTTCTAAAAGGCATAGATCAAATTTGTCTCTTTTTCCATTGTAATGTTTGGATTTAGCTACGATACTGTATGTAATAATCGGGTTCTTACGTTGTTTTTTTTATTTCTAATAATGTATGAATCAAGTAGTACTTTTGCTGTATTTACATTTGTTTAAAGAAAATATGTGGTTGTTAGATCTTATCTGTTAGATGTACTTCCAAAGTAGAATTTAACCTCATTATAATCCGAATGAATTCGAGCTTTATAAACAATACTTTCGGACATACACTTGTCATTCACTGGTTGGGTGACGGATGTTGTTTATGTGGGCCAAATAGTTCTTTGCTACCATAGCATTATGTTGAGGAATATATTTATGTTTGTAACGCAACTATAACTAACTTTGACATTGTTTTTGTTGAAGATTTTTTTTAGTGTGGGTGAATGGTAGAAATGTTTATGAATTACGTTAAGGAATAGTTTACTAATCTTACTTTAGACGTTACGACTGAAGGGTGGGTTAAACCAAATAATGTTACGTTTACGCGATTTCTGCTTATTTCTGCCTACCTTGTTTTTAACGGAGTATTCTAAACTAATGTTGAGTTATTTTTTTCTAAAGCTTTAACGTATTTAATTTTAGAATTGTCAAAATTTTCCTTATTGCTAAAGTTGGTAATTAAGCGAAATTGAATAGAATTTCGTAGGTTGTTGGTAATTCATTAGTGGGGATTTGATTCCCTGTTGATGTATGTGTGGTTATGTGAGTCCTTAGTGTATGGTTTGTACAGGCCATTGAAAGAAAGAAAGAATCCCTATGACGACGACAAAAAAACTAAAACTTGAAACAGTTAATGAAAGGATGTGCTGATCTCAGCAGCACCGGTTTGATTCAGGATTTATATTCCAGCCGAAAGAATCTCTCTAGTTGACGACAAACAAAAGCTTGAAAGAGTTGTTAAAAGGATTCTCTGTCATATCAACTCCAGTTAATGATGCAAGGATCGATATCCAGTCGAAAGAATCTCACAGAAAAGTCTGAACAACTAAAACCTTAAAGAGAACCGCATGGAAGTATTTGGATAAATACATATTTTTGCCTTTTTCATTGACCAAGCCAATAATTAGTCTTTATATACGCGTTTAAGGATTTCTAAAAAATATAGCACTTAACTTCCCCGCCAACTTAACGGGATAAAGCTATCTGAAACCTTTCTCTCCCCTCCTCTCCTCGTAATACTTCGCCTTACCTTTTCTTTTTCTTCACGTAACACTTCGCTTGATAGTAGTAAACCCTGTCTCTTGACTTGAATGCCAAACTGTAGTGTATATTTGTAAATATTTTTGTCTAATGTTTTGTGAATTAAATATTTATCTATATTTTAACTCTGAGTTTTTCTCAAATATTTTTGTTTTTCCTTTTGTTACACTAACACGTAACAGTTCCATTTGATTCCCTGTTGATGTATGCGTGGTTATGTGAGTCCTTAGGACAAGTAGGAAATAAGGTATAGACGCAGGAGGGCTTGGAGAATCTGATACTAACAGGCCAGATAGAGGGAAAAAGAGACAGCGGAAAGCAACGGATAACATATTTGAAGGACCTAATCAGG
Organism: Ascarosepion bandense; assembly: GCA_037127315.1. Classification (NCBI taxonomy): domain Eukaryota; kingdom Metazoa; phylum Mollusca; class Cephalopoda; order Sepiida; family Sepiidae; genus Ascarosepion; species Ascarosepion bandense. The sequence goes on along the minus strand of JBBBDQ010001616.1, from coordinate 1,505,554 downwards.
TGGATGATGGAACGAGGGTTGCATGGTGTAACAGGAGAAGGCGTGTTCGAAGCCACTAGGGATAGGGAAACGTGGAAAGCTATGATCGCCTACGTTCTGAAGGGACAAGGCACATAGAAGAAGATTACACCTAAAAAAGTGCTCAACAGTAAAGAACGAAATATATTGACGTAAACTAATAAATATATATGTGATGAGGGTATACATATGTATAGTAATGTTATTCAGGCGTTAATAAAACAGTGATCAATGTATGAACACTGCTGTGTTTGAAATATGCACCTGATGATTGCATAAAGCATGAAACTTTGAGTCGTCCCATAGACGTAGGATAACATGGATATTTTTTAATATAGTCATCCGCAGACAGATCTGTTTCGCTGTATCACAGCTCATCAGTACGGTTAGACATCCGATTGCTTTTAGTCAGGATTGAAACCGATCGAAATGACATCAGTTGGCCATTTTACCCCTGAACTATGAGCGCTCAGTAGAAGAAGGCAAAATTTAGCGTGCAATATAGCATGTAAACATAGACCAGTAGCTGAGAGTACTCTAAATCAGTGCTGAATGAACGAAGCGTAGCTGCTAGAATAGCTACTGTTTTTTCAAAGTCTAACATTCCTCCAGATTGCTCAATCAGAGTGAGCGAGCGTAAGTAGTCATATATATATATATATACACGCTCTCACACCCAGATTGAGCACTCTGGAAGAATACTAGACTTTGAAAAACAGTAGCTACTCTGGCATCTACGCATCGTTCATTCAGCAATGAATTAGAATGCTCACAGCTATTGGGCGTGTATGATGATAATATGCACGCTAAAAGGTCTGCCTCCTTCTACCGAGAGCCGTAGGTCAAAGGTAGAATCGCCGACTGACGCCAATTCGGACGGGTCTTAATCCTGGGTAAAAAGCAAGCGGCTGTCTAACCGTACTAATGAGCTGTGATACATCGAAACAGATCTGTCTGCGGATGACTATATATATATATATATATGAGGAATTATTAGATTTATTTTCATAATCAAATAATATTTATTATTATTATATACGTCATACCCATGGTTGATACCCATGGTTGAATTTACGACTTTTTAAACAGTTCACATGTCAGTCTGTCCATATCTATCTATCTATCTATCTATCTATCTATCTATCTATCTATCTATCTATCTATCTATCTATCTATCAACCTCCGTATGCATATATATGTATGTGCACTTCGACGTAGTTCCATGGTCAACTAGCAAGAATAATTAAGACTTAGTAAGGACTTCAATCTCACTGGGTGCTTCATAATTTTGGCCTTGTGACATATCTAAAATCATCTAGAAAATCACCACATGTATATATATATTATCCACACCACACAAACAGAGACACAGATTCCTACATACATACATACATACATACATACACATACACACACATACATATATATATATATTCAGAAGCCTGTATATTTGAGTCTAAATACAGCAAATGTAAACGAAGATGAAAGAAAATCTCAAGTGTTTCTTTACGGAGAAGTGGCGTCTGGATTTGATCCAAAATTATGCTGAAACATTTCTTCCAGGAAGAACGGTATCTTACACCTGAAGAATTCCTTCCCGAAAATTTCAGAATTCCGACCTGAGCGCGTCAGCAACATGCAAGAGAACAAGAAAACAAATCTTCACCTTCTCGGGACTTACCTATTCTTAGTTTACCTTTGCATGTCCCCTACACTGTTCCGTGTCCGTAGGATTCTTAACAGATTGAACATTACAAATACAACTTCATCGCTGGCTGCTTCCCGGGCAAAAAAAAAAAATGTTACTTTCAAAGAGCTGTTTTATCATTTCTTTTTCGTCTAAGATCACTTAGATTTCTTCAATATTAACATCGTCTATTTGGAACATAAATACCTATTGATTTTATTTAGTTATTACTTTTCTGGAATTTCTAGAATAAATTTGTTTCTTTAAGTTATTTTCAAAGAGCTGTTTATCTTTCCTTTTTCGTCTAAGACCTCTTGGATTTCTTCAAGGTTACCATCGTCTATTTGGAACATAATTGTCTATTTCAAATTGAGTTTGTTTAGTTGTTACTTTTCTAGAATTTCTAGAATAAATTTGTCTCTTTACTTTATTTTTTGTCATGAACCCGGTTAAGATTCTAACAAGAAATAATATAACAACCAAAATACGAAATAAGTATATATATATATATATATATTAAACACAGAAAAATATAAATACTTGGAACAATAAATACGGGTTAGATACTAGAAATGAGACTCGCAATGGTAGTACGGTAGCAGTCTTGGCTATCTCTGTCTATCGCTCTCGGCTTTATCTGCTAATCTGTTCCCAACTTTTGTGAGGGGAAGTATATGTAGTTGTATGAAAAGTTCAGTCCGTTGTATGGGGGATGCCACCATGACATTTTCAAAGAGATGTTTTATCTTTTTATTTTGTGTAATACCACTTGGATTACTTCAAGTTTACCGTCGACTATATAAGATATTTCTCTCTTTCAAAGTGTTTTGTTATGTAATGAATATGCATACACCTTGGTTCCCCCTTACAGTCATGTGATTGGCTGGTGTCAGCTATAAATATAGAATAAGGCGAGGACGCATAGAGGTCTACGTCCATACGACTAGAGGTCTACAGGTCTACGTCCATAGGTCTACCGCTAGAGGTCTATCAGGTCAACGACTAGTGGTTTACGTCTACTGACTACGCCTATGTCTCAGGATACTGCATACGACGAGTACCGTCCATTACATCTACGTGATAGATTGTTCTACCTGGTTACATTTCCCTAAACTGTTTAGCTACCTCGAATCAGATAGATATCCCTTTCCTGGACATATCCTGTTCACTTGTCACTTTTCTAGAATTACTAGACTACCATTGTCTCTTTAGGAACAAAGACCAGCTAGTATTGGATATACTTCTGTCCAACACCGCGAGTCAACATAAAACAAAAACATTAACCTACGTACTCGATTCATGTTCTTAGTAGTCTTGTCAGATCTAGACTCTCACGTGAATGTCATGCATGGCATCATGTTTATTGAGAAATATCTAAACTATATAAAATGATTTGGTTAGATTAATGTCTAAATATGATTTAAAGCGAATAAATCCTGTAGGTATTAGAGAGGACCATTTTTCATTAGATCTTATTAACAGGCGCTACAGAGTTATAAAAAGATGAATCTTGTAGGTCTTAATGAAAAATATACTTAATCAGATCTCATATATTTTACTGAATATGAAGAAAAGAATTGCATGAAACTTCAAACATCAGTAAAAAAAAAATAATAACGTATGTAATATGGGAAGAAAATAATTACAATCAAAATGTTGATTTTCCAAACAACCGCTTGAGAGTTGGTCCCACAATGAGCAATCTCACCATTGTTGTTATTATTCACTATTTCAGACGCCATTTGTCAAAATATGATCAGAATCCGAATTTTGGAACCGAAATTATTTCAGTTTCAGATGATTTTGGATTTTGGAATACAGATTCTTAATTTGGATCTCTTTTCTTCTTTTATATGCAGTATTCCTTTAGGGCGTAAGCGATCATGGTCCTCCACATCCTTCTTTTGCTTGCAGCTCTTAATATATCTTGTCTTTTTAGATTTTCCCTAATCCCTGTCAATTTCATCCGTTTTTTTAAGCCCATCAAGTATGTTATAGTTACTTTCCTGTCCTTCTTTCTCACTATATGCCCTGTGAGTATCAGATTTCCCAAGCTTTCCTTCCTAATTACCTGCGCCAGAAATTTTAAATGCCTTTTCGTGAAGAATAAGTTTCCTTCATGGAGCGTAAATATAACCACGAGATCCCTTTACATTTCATAAGACAGCTTATACATATACAATGAAGATAGTTTTATATAAATATCATACCAAACCACACAATGAAGGTAGTATCGAACGGACATGACTCCAAATACTATCATACGAGCGTGGGTATACCACAAGGCTCTAGGTTCTATGATTTTCCTTATCTACATTAACGATCTTCCCGGTGTAATAAGATCCCAAGTAGTTATATATGCTGACGACACTACGGTTTACTCTCGTATCGATCAAAAATCTTTCGAGGCTGACAAAGCAAACCTCGCTGCTGAGCTAAAAAAAGACCTCCAATCCGTGGTGGACTGGGGTAAGAAATGGCTCGTGAATTTTAATGCTTCCAAAACTAAGCTGCTATCTATTAACCATTACAGACAATCGCTCCTACCCACCAATTAGCATGGATCAGACTAGTCTCCCTGAAAGCAAAACACTGCGACACCTCGGGTTAACTCTCACAACAGACCTCAAGTGGAATGACTATATCGAATCCATAGCTAAATCCGCTGCTAAGAAGGTCAGTTCTCCATTGTAGGGCCAGTAATTTCTTCTCAATCTTGCACATATATAAATCTATTATCCGCTCGTGCATTGAATACTGCTGCCATATCTGGTTGGGTGCTTCTGCTATCCACCTAGGTGTCCTTGACAATATCCAACGGAGAATCTGTAATGTGATCGATCCCGACTTGGCAGCTCGGATACAGTCACTATCTCACCGGTGCAATGTGGCTTCCCTGTGTCTTCTACAAATACTTTCACCGCTTCTACTCCAATGAACTTAGCTCACTGGTGACCCCCTATATAGGAATTTACACGAGCCATGAGATTAGCAACTAGGTCCCACCCTTTTACTGTGAACAAATAAATTGTAAATGCAAATTCTACTTCAGCAACTTCTTTTCTCGCACTGTGGAATTCCTTCCGTTTACTTGCTTCCTCGACATCTACAATCTTCAAGAATTTAAATGTAAAGCCAATAATCATCTTTTATCTCACTAACCTGCATCCTCTCTCTTATGCTCCTTTCTTCGTCCAATCACTTACATTAGCATTCTCATCCTTCTCTTACCCACTTACTGTCACCCCCAGCAACCTGTCACTCTTTCTCATAAGTTTTCTCCTATGTAACCCCTTGCACAACAGTTGCAGTGGAATGCCGTGCTTGGGGCGATAAGATTATATATATATATATATATATATATATAAGTAACATCTCTCCTAAAATTGGATGTTCATTGCGGTGTAATGAATATTGACTCGGAATGAGAAATCGAAGATCCGAGTTCAAATTCCTGCCGAATTCGTTTCCTTCACTTAGGCACAAATACTCTTGGAAAAAGTATTAATCAATAACTTCTCTCTCCAGTTATGGGTTGAATAGCAGGATAAATTGAGTCTACCGCAGAAAGACATGGTAACTTACTGCGGGAACATTTTTTGCCTAGTCAGTCATGTCTCTTTTGAGACATGATTGCCAACGCGTGAATTTCATGAAACTAAGTAAGTGGGGGGTAACATATTTGAAAAAAATATTTTGTACCTAAATTTTCTAAAGAAAAATCATCTTTTATTTCACTAACCTGCATCCACTCTACGCTCATCAGTATTCTCATCCTTCTCTTACCCACTTCTTGACACCCCCTATAACCTGTCACTCTTTCTCATAACTTTCTTCATATGTAACCTCCTGCACAACAGTGGCAGTAAAATGCCTTGCTTGGGGTGAAATTCGTGTTAATATCTACTCATGTGAGTCGTATATCTATTCAAATATGGCTATACATTGATCATAATGTTTAATTAAATAAATAAAAAACATGTCGGAGTTAATCCATTCCGTAACGGATTGCGTAATATATATATATATATATATATATATATATATATATATAAACTCATGTCTTCTTAATCATAATAGTGAATGCCCCAACGATATAAGTTAGCTGTTATAAAAAAACTTAATTCAACGCACACATATGATAACTTCTTCCAAGTCCATATTTTATAAAGAATTACACAACATTAAGCAAACACTTGTTAACAATAGATGTTCTAACTCCGTCATTGATCAACAAATTAATATGTATCTAAATAAACTTACCAATAGCGCTAACAATATTGATAATTCTACTAATAAAAGTGTACGTCAAAATAAACATAACACTATTATACGATTGTAACCAAATGCATAATAATTACAAACATGATGAAACATCACTCAAAAACATAATACGTAGAAATGTCAAACCAATAAATAAAATTATTGCCAAAATACGATGTTTAGAACGGCTCTTGATTAAACATAATAGACATTCATTGTCTGTTATATTAAACAATATATGTTTAGAAAAAAATATATATATACTAGCATTATAGCCCGGCGTTACTCGGGTGTAATGAAAGCTTTAAAACTAATCCATGGTCCTGGACTCTTTGGACGTTGGCACGAAATACTTAAAAGCAATAGTTGTTTCCAGTTAAAGCGAAACCGTAGACTGAAAGAAAAATGAATGGATATAAGTCAAATTTTAATTTCCTGGTATTGATATCAAATAAGTTTTTTGTTTGTCGTAAACTGAATTTTGAAGGCTAAATAAGTCCTCTGAGTAAATGGTATCATGGCTGAGACTAAGAACTACAATATACAACTACAATATCTACTTAGAGCCAAACCCGACTCAAAAACTAAAATAAATGGGCTGAAAAACTACAGACATACAGGTAGATAAACAGACACACACACAAACATCTTACCTTATATATATTATCGATTTTCTGCACTATTATAAGAACTGCAACCTTGAAACTTATGAATATCGTTTCTTATGTCTTTGTCTATGAGTGTATCAAATTTGATTAAAATCGGACCACTCCTTCTATAACCCGATTGTTTCGATTATCGATTTTCGATATTTATCGGAGGTACCTCGACACAAAACCTAGCTAAGAACACTCTCAGACGCTTATAGTACAACTGTGTAAATTTTCAAGAAAATCGGTTGAGCCATTTCGGAGTCTATAGGTAACGGACACACACACACACACACACACACACACACACACACACACACACACACACACACACACACACACACAGAGACAAATTTTGATTTATGAATTAATTTAGTTATATTGTAGTTCATTGACACCATAATACAGATGCCTTATTATACATTCAATAAACAGTTTTCTTAAGTTTGACAAGTGTTCCACAATATTTGCGTCTGACAATGCAGTTTGCACTCGCGACACAACAGACGTAACCAATTGCTGAACTCCGGTGGCGACAGATGCTTCAAATTTATAGCGTCAACATCGGTTCCTTCAGAGTATAATCTATTTGGGCTCTTTAACCGTTCTAAGCGGTGTCGTCTCTCGCTGTCAGTGGAAGATGAATAGTTTTCCACGCTGCAACCCCTTTCCCCGGAGATAAAAAGTTGCTTCTCTCTCGCTATTTTCATGGCAGATGTTCAGATGAGCAACATTTTTTAGTCCTAGTAAGGAAGGATTGGAGAATTTAACCCCTAAAGACATACTGAGAGCAAGAGAAACAGTGGGTAGCGAGCTACTAAGGGCGTCCGTGAATGTATGACTAAACGGAGGGCGCAGACCTTAGCAAAGGGAGAAAAAGTGATGAGCCACAAAGTATATACAAATAAAAACACAACGGTCTTTATTATAATAGAGAAGATATAAAGACCTAAGAGTAATCAAGAAACTCTACTGGAAACAAACTGCCTGCATAAGGACAGGTAACGAATTCAGCAATAATACTAAGATAGAAAGGGGCGTAAGACAAGGATGCGTCTTTTCACCGGATCTATTCAACTTATACAGCGAGTCTATTCTGAGAACCCTAGAAGTTATGCCAGGATTCGTCATCGGAGGCCACAATTTAAACATTATAAGGTACGCAGATGGTACAGTGCTGATACTAGACACAGAAAAAAAACTACAAGACCTCCTACATAAGGTAGATGAAAAGAGTGACAAGGAAGGACTACAAATACACTGCAAGAAAATCGAATGCATGCTCAACAGTAAAAAGGGCAGCCCAAAATGCCAATTACAGGCGAGGAACTCTAAAATCAAGCAGGTACAAAAATTTAAATACCTAGGAAATGTTCTAACAGAAGACGGAAAGTGCGACACAGATACGAATGCGAATTGGTATGGCGAAAGAAGCATTCCAGAAGTTGAGTAAAGTATTAAGAAACAGGACAATTTCACTAGAAACAAAGAGGAGAGTACTGGATTGCTATGTGATGTCGGTTCTTCAATATGGCAGTAAATGTTGGACAATATCATCGAAGATGAAGGAAAAACTTGAAGCAGCTGAAATGTGTTTCTACAGAAGGATGCTGCGGATATCATGGACCGAGCATGTGAGTAATGACGAGATTTTGGAAAGGATGGAGACAAAAAGGAAATTTATACTGAGCCTCAGGAAGAGACAACTAAACTTCCAGAGACATGCAGTGAGGAAGGAGGGTTTGGAGAACCTGTTACTAACAGGCTAGATAGAGCGAAAAGGAGACAGGGTAAAGCAGCGGATAACATATTTGAAAGGCCTGATCAGATGGATGACGGAACGAGGGTTGCATGGTGTAACAGGAGAAAGCGTGCTAAGAGCCACCAGCGACAGGGAGATGTGGAAAGCCATGATCGCTTACGTCCTGAAAGGACATGGCATATAAAATAAGAATATATATATATATATATATATATATATATATATATATATATATATATAAAATAAAATAAAATAAAATAAAATAAAATAAGAATATATATATTATAAAATATGTATATATTATATTATTATATTATTATAATATATATATATTATATATATTATAAAAATATATATGTATTATAAAAATATAAAATAAGAATATATATATATATATATATATATAGCTATTATTACTTTCCCTGACCAAAACAAACTACTAAATAAACGATCCGAACTAATATCAAAATGCAGATATGAAAACAAATTTTTGCTATGTTATTTAAAAATAGAAAACTAATAAGGAGTAAATTATAAACAAATTAACAAACCGCCGATGATATAACATCCATTACAATACATAAATAATAAATCATATAAATAAAATAATAGCAAAAGATAATAAAAATAAAATAAAGTAATAAAAAATAAAAAATAAAATAAGTAATAAAAAACAAATCCAAATAAATAAATTAATCATGGAAAAGCAAAAAATAAACAAATAACAAGTCAAACAGATTTACTCAAATAAACAAATAAATATATAATCAAGCCACTCCAACCAAAATAACCGTTAAAATGATCACCCACAATGCTCCACTGACACGAATATATATAACGACAATATACATGCTAAAAAAAAAGTCTGCCTTATTCTATCGTGCGCCCATGTCCCAGAGGTAGAACCACCGACTAACGCCACTTCGGTCGGGTTTCAATCCTGGGTTAAAAGCAATCGGAGTCTAACCGAACTGATAAGCTGTGATACAGCGAAACAGATCTGTCTGCGTATGCATATATATATATATATATATATATATATATATATATATATATATAGCCGAGGAAAACTCAACACATGTGGCCTGTATGATTGCGCTTAGCATGAAACAGTCTGTCGCCCATGAGTGTTGACTTCAATGTTCACTTATATATATATATATATATATATATATATATATATATATATATATATGTACAAGCGTCGTCATTACCAAAACATTTAAACAAATGCAAAAATAAGGACAAAACCATAACCGTTAATATTAAAGAGTCCCTAATAATATCTAAATTACAACCACCAATTAATAGTCGCCAAGAATTAAACCTACATTACATAACAGTATTGACAAACCAAGACGCACACAACATGTACTTAACACAACAGCAAAGGTTACACACACACGCAATCATTAACAATAACCACACACACGCACTTCTTCCTCCCTTATAACTAACCGATAACCAAGATAAAGCACACACACGCACACACACAGATAAATAAAATAAGGTAGATTTAATTACAATACTACACATAGCCTATACACACAGAAAAATAGTTACAATAACTACGCTAACACATTTTCTCCCCCCACCCCCCGGGGCTGTAGTTAATAACAAACCCCGTACCAGGACAGAATACACACACACACACACACACACACAGATATATATATATATACAAAATAAAGTAGATCCAATTACAGCACACACAACGAGCAAACACCACCAGATAAATCAGACAGATAAGACAACAGAAATGTAACTGATATTCTTTGACCCGGTCAAAGTTACATCAACTCCCAGATCCTACGAACTGATTCCATCAGACCAATAAAACCCCAATTTGAACACACACACACACACACACACACACACACACACACACACACACACACACACACACATCATTAGACCATAAAAAACCCAACTAGAACACACACAGATACACACTCGCACGCACACGCACACACACACACACACCATTAGACCATAAAAAACCCCAACTAGAACACACACAGATACACACACACACACACACACACACACACAGCAGCAGCAGTGGATAAAGCCAGCCATTCATAGATAGGCAGCTAAAAAGCACGGTCATTCTGAGGATTTCTCTGCCATTCTTATGATGAGATTATAGTCTCGAAATATCAATAATAATAAACAGGTCATACAAACACCTCCCGACCTTCCTTTATTTCATTCAACGCATTGTGACAGCCTTCAAGACATAACACACACACGCACACACACACACACACACACACACACACACACTCTCAAACACACACACACACACACACACACACACACACATATATATATATATATATATATATATATATATATATACTACCGGCCATATTTATTAGGTAACCCTAGTAATAAAAAAATGATGTATTTCATACTATTTTTAGTATTTATTGCCAAGTGGATAATTCTAAATGAAAATAGAATTGTTTTTTTGTTAATACTGCATAATAACATGTGCATCAAATGAACTGTTCTGATGTCCAGTTTTTGTGCTCTCTTTCCCATGCTAGTCTCTTCTTCTTATTGGCTGGCCGAATCACAGGCTTCCTGGCTGCCTTGTAAAATTTTGCAAATTAGTAATAAAAGAACCAATCTATTTTCATTTAGAATTATCTACTTCGTAACAAATACTAAAAATCGTATGAATTACATGTTTTTATCCCAGTCTACCACTGAGTGTAGATTCTTCTCAAGATCAGCAGCGAGGTTATGTTTGCCCGCCTCGCCGGATTTCTTACTGATGCGGGAGTAGATTGTGGCATCATCTGCGTAGATTCCTACTTGGTACTTGATCACGTCCGGGAGATCATTTATGAAGATCAGGAAAACTGTCGGGCATAGGATAGAGGGCTCCAGCGTTCATGCAGTAAAATGTGGAAGCATGCCCATTCGAGACGACCTTCATTATGAGGTTAGATAGGAATGACTGAATCAGATCAAACAAGCGTCCGGTGATACCATAGCCCTGTAGCTTGCGTAGAAGACCGGCGTACCAAAACCTATCAAAAGTCAAAAGATATCCAGGGCAACAGCACGAGCCTCGCAGGACTTATCGAGGGCCTGGTATATGTACTTAGTGATGCTCGTTAGCATATCTACTGTGGACTTAAATAAATACACAGTGGTCTTTATTATAATAGAGAGGATACTTATTCGTTAACGCTCCCAAAAGTCATTAGAAACAAAGAAAAGAGTGTTGGACTGCTATGTGACTTCTGTCTTCTTATATGACAGTGAATGCTGGACAAGTGTCCCACAGACGAGGAGAAAACCAGAAGCAGCAGAAATGCGGTTCTACGGAAATGGGCATGACGGTAAACTACATCCGACAGCAAGGCCTCTGATCGGGAGTTTTTTAGGAGCATAGAACCACCTCTTGATTGCTGTTGTTCACCGGTCCATCCTGACCTGAAGTGGTAGCATCTGTTAGGATCCCATCTATGGGCAAATAGTTAACCCCCAAACTGGGGTCAAATCACTATGAAAGTATAAAATACTTTTATAGAAATATATATACAGAAAAATAGAATTTACAGAAAAATACACATTTTGGAAGAAAAAATAATTACCACATTTTTGAAGGAAAAAATTTTCAGCAAAATATTTTTGAATACTAGAATACGGTTTCAGTTTTCTAAAATAAAAAAAAAATAAAAACAAAATTTTCGTTAAAATCTGACTAAATTAACTTACTATAACCTAACATTAAAAAATATCTTAAAACCCCACCTTTTTGGCATTAAATGACCCGCGGGGGTTGATATGCCGTTAAATAAAACTCACTCACTCTACGGAAAGATATTGAAAATTCCAAAGACGAAGAATTTAAGCGACAAGGAAGTCTTAGAGTCAATAGCAACAGAAAGAACACTTCTACTCAGTATCAGAAAAAGACAGCTGAAGTTCCTTGGACACATTAAAGAAAGAGTACTTGGCAAGCTTTATCCTCACGGGACATATTGAGAGCAAGAGTGATATCTCCTATCTTGATTGATTTTTTTCTACGGATTATCAACACTTTAAATAATCTTTAAAGCTACTTATCAGAAGAAATTGTGAGAATGCAGAGTGAAACGAGAGTTGATGGAATCATAGCATAGAGAGAAAGACTGCTAAGAGCCACACGAGATAGAAAGTAGCGGAGAGCCATGATCAAAGAAGAACTATTATATCTAGTATACTGGGTTTTCTGAATGGGTATTATAATAATTATTTCATGTAGATGCAAAAAACTTCTTCTTTATGTGCTGTGTCCCTTCAGGACGTAAGCGATCACTGCACTCCACATCTTCCTATCCCTAGTAGCTCTCAACACGCTTTCTCCTGTAATCTTTTCAAATCCTGCTCTGCCATCTATTTGCTCAAGCCTATCAAGTATGCTTTCTTCTGTCTCTTTTCCCCTCTATCTGACCTGTGAGTATCAGATTCTCCAAGCTCTTCTCGTTACATGTCCTAGGAACTTCAGCAATTTACTGATATTAAGTAATAGTTTTATTTTTTTGTTTCCATCCTCTCCAAATTCTCATCGTTGCTCAGTCCTTGGTATCGTCATCATCCTTTTGTAGAAACACATTTCGGTTGCTACCAGTCTCTTCTTCATATCTGAACCGTGCTAAAAGCCGAAGTCGTTCAGTAGTAAGTTTATTAAATTGCTTCGCTAAACATTATCCTACCGGAAGGAGTGAACTTCTTTAAATGCCAACAGGATGAGCTGACAATGTATAAATAATCTATTCTTTTCTGATGTCCCAGTGCATTTTTTGAACATTGTTCGGGGACTTAAATTGATGCCGTTGCTGGACGTCTGACACACACTGCGTTTCTCTTGAACTATTCACTGCTTTCCGCAGGGCTACTGGCCTCTGCTTAACGACTAACCAAATTGCATTTATAAATATTCAAATGCTACATATTGCAATTTATTTTGAGTGCCTTAAGTATATTGACGGTTACTCGTAAGCTTGACAATTTTCCTAAACAGCTTTTTCGCAAGTAGATAGAACTTCTGTACATATTTATTTGTTTAAAAATTCGATTTTCACTCATGTTTTTTTTTTTTTTTTGGTGACTATGTGGGCGGTCTTTCTCTCTTAATTATATTTTGTGCCAGGCGGATTTTCTCTCTGGCTAGTTATCTGTCTGCTATATTGGATCAATATAGTTTTTTTTTCTTTAGACGTTTAGATATTCTTAGGATTAAATGCGTATAATATTATTACCAACAGTAACTATTGCCACAGAAAAATGTTTCCTAAATCTCGTTCAAATCCTTGACAGTGTTATTCTGCTATGTTTTACTATAAAAACACTTAATCACATCTTTTATTCTGAGACTGTTTTCGATCAATGGAACACAAGTGAAACAACATTTTGCTCCATTCGTTATCCCTATGTCATGCTATGTGGGGCCCGATTCTAATTGTCGATATTTTTGTGGTGATGGAAGTAGATTTCTTTTCTGGTGAGCTGCAATTGAACCTATTTTTTATTTTTCTGAACTTACAATTAATTTTAAAATAATTTCTGTAAAGCGTTTGCGTAAATTTCGTACTCAGTCCTTGATGTCTTGACAGTCACATTTTGATCGTGATTGGCTTAATTTATTTTTTCTTAGAAATTCTACGTAATGACTCTGGTTCAGGGTAAATTTTTCGGCTTGTCTTTCCCCTACCTCTCTCTTTTGTATACGAGTATATATCTAAACTTATTTATAAATGGAACTTTGTCTCTGTGTGTGTGTATGTATGTGCGTGTGTGTGTATGTGTGTATGTCTGTGTCCGTTACCTATAGACTCCAAAACGGCTGAACCGATTTTCTTGAAAATTTACACAGTTGTACTATAAGCGTCTGAGAGTGTTCTTAGCTAGGTTTTCTGTCGAGGTACCTCTGATAAATATCGAAAATCGATATTTATACTTTGTGCCAGGCGGATTTTCTCTCTCGCTAGTTATCTGTCTGCTATATTGGATCAATATAGTTTTTTTTTCTTTAGACGTTTAGATATTCTTAGGATTAAATGCTGAAGTTCCTAGGACCGAGTGGTCCGATTTTAATCAAATTTGATACACTCATAGACAAAGACATAAGAAACGATATTCAGAAGTTTCAAGGTTGCAGTTCTTACAATAGTGCAGAAAATCGATTATATATATATATATATATATATGTATATATATATATGTATATATATATATATAAGGCAAGATATTTGTGTGTGTGTCTGTTTATCTGCCTGTATGCCTGTATCTTTTTCAGCCCTTTTATTTTAGTTTTTGCTTCGGGTTTGGCTCTAAGTAGGTATAATTGTAGTTCTGAGTCTCAGCCATGATACCATTTACTCAGATGACTTATTTAGCTTACACAATTCAGTTTACGACGAAAATCTTATTTGATATCAATACCAGGAAATCAAAATTTGACTTACATCCATTCATTTAACTTTCAGTCTATGGTTTCGCTTTAACTGGAAACAACTATTGCTTTTTAGTCTTTCTTGCCAACATCCAAAGTGTCTGAGCTCCAGGACCATGGATTAGTTTTAAAGCTTTCATTACATCCGAGCAGCCTCGGGCTATACTACTAGTTATTGCATAAAAACGAGATGTGATATGTGATATGTTACTCAGCTCATCAGTACGGTTAGACATCCGATTGCTTTTAACCCAAGATTGAAACCCGACCTATTTGGCGTCAGTCTGCGATTCTATATCTGATCTATGGGCGCTCGGCAGAAGGAGGCATACGTTTTAGCGTGTATATTATCATTATACACGCCAATAGCTGAGAGTTTTCTAATTCACTGCTGAATGAACGATGCGTAGATGCTAGAGTATCTATCTATCTATCTATCTATCTATCTATCTATCTATCTATCTATCTATCTATCTCCAGGTAAAGAGGACTCAAAGTTTTAGGATTTTGAGTTCTCTGGCATTTATTTTTTTATAAACAGTGCTCAATACAATAAATATTGTAGAGCTTAGTATAATCATATAATTATGAATTAAAAGTACATTGGGACACGGAAATTTCTATGTTTCGAGATAGAATCTCGTCATCAGGCAATGTTGAATGTTGGTTGTGAAAATGATTTACATTCTATCTAAACACAGAAATTTCCGTGTCCCAATGTACTTTTAATTCATAATTATATGATTATTAGGTGTCATGAAAGCTTTAAAACTAAGCCATGGTCCTGGAGCTCAGACTCTTTGGACGTTGGCACGAAAGACTAAAAAGCAATAGTAGTTTCCAGTTAAAGCGAAACCGTAAATTGAAAGGAAAATGAATGCATGTAAGTCAATTTTTGATTTCCGGTATCAATGTCAAATAAGTTTTCCGTTGCAAACTGAATTTTGAAGGCTAAATAAGTCCTCTGGGTAAATGGTATCATTGTTCAGACTAAGAACTACAATTATACTTAGAGCAAAACCCGAAATAAAAACCAAGATAAAACGGCTGAAAACCTGATTTTGATCAGACCCGATATGATATCCAATATCGGAGTCAAATAAGTAATCCAAGGATAAAATAACCTAAGTAAGTCCATGAAAACTTATCGTACCCATTTGGAGTACAATTGGAGAAAATGAGCCATATTGATGGCTGAATATCTGTTTTAAATCAGATTCGATAGAATATCGGGAGTATCGATTTCCGATATCGGGGAAAATGAGTCGTCTGAGAAGATCTACTATAATTTTACTAAATAAGAGCAAATTCTGAAACAAGAACCCCGATAAAAGGGCTGAAATCCTGATCTTGATCATACCTGATCGGATATCGGGGTATCGGTTTCTGATATTGGGGAAAATCGGGAAAAATGTGTAGCCCATGACCTGACCCGAAGCCTGAAGAATATTTGTGTGAAATTTGGTGAGAACCGGATAAGAATTGTAGATTTGTATAAAGAACATACATACATACATACAGACAGACAGACAGACAGACAAACATCTTGTCTTATATATATATAATCGTTTCACCCCAAACAAGGCATTCCACTGCCACTATTGCGCTTGGGGCTACATAGGGGAAAGCAAATATAAAGAGTGGTTAGATATAGAAAATGTCAGAAGGGGGGTGATAGATAGTTGGGAGGATGGGAAGAGTGTTTGAAAGAATGGAAGCGAGTTAGTTTGTTAGGAGGTGTCTATTGACCTTCCATTTAAACTCCTGGAGATTGTAGCCGTCGGGGAAGTAGTCATGTGGAAGGGAATTTTACAGTCGGGAAGTGCGAGAAAAGAAACTGTTGGAGTATATATATATATATAAACAAAGACTTGTACCCACAGAAACGAGAAATTCAAGAGTAGATAAAATTAGAAACTAAAAAAAACTCAGTCTTTCCAAAAGTCTCAACCATCGTATAAAGTGGTCCTTCTGCCTGCACAAACTGGGACGATGTAATTTCAAATACATTGCTTCAACAACACGCAAATAATGAGCACTATGCAGGAGAGAGAACAAAATGTCCTCATACATGGAGGTACAATCCTGATTGTTCAACAAGTGTTGACCAATAGCCGACTCCTGGACGGCCTGAGTAGGCCTTGTACTAAGTCCAAGATTACTGGAACGAACGGGGACATTTTGTGATACACTTGTGGAGCTGTCGTTTACACCGACTTTACGTTCCAATTATTTGAATAAGTTTAATTTTAAACGAGCTCCAACTTTCCTTCTTTTGCAGTTAACATTTGAATTTTTGTGTCCCATGTATTGTTATAAGTGCCAACGAATAACCTATGAATAAGTGTTGACCAAAAGATGTCTAAGGTTTAAAAATAAAAGACGTGTATGTATATATATATATATATATATATATATATATATATATATATATATAATTCAAGTAGGTGTCTAAGGTCTAAAAATAAATGTGTTGTTTGTTCAAATCAACACACACACACACACACACACACACACACACACACACACACACATATATATATATATAACTCAAGTAGGGTTTGAACAATTATTAAGTAAATCATCGAGCTTTATATTCGACCTCAACAGAATGCAGAAAGCACTGGACGGCCGTTTCGTCCTATATGTGGGACTCTTCAGCAGTGCGCATCCACTACCAGTTAGGTTATTAAGCTGATGTCATACCAACTGTACCACGGACCCTGGTGACGAAGAGGTAACGAATTAGGCTCGATGAAGTTCGCCGCTCCTCACGAACTTTGCTCATAGAATAGTGCCTCTCCAAGCCACGACTTCTCCAACCAAGCCGCTAAATCCATAGCGAGTTACGTGGTTGAAGCACAGAGATATAATTCAAGTAGTAGGAGGATTTGAACGATTAATAAATAAATCATCGAGCTTTATATTCGACCTCAGCAGTGCTTTCTGCATTCTGTTGAGGTCGAATATAAAGCTCGATGATTTACTTAATAATAATAATAATAATAATAATAATAATATATATATATATATATATATATATAATAGGATCAATAATAATAATAATAATAATTATATATATATATATATATATATATATATATATATATAAAACCACTATGATGAATTTTGAGTTTCACTCAAGTCAGTTAATATTCCAATGGAAGTGAGTGGATTTCTTCTCTGTTACGCTGTAATTGAACCTATATTTCCTTTTTCTGGACGTGGAATTTTAAAATATTTTCTGTAAAGCATTTGCGTAAATTTTGAAATGTAATATTTCGCTCTCAGCTCTTGATGTTTTGATTGTAGACATTTTGTAGCACAAATATTTTTAAGACATTCTTACGTGAATGTTTATTCTCACGTGGAAAGGTATGTTAAAATTCTTTTGCAGTGACAGGTAAGGGTTCACCCGAATTTAACCAAATAAACCTAGTAAATCTGTTTTTCTTCAGTCAAGTGCCATACATGATACACGCTTTGAGCGATTATGTCTCGAAACAGGCATGACTGACTGGGCAGAAGTTTATCCCGCAGTAGGTTGCCGTTGCTTTCTGCGGTAGAGTGGTTGTCAGCCAAGGCTATAGAACCCAATCTGCTCTATTATTTAACCCATAACTGGAGAGAAGAGACGGATTAATACCTTCCCGAAGGGTATTTGTGCGTAAGTGAATGCAACGAATTCAACTGGAATTCGAACTCGGCATCCTGATCTCTCGTTCCGAGTTGATATCCACTGCACCACAACGCACATTCTGTTTTTCTTAACTTATTTTTAAATTGGAGTGGATAGACCTTACTATCGCCCGGTTCATACTCCTCACCTTTTTTTGAACAGGGCTAGAGGCTCATCCCTTGCTCTATGATTAGGAAGGGGTTCTCGGCTTTCTTTCTTCTCCTCAGATTTTAATAGTGGTGTTTTCACTTTTTTGTCTCTGTACGCAGTGAATGTAAGCGAGTCCTAAATGATGCTGGGCTGTTGTTTGCTAATAAAATGAAGCAGTGTGTAGCATCCCGCATGTTTGGAACTAAGGACTACTGACGGCTCTGTGTGCTAATCTACAGCAAACCTTCAATCCATCCTTTAATCAATAAATTTGATGTCCTTACAGCTTAAGCAGACAAGGCCGATTCGTCTGAAGTATCCGCACCCAACTTTCAGCCTAGAACTGAGGGTTAGCTGAGTGATGTTTATATTACTCCTCGTTGGTCTCTCACATAATTTCAAAGCTTGACCCCCCTCCTAAGGCGAGCGGAGTTAACGGAATCCCAGTCATCGTCATGAAAAAAATGTGCCCCTGAACTCTCTTCTGTTCTCACTAAACTCTACAACTACTACCTCCCTACTTCGTGCTTTCCTGACCGATGGAAGTCCTCACCCGTGGTTCTAGTTTTATAGAATCCTGAAGAACCCTCATTAAATATTGATATATCATCTCCTACCGAGGCTATTATCAGTGCTGAAGTGGTTCAATATCTCACAGCTCACAGATTCTCCAGGTCTACCGCTGATATGCTAACGACCGTCACAGCGTACATATACTAGGCTCTCGACAAGAACGTCGAAGCTGGAGCTATTGCCCTGGATATCTCCAAAGTATTTGACAGTCTGGCACGCTGGCCTTCTGCGCAAGCTACAGGGTTAATGTTATAACTGTATGCTTGTTTGATTTAATCTAATCATTCCCATCAAATCGCGTAATGAAGGTGGTATTGAACGGACATGCTTCCAAGTCCTATCATACGAATGCGGGTGCCTCTCAAAGCTCTATCATAGGTCCTACGCTTCTCTGATATCCATCAACGATGTAATCAGATCCCAAGTAGGCATCTACGCTGACGACACCATTTATTCTCGCCTCGATTAGAAATCTGTCGTTGCTGATTTTCAAAAGGACATCCAATCTGTGGTGTATTGAGATAAGAAATGGCTCGTAAATTTTAATGCTTCGAAAATGAAGCTGGTATCCTTTAACCACCATAGACCATCTTTCCTACCCCCAATTAGCATGGGTCAGGCTAGTCTCTCTGAAAGCAATAAACTGCGCCTCTGTGGCCTAACTCTCAAAGCCGACATCAAGTGGGACGACTACATTGGATCAATAGCTAAATCTACTGCTAGGAATGTCGGGTCACTGTGTCGGTCCAGGAAGTTTTTCCTTGCCTGAATTCATCTTGGACGTATACAAATCTACCATCTGCCCGTGCATTGAATACTGCTGTTATATGTATTCGGGTGCCTTTGCTATTCATCTCCGGGTTCTCGACAAAAATCCAAAAGCGAATCTGCAATGTAATCGATTCCGACCTGGTGGCAATAATCCAGTCACTTTCTCACTGAAGAAATGCTGCTTACTTTTGTCTCTTCTACAAATTTCACGGTTTCTACTCCGACGAGCTTAGCTCCCTGGTGACCCCCCCCTACACAAATTTACTCGAGCTACTCGACTGGCAACTAGATCTCGCCCTTTTACATTGAGAACAATCAAATGTAACTGCAACTTTTACTCTATCAGTTTTTTCTCGCACTTCTCGCCTGTGGAACTCCCTTCCGTATTCTTGCTTCCCTGATAGCTACAATCTCGAAGAGTTTAAAATACAACGTCAACTTCCATCTCTTATCTCCTTGACTCCCATCCTTTCCCCGACACTCCCTGTATCTTGTTCTTCTATCTTACCGCTCTACTCTCATGCAGCTCTCTTCACACCAGTGTTTCCTTCCTTCTATTACTATTCTAAGACACTCTTGAGACCTGTTACTTTTTCTCGTCACCCTCCTCTTATGTAACCCCTGCACACCAGTGGCAGTAATGCCTTGCTTAGGGTGAAACGATTACGAATAAAACAAAAACAAAAAATAACAAACAACCCCCCCCCCAAAAAAAAAATCAAAAAAACGATGAGGTATTGTAATTATTTGCGCTATCTACACAGTTCAGACTTGTTCTTATCATTGTTGTCATATTCACGACGTTGTACGCTCCAACTTTCTTCAAGATCTGTCTATATTTCTGAGATGAGGGATTGTAATTATTTACACTATTTACATTGTTTGGACTGTCGTCCTCATCTTTGTTGCCATATTCACCTTCAATATGTGTCTATATTTCTGAGATGAGGTATTGTAATTATTTACACTATTTACATTGTTCGGACTGTTGTCCTCATCTTTGTTGCCATATTCACCTTCAATATGTGTCTATATATATGAGATATGGTATTGTAAGTAATTTACACTATGTACATTGTTCGGAAATTTTCCTCATCTGTGTTGACATATTCTATGGGTTTCGGTCATTGTACGTAAATATTGCAAAGAAGGGGCTCCTAAATTTTAATGCTTCTAAAACAAAGCTGCTATCTATTAACCATCACAGACAGTCGCTCCTGCTCCCTATTATCATGGAACAGGCTTGTCTCCCTGAAAGTAAAACACTGCGCCTCCTCGGATAAACTCTTACAACAGAACTCAGGTGGAATGTCTAGGTAGAACACATAGCTAAATTTGCTGCTAAGAAAGTCTGTTCTCTGTGTAGGGACAAGAAATTTCTACCAGCTGAAACAATCCTGCACATACACAAATCTACCATTCGCCCGTGCTCTGAATACTGCTGCCATAGCTGGTCTGGTGCTTCTGTTATCCACCTAGGGGTCCTTTACAAAATTCAACGGAGAATCTGCAATGTGATCGATCTTGACTTTCCAGCTCGGATACAGTCACTTTCTCACCGGCACAGTGTGGCTTCCCTGTGTCTCTTCTACAAATACTTTCACGGCTTCTGCTCTGATGAATTTAGCTCACTGGTGCACCTTACATACGGATTTACTCAAGCCACAAGATTAGCAACTAGTCCCACCTTTTTACTGTGTAACCAATAATATGTAAACGCAAATTCTACTACATCAGCTTCTTTTCTCGCACTTCCTGCCTGTGGAATTCCCTTCCAATTACTTGCTTTCCCGACAGCTACAATCTCCAAGAATTCAAATGTAAAGTTGGTAGTAATCTCCTATCTCACTAACTTGCATCCTCTCTCTCTCTCATGCTCTTTTCTCCGTCCACTCTCATCAATATTCTCATTCTCTCTTACCCATTTCCTGACACCCCCTATAACCTGTCACTCGTTTTCATAACTTTCCTTTTATTTAACCTTCTGCACAACAGTGGCTGTATAATGCTGAGACATGAGCATACTGAGTCGCTCTTGAAGATGACTCAGTTTGCTTAATTTTACACTGGCAGGAACATGTTGGCTGATTCGGGTCTGAAGTCAACATCAGGGTAGGTAGAAAAAATGGTGACGTAGACAAGGTAACGTAGACAAATGGTTACGAGTTGTGACGTAGACAAGGTGAGACGTGTTGTTTTTATTTATAGATGATTGTTTTTTTACGCTAATACCGTTGCGAAAGTTATTAATCCGTCCCTTCCCTCGTTAAATAACAGGACAGATTGGGTTCTATAGCCTTGGCTGGCAACCAGTCTACCGCAGCAGGTATTGGCAACCTGTTGCGGGATAATTAAAATGTCTGAGGTCTATACAGGGTAGGACTTGGGACCCTGCTCTTAAACAAATCACAACGAGTCTTTTTCTATCGCTTGAGAGGAAGCCGGCTGAACCCAACCAGGGTGAAAGCTGAAACAGGTATATGTACAGGTTATGATTTAACAGACAGCACCCAGTTATATATATATATAAGTTACAAAAACATATACGACACTGTGTGATGTTTTCATACCGTTACACCTGACAGCCTCAATGAATGGCGACATCATAAATATCTCCTCACGAATCTTCAAATTCGGCACGAATCTGCTCAGTTAAAGTGACAATTTTTTTGCGCTAAAACTATCAACGCTCTATCTTCACCGCGATATCGAGCACTTTACTACAAAAAAGCTGTTTGTCAAAATCCCTTTTATCAGCAAAAATAATGCAAAAACTATCATAACTTAACACTATATATAAAACAAAACCAAAAGTCCAATTAAAATATTTCAATTCACCTGATATCCTAGCCCTCTGCGAAGCTAACCTTGATCCTTCTATCCTCTCTTCTGAATTCTATGTCCATGGTTACCTTCCCTTCTTCACGAAGGACTCCGATGTCCACATGCATGGGCTTGGTGTTTACGTCATTGAACGCCTCCCTCTAGCTAGGGTGATCTCTCTTGAATCCATAGATCATTCTCATATGTGTTTCCGTCTCTTCCTACTAAGCTCAGTTAGCTATCTCATCTTCCTCTACCGCTCCCCCTTCTTTCCCGGCTGTCCCGTTGTTGACAGCATCTCCAATAATATTGACTTACTGCGGTAGGAAAGAGACGGCTTAATATCTTTCCCAAGGATATTTGTGCGTAAGTGAATTCAAGGAATTCAACTGGAATTCGAGCTCAGCTCTCCGATTTGTCGTTCCGAGTCGATATCCACTGCATCACAACGCAAAAGGTTAGTTAAGTGTCATACGTGATACATGCTTTGGGCGATCATGTCTCGAAAGAGACATGACTGACTAGGCAGAATATTATCTCACAGTTGTTTGCGTTTGCTTTCTGCGGTAGGGAAGAGAAGGATTAATATGTTTCCCAAGGGTATTTGTGCGTAAGTGAATGCAAGGAATTCAAACCTCGGCCAATAAAATTAAATTTATGTATTTTAAAAATATTTACATGTGAATATTTTTTTTTAATCATATCACCCCGAGCAAGGCGGTAACGCCACTGATGTGCAGGGGGCTACGTAATAGTGAAAAGATTGGAAAAGAGAAAGCCGGAAACCACATCCTAAACAGGGAACAAGAGATGAGCCTCTTAACCTGTTCAATAGACGTGGGTGGAGTGTGAACCGGGCGATTGATAGATCAATCTACTCCAATTACATTTAGATATTAACTCTAGCTTTGCAACTTAAATTTTGCGGTTTTGTTTGCATACTGGTGCCATTGATACTGTCCCAGCAATGCGACGACAAACAACAGCAAAGTCTGTACGACTTCGTTCTGGAATCTCAGTCTGAAGCAGCCGTGCAGCGTAGCGTTCGTTACCATTCCCGCCGCTCTATGTAAAAAAAAAAAAAAAATATCTGCCTACTCGTGATATGAATATCCTACCATTCTTAAACGGAACTGCTGTCACATCTGGTCGGGATCTCCTGCTATCCACCAAGGGGTTCTTGACAAAATCCAACGGAGAATCTGTAAGGGGATCGATCTCGACCTGGCAGCTCAGTCACTTTCTCACCGGTGCAATGTGGCTTCCCTGTGACTCTTCTACAAATACTTTCACGGCTACTGCTCCGATGAACTTAGCTCACTGGTGGCCCCGATATATGAATTTACTCGAGCAAGAAGATAAGCAACTAGGTCCCACCCTTTTACTGTGAAACCAATAAAATGTAAACGCAAATTCTACTCCATCAGCTTCTTTTCTCTCACTTCCCGCCTATGGAATTACTTTCCGTTTATTTTTCTTCCCCGACAGCTACAATCTCCAAGAATTCAAATGTAAAACCAATAGTCATCTCCTATCTCATTAACCTGCTTCCCCTCTCTCATGCACCTTTCTCCGTCCACTCCACTCTCATCAGTATTCTCATCCTTCTTTTACCCACATCCTGACACACCCTATATCCTTTCACTCTTTCTCTTAATTTTCCTCCTATGTAACCCCTTGCAAAACAGTGGCAGTAAAATGCCTTGCTTGGGGCAATTTGATTATAAAAAAAATTTAGAACATATTTTAGTGAGATGCGGAAATTCTTCTTAGACCATGAATTACAGACAAAGTAAATTTTGATAAAAACTGTAATGAACCAAAAGAGAACCGCAACAGACCAGGGAGAAATTCATGCTCCTTTCTCCATCCACTCCACATTCATCAGTATTCTCATTCTTCTCTTATCCACTTCCTGACACCCCCTATAGCCTGTCACTCTTTCTTATAACTTACTTCCTATGTAACCCCCTGCAAAACAGTGGCAGTAAAATGCCTTGCTTTGGATGATATGATTATAAAAAAAAATTCTATACTATTATAATGTGGTTATAAAGTGGGGGATCAATTCAAACATTACAGTCAATATATAAACTGATCCTTCACTTTATAGCCAGTAATCCTTCTCTCATGCTCCTTTCTCCGTCCACTCCACTCTCATCAGTATTCTCATTCTTCTCTTACCCACTTCCTGACACACCCTATATCTGTGTCACTCTTTCTCATAACTTTCCTCCTATGTAACCCACTGCAAAACAGTGGTAGTAAAATGCCTTGCTTGGGGCGATATAATTATAAAAAGTAAGTATCTATCTATCTATCTATCTATCTATCTATCTATCTATCTATCTATCTATCTATCTATCTATCTATCTTAGACTGTTCATTATCTATCTATCTATCTATCTATCTATCTATCTATCTCAGTAAATTCAATATCTATCTATCTATCTATCTATCTATCTATCTATCTATCTATCTATCTATCTACAGTCTGTTTTTATCTATCTGTCGACGTATTTAAGACATATTTAAATGCAAAGTCATCTCCTATTTCACTAACCTGCATCCTCTCTCTCACGCTCCTTTCTCTGTCCACTCAACTCTTATCAGTATTCTTATCCTTCACTTATCCACTTCCTGACACCCCCTATAACCTGTCACTCTTTCTCATAACTTTCCTGCTATGTAACCCCCTGCACAACAGTGACAGTCAAATGCCTTGCTTGGGGTGATATCATTATAAAAATAAAAGGCAAGGCTCATGCGTAAAATTAAGAAAATAAAATGGCTACAATTTATAAATCGCAAACTTCATACACCTATATCTAAAAAAATTAATGGATTTTATTTTTCTCCGACATATGCTTATTACTTAAACCTTAATTTTACTGGATATCCATATTGAGGAGACGCTCCATTTATTTTAAACAGTATTTTATTCCATCGACGAGGGGCGCATTTTATTTAATTAAATTTCTCAAATGTTTAGGTTGGTAGTTGAAATAAAATACAGCTTGAGGGATATTCACTACAAATAAAGCTTTAAATCACACACACACACACACACACACACACACACACACAAATACACACGTGTGTGTGTGTATGTGTGTCTTTATGCGTAATATTTATTGTTACTTCAACAATATCAAAATCCGCAACTCATGTAATAAAAATTATGAGGTATTAATTTTATTAATTTTAATTTTTTTAACGATATCACTCCAGGCAATGCGATAAAGCCACTGAAACCTAATGAATTCCAATGTGTGGAAGAAATGGGAACAGAAACACTAATAATGAGTGGGAAAAGAAAATAGTAACCAGGAAAACAGTTGATGGCGATTGATATTGAATTCAATTTTTAGAGATTAAATTTGGCTGGAGTATGGAGCTGCAAGGGATCTCCACAAGACGGCAAATTGATGAGATATCGGCGCCAGTTAAATTAATAAAGTCTAGGTCCCAAAGTGAATACTTGATACTGACAATTACCATGAATATATTTATAGAAAAGACAAAGAGAGGCAAACCAATGGTGGTGGGAAAATGGCTGAATATATTTTATTTAAGCGCCGCTGACTTTGGCATTGAGCCCTCAGTTTATTTCATATTTTGAGATTTCAGTTTTCTTTAAGCATTAGCTTTCATTCTTCTCAATTTTGATTGGACAATTTTGACACACCTCCATTTCCTCCAACTACTACTCCCTTATTTTCTAAATAACCATGAATTCATCTAATATTTTCAAAAATAAATCATTTTTACCATTTTAACATATCACCTGAAGAGGAACAGTTTTGTTCTGAAACATGAAAATTTTTGTGTAGTTATATGCTTTTAGAAACAAAATTACAAATATATATTAGTCACCACATACAAGTCTGTTTCACAGCACATCAGTGTGGTTAGACACATCCACTTGCTTCTGGCCGGGATCGAAACTCGACCGATTTGGTGTCACTCGGAGTCGCTACTCCCTAAGCCATAGGCGCATGGAATGAGAGAAAGGAGATTTTAACGTGTTGTATATAATCAGTGTATACATACACCAGTCACCGAAAGAACTCAATTCATTTCTGAAGAGTTACGCATTATACATACATATATATATATATATATATATATATATATATATATATATATATATGTGTGTGTGTGTGTGTGTGTGTGTGTGTGTGTGTGTGAATAAATATACATTTAGTAATACACATATGTATAAAATTATTACTCAGATATTAATAAAACAGTGATCAATGTATTATAAACAGATATATTAATTATTAATTATCTAGAAGTTATGCCAGGATTCGTCATCGGAGGTCACAATTTAAACAAGAAATTCCGCAGATGACACAGTGCTGATAGCAGACACGGACAGGAAACTACAAGACCCCCTACAGAAGGTAGCTGAAGAGAGTGACAAGAAAGGACTACAAATAAATTGCAAAAAAATTGAATGCATGGATATCAGAAAAAGATGAGCCCAAAATGCCAAATACAGGTGGGGGATACTAAAATCAAGCAGGTACAAAAATTTAAATACCTGCGAGGTGTTCTAGTAGTGTTCTTACAGAAGACGGAAAGTAAGACACAGAGATCCGAAGGTGAATTGGCATGGCAAAGGAATCATTCCAGAAGTTGAGTAAAGTATTAAGACACAGGAAACTTTCACTAGAAACAAAGAAGAGAGTACTGGATTGCTATGTGATGTCAGTTCTTCAATATGACAGTGAATGTTGGACAATATCATCAAAGATGAAGGAAAGACTTGAAGCCACCGAAATGTGGTTCTACAGAAGCATACTGGATATAAAGTGGGGGATCAATTCCATATTACAATCAATATATAAAGTGACCCCTCACTTTGTGGTCACAGCAGTTTCTATACATTTATATTCCTGAGATCTAAAAGCACAATAATGCATTCCAGGAGCTGAGTGAAGTATTAAGACACAGGACAATTTCACTAGAAACAAAGAAGAGAGCACTGGATTGCTATGTGATGTCAGTTCTTCAATATGGCAGTGAATGCTGTACAATATCATCAAAGATGAGGGAAAAACTTGAAGCAACTGAAATGTGGTTCTACAGAAGGATGCTGCGGATATCATGGATCAAGCATGTGAGCAATGATGAGGTTTTGGAAATGATGGAAACAAAAAGGAAATTAATACTGAGCATCAGGAAGAGACAGCTAAAGTTCCTGGGACATGCAATGAGGAAAGAGGGCTTGGAGAACCTGATACTAACAGGCCAGATATAGTGGGGAAAGAGACAGGGGAAAACCGCGGATAACATATTTGAAGGGCCTGATCAGGCTGATGACAGAACGGCGGTTGCGCGGTGTAACAGGAGAAGGCGTGCTCAGAGCCACCAGGGATAGGGAAACGTGGAAAGCCATGATCGCCTACGTCCTGAAAGGACATGACACATAGAAGATGAAGAAGACTTCTACAATCTATCCCCTAGCATATATTGATCGATTCCTCCTCCTTTTGATGATTTAATTTGTTGCAACTTAACCGATAGCTCACCCACTTAGTCGTTTACATATGTTTGACGTGAAGTGTATTTTAAAAAAAAAAGCAACAAAAAAAAAAAAAAAAACTTACTTGTCTTTATCTCTTGTCTATTGAAATATAACTTAAAGAAAATTCAGTAACCGTTTTGCAATGACATGTGATAATTATGCAGATTTGCCACAATGCAACATATGCATCTTTATTTATTTCATAACACGCATAAAAAATGTTTGGGCCATTTTAAGTCTCCCTTTACTCTCCCAATCAAATTTCATCTATCATGACTCGATTTCCTATTGCTTAGCTGAGCTTAATCTCCAACATCCTCCGCTTTAATTGTCTCAATCAAGTCAGTCAATTAAGTGCCATACGTGATACACGCTTGGGCGATCATGTCTCGAAACAAACATGACTGACTAGGCAGAAGTTTATCCCGCAGTAGGTTGCCATTGCTTTCTGCGGTAGACTGGTTGCCAACCAAGGCTATAGAACCCAATCTGTCCTGTTATTTGACCCATAACTGGAAGGAAGAGACGGATTAATACCTTTCCCAAGGGTATTTGCGCGTAAGTGAATACATAGAATTCGGCTGGAATTCGAACTCGGCCCCCCGATTTCTCGTTCCGAACCGATATCCAATGCTCCACAACGCACATCCTTAATTGTCTAGATTTGTTAAAATATTGTGTTGTTTTCTATGCTTCAATATATATAATAATTCCTTACAGTAAAAACCATTTCACTGTCTGACGAGGTGCTAAGAAGGTAGTATCGAAACACAACGGCTCTTGTGCTGCAGTAAACTATGTTTTTATAATAAACTTATAATAAAAATATTACCATACTAGCAGTATAGTCCGGCGTTGCTCGGGTGTAATGAAAACTTTAAAACTTTAAAACTTTAAAACTAATACATGGTCCTGGAGCTCAGACTCTTTGGACGTTGGCACGAAAGACGAAAGACTAAAAAGCAATAGTTGTTTCCAGTTAAAGCGAAACCGCTGACTGAAAGAAAAATGAATGGATGTAAGTCAAATTTTGATTTCCTGGTATCGATATCAAATAAGTTTTTTCGTCGTAAACTGATTTTTGAAGGCTAAACAAGCCCTTTAAGTAAATGGTATCATGGCTGAGACTAAGAACTACAATTATACCTACTTAGAGCCAAACCCGAAGCAAAAACTAAAATAAAAGGGCTGAAAAAAATACAGGCATACAGGTAGATAAACAGACACACACACAAATATCTTGCCTTATATATATATATATATATATATATATATATATATATATATATATATATATGTATTATCAATTTTCTGCACTATTGTAAGAACTGTAACCTTGAAACTTCTGGCAACCAGTCTACCGCAGAAAGCAATGGCAACCTACTTCGGGATAATCTTTTGCCCAGTCAGTCTTGTTTCTTTCGAGACATGATCGCTCAAAGCGTGTATCACGTATGGCACTTAACTGACTGACTGAATATAATAGTTGGAATACGTCTCTTTTCTCTCTAGCTATGAGTCAAATAATACGACAGATTGGGTTCTATAGCCTTGCAACCAGTCTACCGCAGAAAGCAATGGCAACCTACTGAGGGATAATTTTTTGTCCAGTCAGTCATGTGATCTCCCAAGCGTGTATCCCGTATGACACTTAACTGATTGACTGACTGATATAGCTTTGCGTTCGAGAAAACTGTCAGCGAAATGAATTGTACTACGTACGGACACGAACGTGTAACGAAATAAAACGTGCTGATGGGACTCGCTTCGAAATGAACTGTATTTCAGAGAGAAAACTGTCAACGAAATGAATTGTACTACGTACGGACACGAACGTGTAACGAAATAAAACGTGCTGATGGGACTCGCTTCGAAATGAACTGTATTTCAGAGAGAAAACTGTCAACGAAATGAACTGTACTACGTACGGACACGAACGTGTAACGAAATAAAACGTGCTGATGGGACTCGCTTCGAAATGAACTGCATTTCAGAGAGAAAACTGTCAACGAAATGAATTGTACTACGTACGGACACGAACGTGTAACGAAATAAAACGTGCTGATGGGACTCGCTTCGAAATGAACTGTATTTCAGAGAGAAAACTGTCAACGAAATGAACTGTACTACGTACGGACACGAACGTGTAACGAAATAAAACGTGCTGATGGGACTCGCTTCGAAATGAACTGCATTGCATTGAGATTGAACACAAAACGAATGACAACGCTGCACGGAAACCGAACTGAGGAATCAAATGTATTAAGTTACACTGCGATGGAAATGAGCTTCTGTTTAGTATTCTTCTGGAAGCAAGCCAATTCTATATTCTCCAGATAAAGAGCCGGGTTTAGGCGAATAATAACAAACTGGAATAAATCAATTTGATGGCGTCTTTGGCAATGAAAAGTGGAAAGATTAAACGGATTAAATCCCCAGTTACTGTAGAAATGACTGGAAGAAAAACAACACATAAACTTAATCAGTTATCCAAGACGGATGCTGAAAAGTTATTGTATCTCCCCAATTCCGGAAATCGGAACTAATAGCTTAACATCAGAATTCTGTGGGGAACGTCTTATCAGCATTCCGACGTATTTTCGAAAATATTCTTTATTCCAGTCCGAAATTGTAACATGACAGATGAGAAAATCTCAGCTTAATTTGAATTATCGTCCTTGAAATTTTAACTGCCGAAGTCGCCTTTCTTCACCTTGGGTTTACGGCGACATCTCGTTGAAACACGGGTCACCATACAATCTCCGAAGTTAAACAACGTTGGGGCCTGGTTAGTGCCTAGATAGGTGACCGCTTGGAAATGCCTCGTGCTGTATGCTTGAATGTAAGGGTGTAATGAATAAAGTCTCGCAATTGTTAATCGTGGAGACGAGTTCTATTTACATTTGGTTTTGTTATATTCACTTACGCGTAAATACCCTATGAAAAGGTATGAATCCACCTTTTCTCCCCCAGCTATGGGTAAATTAGCAAACCTTGTATTGCTGAACCATTATTATCTAAAAAAAATTCTTACAATCTAAAAATATTTTTTGGCTAAGTCATAGAAAATGAATTACCCAACTTCTTTTTTGTAACGTGTTCCTTCTGGACGTAGGTGATGATGGATTTTCAAAACTTCCTATGCTTTGTAGCTCTTAGAAATATTTGTCATTTTACCATCAACCTCCCCCGCGGTTATTTGATTTGTCCACACACCCTCTTTAGGTAAGTGGCCCGCAGTCTTCCCCTTCAATTTTTGCCTTCAGATATATCCTGTGAGAAATAGGTTTTCCAATCATGCAGAATTCTAAAAGTGCATTTTAAACTGTTCTGCTGTTCGTCTCAGTGTTCTCGACAGGCTCCAAAGGAGAATCTGTAATGGGATTGATCCCAACCTGGCAGCTCGACTCCAGCCACTTGCTCACTGGCAGGATGTGGCTTCCCTCTGTCTCTTCTATAAATATTTTCATGGCTTCTGCTCTGACGAACTTAGATCACTGGTTCTTCCCCCCTCAAGAATTTACTCGGGCAGTCAGACTGACATCAAAGTCCCATTCTTTTAAAGTTAGACCAACCAAATTCAGGTGACAATTCTATTCCAACAGCTTCTTTTCTCGCAATTCCCGCCTGTGAAAATCTCTTCCATATGCTTGCTCTCCTGACGGCTATGCAAAGTCAATTCTATACTCTTAACCACTTAACTCCAGCCCTTTCCACATCCCCCCCGTGTATTTTGTTCTCCTTTCTCTCTACCTTAGCAACTGTCTTCTCTCCTGTGTTCATATCCTTCTCTTGCCCTTTCTCTTTCACCCCCTGTAGCTGGTTCGTCTTCCTCTTCACTCTTTCTACATCACCCCGTGTATCTTGTTCTTTTCCTTTCTCTCTACCTTCGTAACTATCTTCACTCCTGTGTTCATATCCTTCTCTTGCCCTTTCTCATTCACCCCCTGTAGCTGGTTCGTCTTCCTCTTCACTCTTTCTACATCACCCCGTGTATCTTGTTCTTTTCCTTTCTCTCTACCTTCGTAACTATCTTCACTCCTGTGTTCACATCCTTCTCTTGCCCTTTTTCTTTCACCCCCTGTAGCTGGTTCGTCTTCCTCTTCACTCTTTCTACATCACCCCGTGTATCTTGTTCTTTTCCTTTCTCTCTACCTTCGTAACTATCTTCACTCCTGTGTTCATATCCTTCTCTTGCCCTTTTTCTTCCCCCCCCCCTGTAGCTGGTTCGTCTTCCTCTTCACTCTTTCTACATCACCCCGTGTATCTTGTTCTTTTCCTTTCTCTCTACCTTCGTAACTATCTTCACTCCTGTGTTCATATCCTTCTCTTGCCCTTTTTCTTTCACCCCCTGTAGCTGGTTCGTCTTCCTCTTCACTCTTTCTACATCACCCCGTGTATCTTGTTCTTTTCCTTTCTCTCTACCTTCGTAACTATCTTCACTCCTGTGTTCATATCCTTCTCTTGCTCTTTCTCTTTCACCCCCTTTCGCTGGTTCGTCTTTCTCTTCACTCTCCTCCTGTCTAAAACTTTATATGTCTACTTTTATGTAGCCCCTGCACATCAGTGGCGGTTCCCCCTTGCTTGGGGTGAAATGATTAAAAAAATATAGGTCCTCTTATACGGCAGTGAATGTTCGAAAATATCATCGCATAAATAAAAGACTTGAAGGAACGAAAAATGTGGTTCTACAGAAGGATGCTTAGAATACCATGGACTGAAAAAGTCTTAGATGAAACTGAAGCAAAAAGGGCACATATTATTAAAGTCAGAAACAGATAGTTGAAATTTCTAGGCCACTTGATGAGGAAAGTGGGTTTAGAAAAATCGACACTCACAGGACATTGAAGACACGCGGGAAAGAAGAAATCAGTAACTACTCCAGTTAACGAGTTAATGGAGAGATAGTAAAAAGAGAAATGAAGATGAAAAAGACTCAAATTATGCAGGGCCATGATCGCCAACGTCTTAAATGGACACGGCACAAGAAAAGAAGATATTGCTTATCGGTTTATACTTGGGTAATAGTGACCGAACATATCAGTAACGATGAAGTTATCGAGACATTGAAAACAAAAAAAGATATTTATACTTAACATCAGGAACAGGCAGTTGAAATTTCTAAGGGTCATAATGAGGAAAGAGGGCTTGGAAAATTTGACACTCACAGGGCATACTAAAGGCAAGCGAGATAGATGAAAACAGCACATAAATGGATGGCAGAACCGGATTTAGGAGAAATAACAAAACAAAAAAAATCACAATTTACTAAGAGTTTAAAAAAACAGGAAAATGTGGAGAGCTGTGATCGCCAACTTGCTTTCGAAACGCGGCGTATAGAAGAAGAATCCGCATTTATTTCCATTAAGCACCCCCTGCTATACGCCCAAACTGCGTGTTTAATTCCGAGGCAGCCTATGTGCAGGAACGTATACAGTGTGTAAATTGAATTCTTTCCCACTGGGAAATTTACAAATGGTAAGATTGTCTGGATTTTTCTATCTTGTTTATTTTATACTTACAAATAATCTGATTTTGAAATTACTGTTTGCGGAAAAACAGGCAGTTGTTCACATTTACCCGAGAAAAGTGAAGGGAAATTGCTTGCCTTGAGGTTTGTTCAAACGGACGTAGTCTCACGTGCGAAACACAGGTAGAAAACGTCAATATATGCAAATGTACACATGAACTCATAAATATATTAAAATAGGGCTGAAACAGCCCCCGCACAAAAGACTAACATATAAAAAAGGCTCTCTCTCCTGGTCGATATGCTCATCATGACAGTCGTTGTTTCATTTGCAAATTTGCGTCTTACAAATAATTTTTGTCAAACACTTTTTAAACGTATTAATATTCTCTAATCTAGGTATCTTCTTGAGCTTAGTACGACTTAGATTATTTCATAATTAAACTAGCATCATACCCCGGCATTGCCCGTGCAACTCAGAACATTTTAGTAGTAGGACTCGATTATATAAAAAAATAATTATATAAAAAATTGTTGTTCAAAAATTGTTAAAAAATTTCATTAAAATATCTATTTTATTTTGTTTTGCGTAAACGTTATTTGATGTTTTGTGTGACATTGTAAACAATATTTCGTTTGTTTTTGTTTCAAAATTACATGGGGGAAAATATTTATATTTTTTGTTGACTAAATGAATTTAACATAAAAATAAAGATTATTTATTTTGTTTTACTGAAATTAGAAATATAAAAACTATTATGCTCTTAGTTCAGAAATTTTTTAAGAATATTTAAAAATGTAGACATTTAATTTTAGAGGAAAAAATACATTAATGCCAAACAAATTAGTAATAATTACAGACAGTTGATTTCCTGCATGAAATATTTAGCGAAAAAAAAAACATTTTTTTAAAAATTTTATTTTCTGGAGTATGGAATATTAAATCTGAAAAAAAAAAAGACTTAAATAATTAAATTAACCATTGGCACATTTTTTTTTACATATTTTGTTTTTGTTTGAAAAAACATTTTTTTCTTTTTAAATATTTCTTTTGTTTCAAAATTACGGAGAAAAATATTCACATTTTTTTGTTGACCAAATGAATTTTTAAAACGTCGGAATAAAAATTGGATATAAAGGCTCATTTTTTGTATTTAATAAAAATATATTTTAGTCGCGTTTGACACGTGTGATTTGATTTCTGTGACGTAATTCAGCAACCATCTTAGATCTTAGATGTTTTACGGAGCAAATGTAAACAATAGGCTCCATTGGCCAAAAAGTGCAAAAGGGAAAATTGCTGAACTTAAACTCAAAAAGTATGTGTCGACCTGGCTTCCCTGTAGATATGTGTCCCTAGAAAGTTTGAATGAAGTAGCCTAAAAAATGTAGGCATGCATAGGGGACAGTCACACCAGACTCACAGATTGCCTTTTATATATATAGATTTCATACTTCATGTCAATGATCGATTCAGTTTTTGATTCGAAGTCTTATTTCAAGAATCTTTCGACAAGCACTGATGAAGGTCGTACGCAACAAAGGCTAGAAAAAGTGATACTAACAACAAAAATAATATAATAGCCCACGTGTAAATAATCTAAATAAAAATATTCGTTCAATTTGTTGAAAACGTCGACCAGAAAAGCAGTGTTAAATGAAGCGGAAGTGGTTGTCTGAAAGACAAAAATCTGGAGAATATAGCGTATGGTCGAGAGCGGTGGAAAATATATTCGCCACAAAATCATTTTACTCGACCGACTCCATTTTCTTAATATTCGCGTTACGTAAACATAGCGTGAATCGCTGACGGAAAACAAAAAATGAAATTTTAATTAATATTTCGAACGTGTTAGAAAGGATTTAAATTAAAAGAAAACTAATAGCAACAAATTCTTCTAGGTCTTTCCTCTTAGTAATAGCATAAACATTTTGATGATAAAACTTTGTTTTTATTATGTTTGAGCCCTTTTAACATCATGATATGCTGGGTTTTTTTGGCAGTTGAGTGGAGGTACCTAAGTTCGTAGTTTCTTTCTTCTGTTTGACTACAAACAAAGATGATCAAAAATAACAAATCTGATTTTCTCAGCGATTTTCTATAAAAAAAAATACTTGTATAATTTGTTTTTCGGTGCGTGGTTGAAAGAAGTATGCATATTTTTTTTTCTTTCCTTCAAATGTTCGTTTTTACTTTTTGTAAGCGGGAAAGAAACATAGATATCTTTCCAAATGAGTTTCTAAAAATCGGTGAGCGTCATTAATCTGGGCGACAGAGACATTTTGGCTTCACTCTGGGACGATAAAAGTGAGACCAAAGAGTTCAATAATGTCATTGTAGGTGATTCTAAGTAACTTGTAAATTTTCATTGGCCATGCGTTTAGGTTGTAAAAGGAATCAGATTTCGTTTTTCTATATTTCAAGGGACACGTTTCATTGCAAGATTTTTAATCGACCGCGGGTGAATAAAGTTTAATCGCCTAATTAAGTTTTTAATCGACTGTATAAATACACACACACACACACACACACACACACACACACACACACACACATATATATATATATATATATATATATATATATCAATTTGAATTTATTGAAACATTATTTTTAATAGATAGTCGAATTTGAGTACATATTCTGTTTTGAATTAAACAGAATACATGAATATATATATATATATATATATATATATATATATATATATATATATATATATATATATATATATATATATATATAAATATATATATATATATATATTGTAAACGAGTTATTACGCGACCTAAGTTTCTACCATGTGTTTTCTTCAGAAGATTTGCAATAACTGATTTTACTGTTTACCGTTTTTTTTTAAGAACGCTCACGTAACGGTGTTTTTTTTAACGCTCACGTGACGCGGGATTTTTGGACGCGCAGATTTTACCGAAAAGAAAAAAAAACTATGAAGATGCACTAAGAAAATCTGGCCATAAGGATATTTTGAAATATAATTCTCAACCAAACAGACAAACAAAAAACGATAATAGAAAACGAAACATTATCTGGTTCAACCCACCATTTAATTTAGAGGTAAAGACCAAAATAGGACAAATATTTTTTAAACGCTTTCCTAAAAGCTCTGAACTAAAAAAAAAATTCAATAGAAATACAACCAAGCTAAGTTATAGTTGTACCTGTAATTTAAAAAGTTTCATTAAAAAACAAAACACTAGATATTTAGAAAGCATTGTACAAAACAAGATCACTTACAAAGAATGCAACTGCAGGGACATAAATAAATGCCCACTTCAAAGGCTTTGTAATACAAAAGAAGTAATTTACAAAGCAAAAGTAAATGACTTAAATGGCCAAAATAAAATATATTTGGAATCAACCAAAGACACCTTTAAAACCATGTGGCTCAATCACAAGCCTACATTCAAAAAAGAAAACTTAAAAAGCTGTACAAAATTGGCTAGCCACGTGTGGAAATTGAAACTAAAATATGGAACAGACCCAGACATAACGTGTAGTATAGTGAAAACAGCCAAGCCTTACAATGGTGGCAAAATATGTAGATTGTGTCAGTAAGAAAAGTTAGAGATTATGCTATTCCCAAACAAAAATGAACTATTGAATGAAAGAACAGAAATTATGAGAAAGTGTAACGATACTAAAAAATTACCTATTAGGTTGATACAACCATGGATGAAAACGTTATAATTTCTTGTAATTTAAAAAATTGCGCGTTTAAAAATTCCCCATCACTTGAGCGTTCAAAAAAAAAAAAAAAGAAAAAAAACACCGTTACTCGAGAGTCCTTAAAAAAACGGTTAACGGTAAAATCAGTTATTGCAAATCACCTGAAGACATCCCATGGTAGAAACCTAGGTCGGGTAAAAACAAATGAAGAATATTAAACAGTTCTATAATATAATTGTATTGAAGACTTTTTAATACAAATGTGCACTGGTCTAAATTTTTATGACCAGAAAATTAGTAACTAAACATTTTTTATATATATATATATTGTACTGGCCTGAATATTTATTAGAAATTTTGTTAGGGAAATATGCGTTATTTGGCAGGATTCAAACCTGCGATTCCTAACAACATAGAGGAAGTCAGCAATCGATCTGATGTATCTTAGCTTGACCAGTAATGAATTCACAGTATAATCGAAGCCGAATCAAGCCTTATGAACATAAATTTTCAATTTCTCGTAATATGCATCTCTACTCTGAAAGCGTATCTTAATGTAAATAAATGTAAACAAGTCCCTTGAAGAAGAAGAGGAGACTTCTGGCAAAAGAAACAAAGAAAGAATACTGAACTGTTTCTCAATATCAGTCATCTTGTATGAAAGTGAATGTTAGACAATCTCCTCTCAGATGAACAAGAAGCTTCAGGCAATAGAAACAAAGAAAAGAGTAATGGCCCGTTACGCAATATTAATGTATATAGCAGTGAATGTTAGACAATCTCCTTAAAGATGAAGAAGCTATTTGAAACAACTCAAACAAAAAAATAAAACAGTACTGAACAATTATGTAATATCTGTCTTTCTACGAATGCTGGACAATCTCATCAGTAAGGTAGAGTTTAAATTTCCAAGCCTCATAATATGGAAAGAGTGTTTCGAAAATCTGATGCTCATAGTGTAGATCAGAGGTTCCCAACCTTTAGGCACTCGTGACCCCTTACCTAAAAGTTTGAAACCCATGCGACCCCCTAGTTAGGGCTTACTATCAGCAGTTTAATTTTTTTTATTTTCTGTGAAGGACAGGGAAAGAAACTAAAATATTTTAAAATTCTGTAATTATTTATTACCAAATTAAAGCACATTGGTCCAACCTGAATTCATAAAAAGAACATATATTTCTTAAAATAATATTATCATAGGTTTAAAAAGCTATCCAACCCATCTAGTGAGTTGCCTGATGTTGCATTTCAGCAGCAAGCTTTGAAATTTGTGGTCGAGTGTTTGTTAGAGTCAGTCTCATGTCATCTCCAACATCCAATCTGTTCCTATTCTTTGTTTTTATATTGACAAGAGTGGAAAATCCTGCCTCACAAGTAGTCTTTAGGAATATCTTTATATCATCTTTCATTTCGAAGACACGATTAAGAAGGTTTCCTTTCGACAACCAACGTACTGCTGTGTAGAAGAGAAGGACTTCATGATCAGCATTCATGCCTTTGCATATTTCTTTGAATAGGCGAGTGTTGAGTCCTTGAGTCTTCACATAATTTACTATTTTGATTACAGAATTAAGCACTTTCTGCAGATAGTTGGATAGTACTGAAAAGAAGAGGTATATAGAAGAGTAAGACACACAAGACAGATATAAGGATAATATATGCATTAATCTTTTTTAAGGCTTAGAAATAACAACCTTCAAAACGTTTGTCATAACTATCACTTTGCACTTAAACAAAAAAAAAAGTAAGATCTTGAAAAATTTAATTGATGAAATACAATTAATGTTATCCCAAGCTACTTCTAACAAGGCTACACTCTCTCCTGCCAAGGCGTCGGGACTCCCCTCAGGGGGTCACGACTCACTGTTTGGGAACCTCTGGTGTAGATTGAAGGCAAGAAAGACGGAGGAGAACAGCAACCTTAATTAAATGGATGGAGGAAGAAGGTTTATGAGAAATAAAATAAATGATTAGTAGCTACGAAAGAAATAATGTGAAGAACCACTGACGAAAAATCTTGAGTAGAAAAAGACAAAAAGAACACTTTTATTAGGCTCTCTTTGAGTCAAAATTAATATTCCTATTGACGATTCTTCTGTCACTTGACCACCATTTTCGCTTTTCTTTTTTCTTACTTTAACCTTCGAAGCATTGCACTTGTTTCGCTCCCATAGGGTAATTAATTATACGCTAGTTCTACTGAGCAGAGACCAAAGTAATAAAAATTATAATTAAAACAGAACAGCAATTACGAGGTGGTTCCATGCTCCTCACAACTTCCCAATCAGAGGTCTTGCTGCCGGATGTAGTTTACCGTCATACTCAATGTGGTTTGGGAAGTCATTATTAATATTTTTTTAGTTCAGAGTAAAATATCTTTTTTGTGGAGGAGTTGATTTGTGCTTGGTTAATTAAGTGTTGTTCTAAAATGTTTATAAAAAGAACAGCTTTTTTCATGCTTTAACACGTGCATTACAATGACATTACAACATATAAAACTATTACATTTTGGATAATTTTTACGTTCTAATGAACGCTAGCAATTTGTCAACCGTTATATTTGAAGCAGAAAAAAATGTACAGTAATTTTTAGCAACACAGTTTTCCGGTTATATTTGTTACCATAACTCATCCCCTTGAAAATGATCTCGGAAAGAGGTTGAAAGTACTTGGGTACCTTGAGAAAAAATGAATGAAAACAACATATGTCAACATTACAGCTCATTTCTGACATCTTTTGATTGTAATACGCAAAAGATTATCCGTGAGTATGAACGGATTTTATTAAAAATAAGCGAACTTATTGTTTGCAATTTATTTACAGACATGTTTAAAAAATCTGCTGTCTAAATAAACAAATTTATATATATATATATATATATATATATATATATATATATATATATATATAGTCATCCACAGAGAGTTCGTCAGGACGGTTAGACATCCGATTGCTTTTACAGAGAATTGAAACCAGACTGAATTAGCGACAGTCGGCGATTCTACATCTGAGCTATGAGCGCTCGGTAAAAGGAGGTAGACTTTTTAGCGTGTGATGTATCATACGCCAGTAGTTAGAGTGTTCTAATTCATTACTGAATGAGCGATGCGTAAGTGCTAGAGTAAATACTGTTTTTTAAAAGTCTACCATTCTTCCAGAGTGCTCAATCAGGGTGTGAGAGCGTAAGCATATATATATATATATATATATATATATATATAGGAAAAACTACTAAAAGTTGTAAGTTAAAAATGTATTTTTTGACAGTATTTATTTATTTCTATTATTATATATATATATATATTTTATATTTCAGACCGGCCTCGGCCTTTCATCAGAAACACATGATTTTAAAATTTAAACTAGAAGCGTCCGTCGCGTGATGCAGAAAGTATCACGCGACGGACGCTTCTCGCGACGGACGCTTCTAGTTTAAATTTTAAAATCATTTGTTTCTGATGAAAGGCCGGGGCCGGTCTGAAATATAATATATATATATATAATAATAGAAATAAATACTGTCAAAAAAATACATTTTTAACTTACAACCTTTTAGTAGTTTTTCCTATACATATAGGATACGTGGATTATCATTATGCTACACACACACACACACACACACACACACACACACACACACAGATATATATATATATATATATATATATATATATATACTTATTTAGAAAAAGCAACATTACTTCGGGCTTTCCCCCCAGACGTTTATTTCATTTCAAGTAATTAGATTCTGAGTACATAGCTAACTCTTCTACATTTTTCTTCTCTGGTTTGTTTATTTCTTTTTCATTTCGTCTTGTTAATGTTTATTACAACGCCAAAGAAGCAAGGAAAGCAGGAATCTGTACGGATACATAACCGACGTTTAGTAGGGCACAAGGCTAAAAAGAAGGCTAATAGGAAGATAGTGTTGCTTGCGTTGATATTTAATAAACCTAAAATAAAATCAATAAAATGAAACAGCAATAGGAAGATTGTATTGCGACAATATCCTCCAAACGAATATTCTGGCTTTGGTGTTTAATAATATTAATTTATTGCAACATAAAATTCCAAAAGTAAATAGACGTAGGAAGAATAACAGGATCTCAGATTAAAATATTTAGTAATATTAAATTAAGGTACCATGATGTGCGTTGTGGTGCAGTGGATATCGGCTCGGAACGAGAAATTGGGGAGCTGAGTTCGAATTCCAGCTGAATTCATTGCATTCACTTACGCGCAAATACTCTCGGGAAAGGTATTAATCCGCCTATTCTTTCCAGTTATGGGTTAAATAACAGGACAGATTGGGTTCTATAGCCTTGGTCGGCAACCAGTCTACCGCAGAAAGCAACGGCAACCTACTGCGGAATAATCCTCTGCCCAGTCAGTCATGTCTCTTTCGAGACATGATCGCCCAAGCGGGTATCACGTATGGCACTTAACTGACTGACTGACCATGATGTCAAAAAAAAAAAAAAGAAAAAAAAAAAGAAAACGCTAATGATCGAAAACAAGTCTTATATAAAAAGAAATGTTAGTAGAAAAACTGTATAGCGTCAATGGTGATAAGGTTTTATTATATCAAAAGAATAACTTGCCGTTTTTATATTTATTAAAACTTATTTCGGCATAAGGCCATATGAAAGTAAACAGGTCGAGGAAGATTGTGTTGCGCCAATATTCTACAAATGATCTACCTTTTTATACTTAATAATATTAGCTTATGGCAACATAAGTTCAAGTAAAAGAAAGGAAGAAGATTGGATTGAGACAGTGTAAAAAAACATTATAATTGTCAGGGAAATGTGGATAAAAATGATTTTAATAGATTTTATAAGTAACCAAAAAAGCCCGTTTTTAATTCGAGTGAGAAGTGATCGCTGATACGCAAAGGAAAGTGGGTTGGGTTTTGGATTG
Organism: Ascarosepion bandense; assembly: GCA_037127315.1. Classification (NCBI taxonomy): domain Eukaryota; kingdom Metazoa; phylum Mollusca; class Cephalopoda; order Sepiida; family Sepiidae; genus Ascarosepion; species Ascarosepion bandense. The sequence continues at coordinate 1,463,109 of JBBBDQ010001616.1, read as the reverse complement.
TTGTTGGCATTGCTCCTGACCAATGTAGGTGCGATGCGCAGACACCTGAGTCATAGATCGAGCAGTGGCGAGGAAACGTAGTGGCGTCGAAACAGCTCGTTCGAGGTTGCCTGCTTTATGTCCGCAGTCGCATCATGTCGCCGAATGAGTCACGCCTTTTGGGATGTTGCTCTGAGTAAACGCCCTGCTAAGACAGTCAGTTAAGTGCCATACGTGATACACGCTTTGGGTGATCATGTCTCAAAAGAGATATGACTGACTGGGCAGAAGATTATCCCGCAGTAGGTTGCCATTGCATTCTGCGGTAGACTAGTCGCCAGCCAAGGCTATAGAATCCAATCTGTCGTGCTATTTAACCCATAACTGGCGAGGAGAGACGGATTAATACCTATCCCAAGGGTATTTGTGCGTAAGTGAATGCAATGGATTCAACTGGAATTCGACCTCGGCTTCCCGATTTCTCGTTCCGAGCCGATATCGCAATATACTTGTCTTAATTAAATAAATCTTTCAAGAATAAAATATCGCAGTATGTTGCGGTAGACTGGTTGCGAGTCAAAGCTCTAGAACCCAATCATCCCTGTTATTTGACTCATAGCTAGAGGGAGAAGAGATGCATTATATTATTAAGTAGTAATTAATGGGGGGTCAGTTTATTACTTCATGACAATAGAAAACCGATCCCCCACTTTATGCCTAGTAGAAGCTTTAATAGTTTCCAACTATTATCCTCAGTCAGTCATTTAAGTGCCATATGTGATACACGTCTTGCGCGATCATGTCTTGAAAGAGACATAACTGACTAGGCAGAAGATTATCCCGCAGTAGGTTACCATTACTTTCTGCTGTAGACTGGTTGCCAGCCAATGCTATAGAACCCAATCTGCTCTATTATTTAACCCATAACTAGACGGAAGAGACGGATTAATACTTTTCTCAAGGGTATTTGTGCGTAAGTGAATGCAATGAATTCAACTGGAATTCGAACTCGGCTCCCCGTTATTGGATCTAAAAACTCAGCTCGGAAGATCTGTCTCTTGTGATGAATCCCAAAGTAGCAGGCCACACGTCCTGGACAATGAGGTCCCGAATGTGGTCATAGAAAAGAAAAATAGCCAAGATGTGTGGTGAGCTTACCAAACACTTTCGGCTTCATAAGTCGCGGGTGGCCAGAGACACTATACCCATCCATTTTACTCCCGGAGCTTACGGCAACAGATTACCATTTCCCTGGGTATACACCTTGAGAAATCCTTCGCAAATGTGGCAAATTGCGGCAAGCACACGCAGACTTGTTTGCGTCCAAGATACTTGATCTTTATTGCCAGGACATTGCGCAGCAGCAGACACATTGGTAAAATGTTCTGAATGCTGATGGACATTACTTTAAAGACTAACGGTATGTTGGTTGTTTTGTTTTTATGGCATATCAACCTCGGCGGGTCATTTATTGCCAACTAAATTTTATTTATTGCTGGTAATACTTTTTTCTTTCAACAATTTATTGTTGTTTTTTTTTTATATAAGTTTTGTGTCTAGTAATACCTTTTCCTTTTCGAGTATCAAGATTAACAAAAGTTATAAGTTCAGTCTGATATTTAAATTGTGGGGACTTCGGGCGTGTTTGGCACAAGGCCAGTTCACCAAGCATCATCGAGGCTCCTGCATAAGTAAGTGGAAGTAAACAGATGTAAAAAATAGTTTTACCATTTTTTAAAATAATATTTAAAAATAATTTTATCCACTTGGGTAGTCCTAATAGTTTAATTAAAATCTGACAATTATTTTATTTTTGAAGGTATTTTCAAAACAATGTTTTTTTTTTTTTACCGAAAAAACAAAAACGAAACAAGACCAAACCAAAAAAAAAAAAAACAAAAAAAAAAACGCTAATTTTTTAAAATTAATTTTCTGGCTCACACACTGATGCAAGAAAACAAGAAAAACAAGATTTTTAACCAAATTTTTTAACGTGCCCGAAAGGATTTAGATTTTTTTTATGATCGTCTTACCTTATGCAAGGCAGAACTGCGACTGGTGCGCAGGGGGTTACATAATAGGAGAGTGAAAAGAGAGGAGAACAGGTCACAATATGTGTCGGAGAATGAGTAAAAGAAGGACGGGTACATTGGTGTGAAGAGAGCTGCGTGAGTGTAAAGTGAGAAGAAAGATGTGAATGAAAGAAACAAGAGATGACAGTCGACATTGCATTTAAGATTCTTGGAGATTGTAGCTATCAGAGAAACAAGAATACAGAAGAGAGTTCCACAGGCGGGGAGTGCGAGAAAAGAAACTGATGGAGTAGAAGTTGTGGTTACACTTGATTGCTATCACAGTAAAAGGGTGGCTCGAGTAAATTTGCGTAGGGGGCACCACAAGGAGCTAAGATCGTCGGAGCAGAATCGTTGAAAGTATTTATGAGAGAGAGAGAGAGAGAGAGAGAGAGAGAGAGAGAGAGAGAGAGAGAGAGTTCCCCGAACACGTGTATTTACTCATGCTACTGGATTGGCATATTGGTCCCACCCTTTTACCGTTGAAATAGTTAAATGTAACCCCCTCTTCTACTCTAACAGTTTCTTTTCACGCACTTCCCGTATGTGGAACTCACTTCCATTTGCTTGCTTCCCTGAGAGCTAAAATCTCCAAAAGTTTAACGGTAACGTCAATTGCCATCTTTTATCTCATTGATTCCCATTCATCTCTCATCTCTTCTTCGACATCCTCTGTAGCTTTTTTAGTCTCTCACTTTAACCCTTTGCACACCAGTGGTATTTCTACTTTGTTTGGGTAAAATGATAACTGTTTTTTTTATAATCGTCTCACCTCAAGCAAGGCAGAACTGCAACTGGTGCGCAGGGGTTTACATAATAGGAGAGTGAAGAGAGAGGAGAACAGGTCACAATAGGTATCGTAGAATGAGTAAGAGAAGGACGGGTACATTGGTGTGAAGAGAGCTGCGTGAGTGTAAAGTGAGAAGAAAGATGTGAATGAAAGAGACAAGATATGACAGTCGACATTGCATTTAAGATTGTTGGAAATTGTAGCTATCAGAGAAACAAGAATACAGAAGGGAGTTCCACAGGCGGGGAGTGCGAGAAAAGAAACTGATGGAGTAGAAGTTGTGGTTACACTTGATTGTTTTCACAGTAAAAGGGTGGGACCTTGTTGCCAGTCTAGTAGCTCCAGTAAATTCGCGTAGGTAGGGGCAGCAAAGAGCTATGCTCATCGAAGTCCAATCTGTGAATGTATTTGTAGAAGAGACAGAGGGAGGCCACATCTCGTTGGTGAGAGTCTGGCCGCCAGGTCAGGATCGACTACTTTGGATCTTGTCGAGAACCCTAAGGGGAACAGCAGAAGCGATGTCCGACCATATATAACAGTAGAAAATTTTAAAAAAATAGTTTGGTTTTAACATGAATATTTTGATTGTTAAACTTTGCTTTTATCAAGTTTGGGCCTTTTTTCACCATGCTATGATCTTTTCTAGAAAATGTTTAAAGGCACCCAGGGCCGTAGCTGATGCTAAAAAACACCGGGTACAGAGAAAATTGCCCGGATTTATTAGTTGACAATATGATGACGTCATCAGTGTCATTCGTTTCCGGAAACTATGATTTTTACGGATTTTTTCGACTATTCCAATGAAAATTAGGCACAGAACGTGAAAGAAAGCAGGATATCAGGTTCGGACTTTCTAAGTATAACCAGTCTTTTGTCCCAAAATTAATAAATAAACAAACAGATTTTTACTGCGTTCATTCGGATGTTTTCTTCGTTTTTCTTTCTTTCTTTCTTTCTTTCTTTCTTTCTTTCTTCGTGAATTGTTTAGTTTGATTTCTGACGAAGACATTTTTCCTTGCCCGGATTTTCACTATGATTGCACGGATCGGCCCGGACCCGTGCCCGGTGTGCCCGGTAGTCAGATACGGCCATGAAGGTACCTATATCTAGCCAATTCAACTGTAAATTGATGAGAATTTAGTGTTTGCTTAAATTGATAAAGTCTAGGTACCATAGCAAAGAGCGAACTCCCCCCCACCCCAAAAAAAGAAAAAACAAAAACAAAACAATGCTCTTTAAAGGGCCGCCTTTGGAACCAAACTTCTGGTATAAGAATATTCTGTTGAAAGAATAAAAAAAAAAAAAGAATGGAATCATACTGTCTTAACTTTGCCTGTCTTACCCGTAAGAAGCTTAAAAAAAGGTTTCAGTCTCAACAGTATTTATTCACGTGTCCATTCGATGATTTTTTAGTAAGCAGTCCCGGAGAGAAGGCGACGAAGAAAGAACGCAGGGGCGCTTGGGTAAGTGCAAATGAGGAGGGTAAGAATAGCAAAGAATCGGTTGGGGGCGGCGATTTGAAGGTAGCAGGAAAGAATCGGCAAGTGCTATCTATCTATCTATCTATCTATCTATCTATCTATCTATCTATCTATCTAGCTAGCTAGCTAGCTAGCTAGCTAGCTAGCCCAGTCGTTATTTTTCTCTACATAAAAAAATAAAATCTCAATATACTGAACACATTATCTCAGTTCTTGACCCAAATATTTTCATTTACATATCAATCTTTCTATTTATCTATTTCAGGCTGTATGTATGTATGTATGTATGTCAGACTGTTCATTATCTATCTATCTATCTATCTATCTATCTATCTATCTATCTATCTATCTATTTTAAAATTAAGCTTTTACCCACTCTGTTAATATCTATCTATCTATCTATCTATCTATCTATCTATCTATCTATCTATCTATCTATTTTAAAATTAAGCTTTTACCCACTCTGTTAATATCTATCTATCTATCTATCTATCTATCTATCTATCTATCTATCTATCTATCTTCAGTTTGTTCATATCTATCTATCTATCTATCTATCTATCTATCTATCTATCTATCTATCTATCTTCAGTTTGTTCATATCTATCTATCTATCTATCTATCTATCTATCTATCTATCTATTTTAAAATTAAGCTTTTACCCACTCTGTTAATATCTATCTATCTATCTATCTATCTATCTATCTATCTATCTATCTATCTATCTATCTATCTATCTCATCTTCATATCTATCTATCTATCTATCTATCTATCTATCTATCTATCTATCTATCTATCTATCTATCTATCTTCAGTTTGTTCATATCTATCTATCTATCTATCTATCTATCTATCTATCTATCTATCTATCTGTCTGTCAAGTTCTCTTACAGTGCTAATTTATTTGATGTCGGTATTTCTATATTTTTTGTAATTTTGTCTAAAATTTTAAGTTTTTGTTAATATCTCTGTTCATTGTTCTTTCCATTTTCTTTCTTTCTTAGAATCTTAGTTCTCCATCTGTCAACCGAAAACCTATCGCTTGACTTCAATGTGTCTCGACGGAACCGTCCAAATCATGACGCAGAAATCTGTGCTAATTCGGAAGACACAAAATAAAAATAGAACAAGTTTCGTCAAAACAACAACAACAACATTAGCAACAACAACCACAGAAAAACAAAACAAAAACGAAAACAAAAAACAAAGACAAAAAAAAAGATATATAACATCTAAACAAACACAATTCATCGACAAATTATATAAATCCACACAGTAAATTACCTCAGAAGGCGTACAAATGTTAGCACGATTGGACAGGAACAGTAATAGACTGGGAACTGGAATTTGGCATTTCGAGTCGATGATATTAACTAGAATTACATATTAGGAACAGAAGCATTAAAATAGTCGAACATGAAATCGAGTGACCCGTCTTTAAACCCAGTAATGGCCACCTTGATATCCAGTATCGATATTTTACCAAAATCTAGTCTAACCAAAATGCAGCTTAAATGGTACATAATACCCAAGCCTATGTACCTGAAGCCGTCGGGAGATGGTTAATGTTTCATGCATAACCAAACTCCCTACAGCTAACAAGTTTTATGCAGAATTATCATCAGAAGGTTGGTTGTCGGCTGGTTGGAATATGTGGAATAGTGTAAGAATAAAATATACATTTTTCATCTTCAAATAGAAATTTATTAAAAGAAATGAATAATAAGAATTCGTAGAAATTAATGTTTAATGAGAAAGTCAAAGGTATCATGATTTGTAGAAAATGTTCGTAGTAGTAATTGTTGAAAGAGTATATGCGTACGTACGTACGTATGTATGTATGTATGTATGTATGTGTAGGGCCGTAGCTGATGCTAAAAAAAAAAACACCGGGCACAGAGAAAATTGCCCGGATTTATTAGTTGACAATGTGATGACGTCATCAATCTCATCCGTTTCCAGAAACTATGATTTTTGCGGATTTTTTCAGCTATTCCAATGGAAATTAGGTACAGAACGTGAACTAAAGCAGGAAATCGGGTTTGGACTTTTTGAGTATAACCAATGTTTTCTTCCAAAATTAATAAATAAACAGACTTTTACTGCGTTCATTCGGGTGTTTTCTTCGTTTTTCTTTCTTTCTTTCTTTCTTTTTTTCTTCGTGAATTGTTTAGTTTGATTTCTGACGAAGACATTTTTCCTTGTCCGGATTTTGACTATGATTGCACGGATCGGCCCGGACCTGTGCCCGGTGTGCCCGGTAATCAGAGACGGCCATGTAATGTATGTATGTATGTATGTATGTATGTATGTATTCAGTAGGAATGTCTTTGGACGGAGAAGAAGTAGAATGAATCAGCACACCAGAAGGAAAGAGAAAGAGAAAGAGAAACTATCCGGGTTACCTAAAGTTTCTCCGGTTATATTTTACCTTGTCGTCTATGCTGCTTCCATGTGTGACTGTCTTGCTTGACCTTTTTGAATTTCGCAATGAATCGATGAAGTCCTCAAGTCTTGCAAGTCGCTCCCATTGGTCAAAAATCAATTTAACACCTACTTAGAGAAATTTGGTTTCCACTTTTTCTTTAATCACATGGTCAATCCTTTTTCTATTTGAGAAAACCCAGGATTTCACACGTCATTGAATTTTTGTAAAAGTGAAGACGAACTTAACTCACTGATGCCTCCTCAACAGGTGTTTACTCGTGCAACCAGACTGGCATCTGGGTCCCACCCATTCATAGTCAGGTTAGCCAAATGCAGACGACAGTTCTACTCCTGCAGCTTCTTCTCTCTCACTTCCCGCCTGTGGAACTCGCTCCCGTATTCTTGCTTTCCTGACGGCTACAACCTCCAGAAATTTAAATGCAAAGTCAATACTCATCTACTAACCACTGGACTCTAGCTCTCTCCCCACCCCTGTATAACCTTCCCTTTCTCTCCACCTATGTATCTGTCATCGCACCTGCTTTCTCAGCTTTCTATTGTTCCTTTCTAACTAGTTTGTACTACTCACTCTTTTCTAATTAATCTTTTTACATTTATGTAGCCCCCTGCACATCAGTGGCGTTTCCGCCTTGCTCGGGGTGAAATGATTAAAAAAAAAAATTTCTTATCCCACTAAAAGCCCTTGCAGTGGACAGAGCGAAATTTCATTAAAATTAGACAAGGGATTCCTTTAACTAGGGTTTAACGGATTTGCTTCCCGGAGATTTTTTTTTTATTCTGCTGGTCGTCACAATGTTTTATCAGTTGGTAGCTGGGTTATACGCAGTAGGATGTTTGCTTTTCGTATTTTTTTCTACTTATGGGCGCAGGACTTGACAGGATTAGTTTTTATAGAAATCTTACCCATGCAGCGCACCTACCCTTTTTGTGCAATCGAGGTTGTGTAAGGAAGGCACAAGATCCGAGTGTGGGGCACCTGTGTCACTGGTAAAACTAGATTGGATGCAACGCCGGATTTCATTTTTATCCACAGACTTTCAGAGTTTATGTTCTTTTGTGGGATAGAAAATTAAGAATTAAAATTAACCTTCTTCTTTGCTTTTCTAAAATTCACAATCACGAGTGAAATTCTGGTTTTTCCAAATAGAAAAAAGGAATGACCAAGTGCCTACAGAAAAAGTCGAAACCGGATTTCGCCAGTAGATGTTAAATTGATTTTTGACCAATGGGAGCGAATTGCAATACTTGAAGACTTAGCGATCCAGTGCAGAAATTCGAAAGGACTATATAAATGACTCCAATCACAGTCAGCCAGTCAGTCAGTCAGTCAGATAGGAACAGCGAGACGAAACTATTAAAATGTAACGAGAAAATTTCAACTACAACCCGGACATAGGTCACGTCGCACATTGTCCTCTTTCTCCTTCTTTCTAGTGTGCTGATTCATTCTACTTCTTCTCCATTTAAAGACATTCTTATCAAACAAACGCTCATATAGAATTACGTACGTACGCATGTACTCTTTTAAAAATTACTACTACGAACATTTTCTTGATACCCTTAACTTTCTCTATGAACATTAATTATTAAGAATTCTTCTTATTTTTTCCTTCTAATAAATTTCTATTTTAACATGAAAAATGTATATTTTTATTTTTATTTTTATTTTTATTTTTATTTTTATCTTACACTATTCCACACAAATCCAACCCCCAACCGATTATCAACCTTCTGACGAAAACCTTCTGATAATTCTGATGATGATAATTCTGGATAAAACTTGTAAGTTGTAGGGAGTTCGGTTAAGTCTGACACAAGGCCGAATCAAAGAAACCTTAACCATCACCCTGTAGATTCACTTTTAAATGGATGCCACTCTAAGGCTGACTATTTCAATCATCCGGATTTAAGATTAGGCAAACGGTAAACCATTTAACTATTGACCAGATTGAGCGTTGCTGAGTTTTTATGATCTTTATTTAAAGTGATACGACCGTAAACGCAATCTATACATAAAATTCTGTGATTTATGTTAGTCCGCCCGTTACATTCTCTAAAATAGTCATTCATTTACCAACTGAAACCAAAGTACAAATAAGTAAGAGGGTAGAACATACAGTTGGTTTTACAAGCCACCCTTTTACAGTTAAACAAATAAGATGTAACCGTAAATTCTACTCCAACAGCTTCTTTTCTCGCGCTTCCCGCCTGTGGAACTCCCTTCCACAAGTCTGCTTTCCCGACAGTTACAATCTCCAGGTGTTTAAATGTAGGGTCAATAGACACCTCCTATCACACTAACTCCCAACTATTCTCACAACACTCTCATCTACCCAACCCTCATTCTCGGTATCCTCACCCGCATATCACCCACCCTCTGTTATGTCCTATATTTAACCAGCCTTTCTCCTCTCTACGTAGCCCCCTGCACAGTAGTGGCAGTGACATGCCTTGCTCGGGGTGAAACGCTTATAAAAAAAAAAAAAAAAAAAAAAGAGTGCGTAGGTTAGTACAATAAATTTTCAACCCACTATGTGACTCGAATTAAAGTAAAATAAATTATTCATTATTCGTCTTCTATGTGCATTGCGCTTTTAGGACGTAGGCGATCATGGCCTTCCACGTCTGCCTATGCCTGATGGCTCTTAGCACGCTTTCTCCTGTTACACCACGCAATCCTTTTTTTGCCACCCATTCGCTCAGGCTCAGTTTTCCCCTGTCTCTCCTTTACTCTATCTAGCCTGTTAGTATCAGGTTTTCCAAGCTTTCCTTCCTCATTGCATGTCCCTAGAACATCAGCTGTCTCTTCCTAATGCTCAGTATTAATTTCTTTTTCGTATTCATATTTTCCAAAACCCCATGATTGCTTACATGTTCAATCAATGATATCCACAGCATCCTTCTGTAGAACCAAATTTCAATTGCTTGAAGTTTTGTCTTCATGTTTGTTGATATTGTCCAACATTTACTGCCATATTAAAGAATTGACATCACATAGCAATCTAGAACTCTCTTTTTTGTTTCTAGTGAAAATTTTCTGTCTTAATACTTTACTCAGCTTCTGGAACGCGTCTTTCGCCATGCCTATTCGCCTTCGGATCTCTGTCTCGCATTTTCCGTCTTCTGTTAGAATACTTCCCAGGCATTTAACTTTTTGTACCTGCTTGATTTTAAATACCCCCCACTAGTATTTGGCATTTTGGGCTGCTCTTTTTGCTGATGACTATGCATTCGGTTTTCTTGTAGTTTATGTGCAGTCCTTTTTTGTCACTCTCTTCAGCTACCTTCTGTAGGAGATCTTGTAGTTTCGTTTCGGTGTCTGCTATCAGCACTGTGTCATCTGCGTATATTATGTCGTTCAAATTGTGGCTTTCGATGACAAATCCTGGCATAGTTTGTAAATCTGGGCAAAAATGTTAGCGATAACTTCAACAATGCTGAATACTGTGAGGATTTGATAACGCGTCACATTGTTGCAAAAACAATGTTAGTTAATAATAATTAAAAACATCCATTTTTATGTTTCGAAAGAACTAAAAAAGTAAAAGCCAGAGATGACAATGAACCTATCAGAATTGTATGCTATCTTCAAGACGGGCCCAACTTTCTAACCTTCGTAGCTCTTAATAAAAGTTTTCTCCTTACTATCTCTCCCAGTCTCTGTCTTACCATCAAGCTCGTTATGCACACCCCTCGCTGCTTTTCTCTCTACCTCTTCCCGTCAATATTTCCTGTGGGTGTCAGATTTTTCATCCCCCTGTCCTCATCATATGCACCATAGATATCTGCTTACGACTTATCACGTTGAATACACCGGTTCTCGCTCGATCACCGAAGTTAAGCGACCTTGAGCCTGGTCAGTACTTAGATGGGTGACCGCTTGGGAATACCAGGTGCTGTAAGCGTTTAGTGACGGATGTGCGTGCTTACGGCCATGAATCTTGTAGGACCCGGGATTTTTATCGAGTGATGTGTTAAAAAGGAACAGAACGCTCTCCCCGCCTTTCAGTGGATTCATGCCTGCGTGTGTTTGTTTGTGTCTGTGTTTACCTATTAGATTTTGCTAAAAAAATTATACTTAAAACTACCAACACATTAATCTTACTTAGTAAAATACATACATACAGTCTCAAAAGATTATTAGCCAAATGGTTATTGATCAAAACGTTAGAAATATTCTCAGTCTATATTATAAAACACAAGTTAATTATTTACATTTCATACACAGCTTTACCTACTTTTCATTGCAACTACTCAGAACCTCAGTCTATGGCCATCAATAAACAAGTAGTAATATTATCTTGAATTTTTATTAGATGAAGCATTGTCAGCCATTATTAATTTTTGACTAGTATTTCTTTCATTTTCATTTTACTTGCTTTTCATTGCAACTACTCAGACCCTCAGTCTATAGCCATCAATAAACAAGTAGTAATATTATCTTGAATATTCATTAGATGAAGCATTGTCAGCCATTATTAATTTTTGATTAGTATTTCTTTCATCTTCATTTTACTTGCTTTTTATTGCAACTACTCAGAAACCTCAGTCTATGGCCATCAATAAACAAATAATAATATTATCTTGAATTTTTATTAGATGAAGCATTGTCAGCCATTATTAATTTTGGACTAGCATTTTTTTCATCTACATTTTAATTACTTTTCATTGCAACTCCTCAGACCCTCAGTCTATGGCCATCAATAAACAAGTAGTAATATTATCTTGAATTTTTATTAGATGAAGCATTGTCAGCCATTATTAATTTTGGACTAGCATTTTTTTCATCTACATTTTAATTACTTTTCATTGCAACTACTCAGACCCTCAGTCTATGGCCATCAATAAACAAGTAGTAATATTATCTTGAATTTTTATTAGATGAAACATTGTCAGCCATTATTAATTTTTGACTAGTATTTCTTTCATCTTCATTTTGCCTGCTTCTCATTGCAACTACTCAGAACCTCAGTCTATGGCCATCAATAAACAAATAGCAATATTATCTTGAATTTTTATTAGATGAAGCATTGTCAGCCATTATTAATTTTGGACTAGCATTTTTTTCATCTACATTTTAATTACTTTTCATTGCAACTACTCAGACCCTCAGTCTATGGCCATCAATAAACAGGTAGTAATATTATCTTGAATTTTTATTAGATGAAGCATTGTCAGCCATTATTAATTTTGGATTAGTATTTCTTTCATCTTCATCTTACTTGCTTTTCATTGCATCTACTCAGACCCTCAGTCTATGGCCATCAATAAACAAGTAGTAATGTTATCTTGAATTTTTATTAGATGAAGCATTGTCAGCCATTATTAATTTTTGATTAGTATTTCTTTCATCTTCATTTTACTTGCTTTTTATTGCAACTACTCAGACCCTCAGTCTATGGCCATCAATAAACAAGTAGTAATATTATCTTGAATTTTATTAGATTAAACATTGTCAGCCATTATTAATTTTTGACTAGTATTTCTTTCATCTTCATTTTACTTGCTTTTTATTGCAACTACTCAGACCCTCAGTCTATGGCCATCAATAAACAAGTAGTAATATTATCTTGAATTTTTATTAGATGAAGCATTGTCAGCCATTATTAATTTTTGACTAGTATTTCTTTCATCTTCATTTTACTTGCATTTCATTGCAACTACTCAGACCCTCAGTCTATGGCCATCAATAAACAAGTAGTAATATTATCTTGAATTTTTATTAGATGAAACATTGTCAGCCATTATTAATTTTTGACTAGTATTTCTTTCATCTTCATCTTACTTGCTTTTCATTGCATCTACTCAGACCCTCAGTCTATGGCCATCAATAAACAAGCAGTAATATGATCTTGAAATTTTACTAGATGAAACAATCTCAGCCATAATTTTATTTTTCATTGGTATTTTTTCATTCTAATTTTTGTACATTGTCCAAATTCTCACCGATTTCTTTTATATTGGGTTTGTTGAAACAGCACATTTGTTTGAAGATGTCTCGCACTAGGACCGATAGTAGGGATTTGGATCCCTTAGCCTAAGCGTATCAATGTTAAGTTAACATCAACCGTCTTAGCCTGAATTTTTATTGCTCATTTCTCCATCAAAAATAGATGTTGAGAATAAGAAAAGGAGAGGTTTGGTTGGATAGTTTTCCATTTGTGCAATGTTTGATAGTAACCACTGCACCCAAAAAGATTTCGAGAAATACTTTCAATGTGTTAGTATCGTCCACTGTCGGCTATTATTGATTAGGATGAAGAGTTTTCGTTTATCTAAATGAAACAGAAGAGATCTTATTGATTTGGGGAATGTGGGTAAATTTGGGAGGGAAAGAAAACGGCGGGGAGAGAAAGGAGAAAAGAGTGGAAAAGGGAAGGAAGATGCTGAGGGTTATAATGACGGAAGTTGGGAAGGGAGAGAGAAGATAACGAAAGGTTGGTGTGTGAAGAAAATGGACGTTGGGATAATAGAAGTAAATGAAAGAAAATCGGGACAAAAAGACGTGCAGAGGTGTGGAAGTGGATAGGGTGAGAGGGAAGGGGGGGAGTAAAGCTGGTAAAAAGGTGGGTGAGAGGATAAACGGAGGAGAAGGAGGAGGAGTAACGGTGAGAGTTTAAACCTGTGTGAGAGAAGAAGGAGGAGGAAGAAGTGAAGGTAAAGAGATGAGAAGGGGGGAGGTCGAAAATGAAGATACTGAGAGGGAAAGAATTAGGAAGAAAAGAAAGAGGGTGAAGGAGGTAGATAGGATAGAAAGGTCTAGAAAAAGGTGAAAAAGATGATGTAGAAAAAATAAAATAAAGAAGGACGTGAAGAAGGAATGGAGGAAGGAAGGAAGGAAGGAACAACGAGAGGAAAAGAAGGTAAATACAGTAGGAGAGTCAGTATAAAAGATGAAAGAGAAAATAAAGAAAACAGAGGGAGGGAAATGAGGTAGAGGGTGAATAAAACAAAAGAAAAAAGTGTTTGAAATGTAGAGACAGGAGATCGAATGTAGAGGAAAGCGAAGAAAAAGTGCAAAGAGATGGTGAATGGAGAGGATAGAAGAAGAGGGAAAAGAATTTGAAGAAAGGTGGATAGAGACAATAGAAGATGATGAAAAAGGGTGAACAAAGGTGAGGAGAGAATATCGAAGAAGAAAAAGACAAGTTGAACGGAGGTAAAGTAAGATAATAGAAGAGAAAGGAAGAGAGGGTGAAGGTAGGTAAGGGAGTGGATAGGAGAAGAAAGAAAAGAAGAAGGCAGAGGATAGGAGAAAAAAGAAAAGAAGAAGGCAAAGGATAGGAGAAGAAAGAAAAGAAGAAGGCAGAGGATAGGAGAAGAAAGAAGAGAAGAAGGCAAAGGATAGGAGAAGAAAGAAGAGAAGAAGGCAGAGGATAGGAGAAGAAAGAAGAGAAGAAGGCAGAGGATAGGTGAAGAAAGAAAAGAAGAAGGCAGAGGATAGAAGAAGAAAGAAAAGAAGAAGGCAGAGGATAGAAGAAGAAAGAAGAGAAGAAGGCAGAGGATAGAAGAAGAAAGAAAAGAAGAAGGCAAAGGATAGAAGAAGAAAGAAAAGAAGAAGGCAGAGGATAGGAGAAGAAAGAAGAGAAGAAGGCAAAGGATAGGAGAAGAAAGAAGAGAAGAAGGCAGAGGATAGAAGAAGAAAGAAAAGAAGAAGGAAGGCAAAGGATTAGGAGAAGAAAGAAAAGAAGAAGGCAAAGGATAGGAGAAGAAAGAAAAGAAGAAGGCAGAGGATAGGAGAAGAAAGAAAAGAAGAAGGCAGAGGATAGAAGAAGAAAGAAGAGAAGAAGGCAAAGGATAGGAGAAGAAAGAAGAGAAGAAGGCAGAGGATAGAAGAAGAAAGAAAAGAAGAAGGCAGATGATAGGAGAAGAAAGAAAAGAAGAAGGCAGAGTATAGGAGAAGAAAGAAGAGAAGAGGCAGAGGATAGGAGAAGAAAGAAGAGAAGAAGGCAAAGGATAGGAGAAGAAAGAAGAGAAGAAGGCAAAGGTTAGGAGAAGAAAGAAAAGAAGAAGGCAGGGGATAGGAGAAGAAAGAAGAGAAGAAGGCAGGGGATAGGAGAAGAAAGAAAAGAAGAAGGCAAAGGTTAGGAGAAGAAAGAAAAGAAGAAGGCAGAGAATAGGAAAAGAAAGAAGAGAAGAAGGCAAAGGATAGGAGAAGAAAAATGAGAAGAAGGCAGAGGATAGGAGAAGAAAGAAGAGAAGGTGAATAAAGGAAAAAGAAAGTATAGAAGAAAAAGAAAGAGATGGGCAGAGGATAGAAGAAAAAGGAGAAGAAGGTTAATCGAGGTGAAGGGAAAGGAAAGAAGAAGGAGGAAGGGAGGGTGAATCGAGGTGGAGGAAAACGATAAAATGAAAAGGAAGAGTGGGTGAATGGAGGTGAAGGGAAAGAATAGAAGCAGGAAAGAAGAGAGGGTGAACCGGAGATGAAGGGAAAGGATAGAAAAAGAAAGGAAGAGAGGGTGAATAGAGATAAAGAGAAAGAAGAGAAGAAGGAGAAAGATAGGTCAACAGATGTGAAGGGAAAGGATAGAAGAAGAAGAAGAAGAAGAAGAAGAAGAAGAACAACAACAACAACAACAACAACAAATAGAGAGTGAATGGAGTGAAGGAAAAGGATAAAAGAAGGAAGAGACGGTCAACGGAGGTGAAGAGGTAGGATAGAAAAAGTATGAAGAGAGGGTGAGCGGAGGATAAAGAAAAGGATAGAAGCAGGAAAGAAGAGAGGGTGAAAGGAGGTGAGAAAAAATGATAAAAGAAGTAAGGAGGTATAATAGAGTTGAAGGGAAAGGATATAAAAAGGAAGGAAAAAAGGGTGAACGAAGGTGGCGAGAAAGGATAGAAGGAAAATGAAGAGAGGGTGAATAGAGATAAAGAGAAAGGAAAGAAAAAGGAGAATGATAGGTCACCGGATGTGAAGGGAGAGGATAAAAAAAGACAAAGAAAGGGCAAAGGGAGGTTAAGGCAAAGGATAAAAGAAGGAAGAGAGAATGAATTGAGGAGAAGAAAGAAGAGAAGAGGCAGAGGATAGGAGAAGAAAGAAGAGAAGAAGGCAAAGGATAGGAGAAGAAAGAAGAGAAGAAGGCAAAGGATAGGAGAAGAAAGAAAAGAAGAAGGCAGAGTATAGGAGAAGAAAGAAGAGAAGAAGGCAAAGGATAGGAGAAAAAAGAAAAGAAGAAGGCAAAGGATAGGAGAAGAAAGAAAAGAAGAAGGCAGAGGATAGGAGAAGAAAGAAGAGAAGAAGGCAAAGGATAGGAGAAGAAAGAAGAGAAGAAGGCAGAGGATAGGAGAAGAAAGAAGAGAAGAAGGCAGAGGATAGGAGAAGAAAGAAAAGAAGAAGGCAGAGGATAGAAGAAGAAAGAAGAGAAGAAGGCAGCGGATAGGAGAAGAAAGAAGAGAAGAAGGCAGAGGATAGAAGAAGAAAGAAAAGAAGAAGGCAAAGGATAGAAGAAGAAAGAAAAGAAGAAGGCAGAGGATAGGAGAAGAAAGAAGAGAAGAAGGCAAAGGATAGGAGAAGAAAGAAGAGAAGAAGGCAGAGGATAGAAGAAGAAAGAAAAGAAGAAGGCAGAGGATAGGAGAAGAAAGAAAAGAAGAAGGCAGAGGATAGAAGAAGAAAGAAAAGAAGAAGGCAAAGGTTAGGAGAAGAAAGAAAAGAAGACGGCAAAGGATAGGAGAAGAAAGAAGAGAAGAAGGCAGAGGATAGGAGAAGAAAGAAAAGAAGAAGGCAGAGGATAGAAGAAGAAAGAAGAGAAGAAGGCAAAGGATAGGAGAAGAAAGAAGAGAAGAAGGCAGAGGATAGAAGAAGAAAGAAAAGAAGAAGGCAGATGATAGGAGAAGAAAGAAAAGAAGAAGGCAGAGTATAGGAGAAGAAAGAAGAGAAGAAGGCAGAGGATAGGAGAAGAAAGAAGAGAAGAAGGCAAAGGATAGGAGAAGAAAGAAGAGAAGAAGGCAAAGGATAGGAGAAGAAAGAAAAGAAGAAGGCAGAGTATAGGAGAAGAAAGAAGAGAAGAAGGCAAAGGATAGGAGAAGAAAGAAAAGAAGAAGGCAGAGAATAGGAGAAGAAAGAAGAGAAGAAGGCAAAGGATGGAGGAGAAGAGAAGAAGGCAGAGGATAGAAGAAGAAAGAAAAGAAGAAGGCAAAGGATAGGAGAAGAAAGAAAAGAAGAAGGCAGAGGATAGGAGAAGAAAGAAGAGAAGAAGGCAAAGGATAGGAGAAGAAAGAAGAGAAGAAGGAAGAGGATAGGAGAAGAAAGAAAAGAAGAAGGCAAAGGTTAGGAGAAGAAAGAAAAGAAGAAGGCAAAGGATAGGAGAAGAAAGAAAAGAAGAAGGCAGAGGATAGGAGAAGAAAGAAAAGAAGAAGGCAAAGGATAGGAGAAGAAAGAAAAGAAGAAGGCAGAGAATAGGAGAAGAAAGAAGAGAAGAAGGCAAAGGATAGGAGAAGAAAGAAAAGAAGAAGGCAGGGGATAGGAGAAGAAAGAAAAGAAGAAGGCAAAGGTTAGGAGAAGAAAGAAAAGAAGAAGGCAAAGGATAGGAGAAGAAAGAAAAGAAGAAGGCAGAGGATAGGAGAAGAAATAAAAGAAGAAGGCAGGGGATAGGAGAAGAAAGAAAAGAAGAAGGCAAAGGTTAGGAGAAGAAAGAAAAGAAAAAGGCAATGGATAGGAGAAGAAAGAAAAGAAGAAGGCAGAGGATAGAAGAAGAAAGAAGAGAAGAAGGCAAAGGATAGGAGAAGAAAGAAGAGAAGAAGGCAGAGGATAGAAGAAGAAAGAAAAGAAGAAGGCAAAGGATAGGAGAAGAAAGAAAAGAAGAAGGCAGAGGATAGGAGAAGAAAGAAGAGAAGAAGGCAAAGGATAGGAGAAGAAAGAAAAGAAGAAGGCAGGGGATAGGAGAAGAAAGAAGAGAAGAAGGCAGGGGATAGGAGAAGAAAGAAAAGAAGAAGGCAAAGGTTAGGAGAAGAAAGAAAAGAAGAAGGCAGAGAATAGGAAAAGAAAGAAGAGAAGAAGGCAAAGGATAGGAGAAGAAAAATGAGAAGAAGGCAGAGGATAGGAGAAGAAAGAAGAGAAGGTGAATAAAGGAAAAAGAAAGTATAGAAGAAAAAGAAAGAGATGGGCAGAGGATAGAAGAAAAAGGAGAAGAAGGTTAATCGAGGTGAAGGGAAAGGAAAGAAGAAGGAGGAAGGGAGGGTGAATCGAGGTGGAGGAAAACGATAAAATGAAAAGGAAGAGTGGGTGAATGGAGGTGAAGGGAAAGAATAGAAGCAGGAAAGAAGAGAGGGTGAACCGGAGATGAAGGGAAAGGATAGAAAAAGAAAGGAAGAGAGGGTGAATAGAGATAAAGAGAAAGAAGAGAAGAAGGAGAAAGATAGGTCAACAGATGTGAAGGGAAAGGATAGAAGAAGAAGAAGAAGAAGAAGAAGAAGAAGAAGAAGAATAACAACAACAAATAGAGAGTGAATGGAGTGAAGGAAAAGGATAAAAGAAGGAAGAGACGGTCAACGGAGGTGAAGAGGTAGGATAGAAAAAGTATGAAGAGAGGGTGAGCGGAGGTTAAAGAAAAGGATAGAAGCAGGAAAGAAGAGAGGGTGAAAGGAGGTGAGAAAAATGATAAAAGAAGGAAGGAGGTATAATAGAGTTGAAGGGAAAGGATAGAAAAAGGAAGGAAAGGAGGGTGAACGAAGGTGGCGAGAAAGGATAGAAGGAAAATGAAGAGAGGGGGAATAGAGATAAAGAGAAAGGAAAGAAAAAGGAGAATGATAGGTCACCGGATGTGAAGGGAGAGGATAAAAAAAGAGAAAGAAAGGGCAAAGGGAGGTTAAGGCAAAGGATAAAAGAAGGAAGAGAGAATGAATTGAGGTGAAGAGAAAGGATAGGAGATGAAGGAAGTGTGTGTGAATGGAGATGAAGAGAAAGGATAGAAAAAGAAGGAAGAGAGTGAGAGAGAGAGAGAGAGAGAGAGTGAATGGCGGTTAAGGGAAAGGAGAGAAGAAAGAGAGAGTGAATTGGAAATGAAGGGAATGGCTAGAAAAACGAAAAGAAGAGAGGGTGAATAGAGGTGAAGAGAAAGGAGAGACGAAGGAGAAAGGTCAACAGATGTGAAGGGAACGGATAGAAGGAGGAAAAAAAGAAAGGATAAATGGAGGTAAAGGCAAAAGGATAGAATAAGAAGGAAGAGAGGGTGAAGGGAAAGGATAGAAGAAGAAGAAGAAGAAGAAGAAGAAGAAGAAGAAGAAGAAGAAGAAGAAAGTGAATGGAGTGAAGGTAAAGCTTAGAAGAAGGAAGAGAGAACGAATTGAGGTGAAGAGAAGATAAAGGAAGAGATGGTCAACGAAAGGAAAGGAAAAGGTTAGAAAAAGGAAGAGAGGGTGAATAGAGTTGAAGAGAAAGAAGAGAAGGAGAAAGATAGGTCAACAGATGTGAAGGGAGAGGATAAAAGAAGATAAAAAAGAAAGGGTAAATAGCGGTGAAGTCAAAGAACAAAAGAAGAAGGAAGACAGGGTGAACAGAGGTGAGAAGAAAGTTTAGAAGAAAGAGAAATATAGTTCAATGGATGTGAAAAGAGAGGATAGAAAACGGAGAGAGGGTGGATGGAGGTGAATAGAAAGGATAGAAGAAGGAGGAAGACAGGGTAAATTAAAATGAAGGGAAAGGATAGTAGAAGAAGAAGGGAGGGTGAACAGAGGTGAAGGGAAAGCATAGAAGAAGAAGAAGAAGAAGAAGAAGAAGAAGAAGGAAGAGGGGGTGAATGGAGGTAAAGGGAAAGGAAGAGAATGTGATCAGAGATGAAGAAAAAGGATAGAAACGGCAGAGAAGGTGTACAGAGGTGGGAGAGGATAGAAGAAGGAAGAGAGGGTGAACAGAGGTGAAAGAAGGGGATAGCAGAAGAAGGAAGATATATATATATATATATATATATATATATATATATATATATATTGATTGTTTACTACTTAGTTTTTGGTCCTAATAGGGTTAGATCAGTACACGTCTATATTAAAAAGTGTTGTATACAATTATATTGTAGACCTTTTGAATATTTTCCATTTTTAAACAAAACAAACTCGTTTAAAAATGGAATATATATATATATATATATATATATATATATATATATATATATATATATTGTCATCCGCATACAGATCTGTTTCGCTGTTTCGCAGCTCATCAGTACGGTTAGACTCCGATTGCTTTTTTTAACCCAGGATTGAAACCCGACCGAAATGGCGTCAGTCGGCGACTCTACCCCTGGGCTATGGGCGTTCGGTGAAAGTAAGTAGATAGACAGTAAGCTATCCGTTCTATAAAATAACAAAAATACATTTCTTGATAAATGATACGAGTGGATAATAATAATATAATTATAAAAGTTATAAAATATTTAAAATGATCCACAAAACGATCTCAGTGTATTTCATTACGGAACAAATATTTATTAAACAAAAAAATTCGAATCACCTTATCTGAGGAATAGTCTATTTCGGACCAGTGTGAAGTGAGTTGGTATTCCAAAGACAAATTACATTCGACAAAAGGCATCAGACAGTTATTTCCGAAAATTTTGGGAATTGTAGAAAAAAGTCTGAGCTCACAGATATTTTGGAAGTTTATAGAATCCGCATGTACTTGTAATCGTCTTAGATATTATAAGTGCAACTTATGTTTAGAAGAAAAATAATTAGAATAATAAAATACAATAATGAAAGCCGATTATGAAATCAGAGGAATGAATTAGTCTTTAAATGTCGACATTAAAACAAATTTAAATTTCCATAATATAGGTTTAATTTGCTACTATATTTCCATATATTCACTCCCCTCTAATTTTTCTAATGTGTTTATAACTCATTCTGGTTTTTTTGCCTCTATAACCCCCTCTCTAACTGCTATACACTTTATAATTTATAAACTCTCCCCCTCTCTATGATTTCCTTAACCTCCTTTCCATTCATTCATTCCTTCTTTTTAATATAATGTTATTCCTTTTTACTCTTTTTAATTTGTATTCATTTTTAATTCTTCATATAACTCTAAATTATTGTATTAATATTCGGGTTTCATTTGACATAACACCTTCCCTTTAAGACAAAATTATTTTAACCCCGCCTTACCCATTTCTCGTGTCTTTCGTCTGATGTAATTTGTGCTTCCGATAGGAACTCACTCCACATCGGGGTGGACAAGATATATTCGTCTGCCGAAACAGACTATTCCCCAGATGAGGTTATTCGAAATTTATTATTTAATACTACTATATATATATATATATATATATATATATATATATGAGTATAGGGTACGTATGGATGGAATAATATTCCGTATCCAAAGAAACACTATTCTTAAAAAAGTGCTCAATACAAAGTAGAGCTAATAATATTTATTCAGAAATTATAAAATGAATATGTTATAACATCACAACAAAAGTAGCTATTTTGTTTTGACACTTCTTGTGTCTTGTCAATTGATGTAGTTTATTTCAAATTGAAGGGTTTTAAAAGGTTAAAAACAAAAAATACATTGTTGTATGTACAATGTGGACTAATCAGTGTAAAGCAACTTCCAATTTGGAGAATATGTGAGCAAACTTTAAACATTTTCAGTATATACAAGTCAACCATCCGTTCGTGCATGGAGTACTGCTGCCGTTTATGGTCAGGCGCCCATGCCGTTCACCTCAGTGTTCTCGACAGGCTTCAAAGGAGAGTCTGTAATGTGATGCAGCCACTTCCCCACCGACGAAATGTAGCCTCCCTTTGTCTGTTCTATAAATACTTTTTCATGGCTCCACAACAGGTGTTTACTCGTGCACTCCCATATTCTTGCTTTCCTGATGGCTACAACCTCCAAGAATTTAAATGCAAGGTCAATACTCATCTATTAACCACTGGATTCTAGCTCTCTCCCCACCCCGTATATCCTTCCCTTTCCCTCCACCTATGTAACTGTCATCACACCTGCATTCTCATCTTTCTATTGCTCCTTTCTAACTGGTTCGTACTCCTCACTCTCATCTAATTAATCTTTTTTACAGTTATGTAGCCCCCTGCACATCAGTGGCATTTCCGCCTTGCTCGGAGTGAACTGATTAAATATATATATATATATATATATATATATATACAATACACACACACACACACACACACACACACACACACACACACATATATATATATATATATATATATATATATAGTGTATCGAGGCAGCAAATACTTTTCTAAACATATACTATTAAATATAAGAGACAATAAATGTCTATTATGTTAAATCATGAGCCGTTCTAAACTCCAAAGCCTTCCTTCCTCTTCCTTTTTAGTTAAATAATTCTTACAAAGATTTAGCTTTTCATCCTGTATTTGAATTTCAGTGAGGTTTTTAAGAAAATCACCCCCTGTCCTAATACTTTTGCACACTACCGGTAGTGTGCAAAAGTGTTAGGACAGGGGTGATTTTAAACTTTATTTTGATGCCTCATAAAAGATAAAATAGTTCTTGTCCTAATACTTTTGCACAGTACTGTATATATACTAGGTGCGATTGGTAAATTGTCGCAATTATTTTGATGCCTCATAAAAGATAAAATAGTTCTTGTCCTAATACTTTTGCACAGTACTGTATATTAATGTATCATTACTATTGTGTAGTGAGGACGATTCTAACTGGATGCTCCACACCGGGTGAACATATGCTAGCGTAAAATCTCAACATATAGTGTTTCATTTCCTGGAACCTTTTATATCTGCTTTCTGCAACAGACCTAGAAATTCTCATTCGTTTATATGCCGCTTTTACTCAGGATATGGAGGATCATAGCTCTCCACTACTTCTTATAATTGGTAGCTTTATGCAATAGTTTTTTTTTCCTTTTACTATCTGCTGATGAGTAAATAACACACCTCTGTTGATAAAATTAACCAGTACAGAAACTGAAATAATCAACTGTAGTAAGTCTGAAACCATTGGAGTCAGTCTTATAGCAATTTATGACAGTAGCAACGAATAAAACCTGAATGCATGGTTATCAACAAAAGAGGAAACCAATATACCAACTGCAAGTTGGAGAATTTAAAATAAAACAAGTAAAAAAAATTCAAATACCTGGGAAATGTTTTGACAGAGGATGGAAAATGTGACACGGTGATCCAAAGACGCATCGGCATGGCTAAGGACGAATTTCAGAAGATAACCCGAGTACTGAAAGGCAGGAAAATCTCATTAGAAACAAAGAAAAGAATGCTGGATCGCAATGTAATATGTCCTTCTGTTTGGAAGTGAATTCTAGACGATCTCATCAAAGATAAAGGAGAGGCTTGAGGCAGCAGAGATGTGGTTTTACAGAAGGATGCTGAGGATACCATGGACAGAGCACGTGTGCAACGATGAGGTGTTGGAAAGGATGCAAACGAGAAGAAAACTGATAATAAATATCAGGAAAAGAGACAGATGAGGTTCCTGGGACAAGTAATGAGGAAGGAGGGCCTGAAGAAATTGATACTCACAGGTCGGATAAATGAAAGAAAAGACTAGGAAAAGCAGCTCGAGACGTACTTGTTAGGTCCGAGCAAATGGTTGGCGGAGCGGGGCTTTGAAGAGACACCAAGAGAAAAATTACTGGGGGGGGGACAAGAAACAGAGCCAAGTGGAAGTCCATGATCGCCTACGTCCTGAAACGACATAGTATGAAGAAGAAGAAGAAGAAGAAGAAGCAACGAAAGTCAAAACTCATGCAACAGGAGGGACAAATAATTGAAATCCATGTGTTACAAATGGAATTATGAGGATATGTAAAAAACATATTGAGTGATCAGTCAGTTAAGTGCCATACGTGATACACGCTTGGGCGATCATGTCTGGAAAGAAACATGACTGACTGATTATTCCGCAGTAGGCTGCCATTACTTTCTGAGGTACACTGGTTGCCAGCCAAGGCTATAGAACCCAATCTGTCCTGTTATTTAACCTATAACTCATAATTGGAAGGAAGAGACAGATTAATACCTTTCCCAAGGGTATTTGAGCGTAAGTGAATGCAACGAATTTAACTGAAGTTCGAACACGGCTCCTCGATTTCTCGTTCCGAGCCGATATCCAACGCACAACTTACTGAGTGATAACAAGTAGAAAAATACTTGTTGCTTCGGCGCACGGGATACCAGTAACGACGAGAACTTGAATCCCATTGGTTTAATTTTTTTTCTTTGTGTGTAAAAACAAAAAAAAAGGGGGGGGGGGGAGAAAAAACAACATATTCTTGCTAATATAGAGGAAATATTGACTTTGGTGGTAGAAGTTCTACAGTAGCAATGTTGGGACTGAAGAAATAAGAAAAATTCATGTAAATAATTCTGAACGTAACGAAATCTGAACAAAACGCGATGTCAAAGAAATTCAAGAAAAACAATGTGCAGTTCCGTTTTTAGCAACATGCGGCCCCACCCGCAGAATGTGCCTTGCGGCTCCTCTACCAGCAGAATGCAACTTACGCCCTCCCCCGAACATACTGAACCCACAATAAATGGTACTTTAAACCAAATAGCATAATCTCAGAACGCAGATATTCCGTGATCACGAAAAAAGCAGAAGAAATCGAAGAATTGGCGTTTTGATGCTATACGAATGTTTTTACAACTTTTAGATAATTTTTATATATGTTGAAACAGATATCCATAATCTGTTTCTCTCTCAAGTTCATTTTTTTATTACAAATGATTTGCGGCCTCTTCGGGGCTGGAAGGCTTCTATCAAAGATTATATATATATATATATAGAGAGAGAGAAAGAGAGTGAGACGGGTTGATTGATGTTTATTTCAACATGTAAGTATGATAATAATTTTCTAGTTAATCCTAATAATTATTTTGTTAATTTTTTTTATGACAATAAACCTGCGGGCTAAAGGGCCATGCGACCCCCACGCAATTGCTGGGTATGCGGGGACCGTAAGCACTGCCCTGACAGTGTGCAAACGTACAGGCGAAATAAAGTGCACAAAAAGGAAGATAAATACACGATTCTTGGGCGGAAGACTGCTTTTCGGAGAACAGTGATTCTTTAAAAAATTTAAAATGCTACAAACGTAGTAAAATAGAAGTCACAATGTAAAACAAAAGCAAGAAAAAGTTCTCGCAGAAAAAAATTCCTCACAGAATTGTAACAAAAAAAAAAAATAGTCACAGAAATCAAAAGAAAATTTGTGAATGCGAAAATCTACAAATGTGAAAATGCAACTAAACGCTGCTAGGGATGCCACAATAATCATTGAAGCCGTATGGAAAGAAATCGGAAAGCCTATATTAAGTAGGACTTGAAAAGTCGCGAGTAGTGTTTCAAGTGAGAAATTACTTTTTATTGGAGAAGTGACTTCTAATGTCTCATACCGTAACAAGTGTGAAAATTTAAGGCTTATGTGTTAAAAAATACTACAAACTTCTTCGGTCCTGACTGGATGGAATCATTTTATATTTCGGATTTGCTTCTAAAAGTTTATTGCAAAAATGTAAACGGAGAAGCAACCAATTGAAAACAAAAATGAAAATTTAAAAAAAGAATTGAAAAACGAAATGTTTTCCGGGTGGTCTGTCGAAGGAGTTGTGTCGGTACTCCAAATTCAAAGCAAAAGTTCAAGTGAAAAAAGGTTTGACTCCAGTATTTAAACTGAGATGGAATCTTCCTTTCGCAGCATTGAAACAAGTCATTGAATAATTAGTCAGCCACTTAAGTGCCATACGTGATACACGCTTTGGGCGATCATGTCTCGAAAGAGACATGACTGACTGGGCAGAAGACAATCCCGCAGTAGGTTGCTATTTCTTTCTGCGGTAGACTGGCTGTCGACCAAGGCTATAGAACCCAATCTGTCGTTGTTATTTGCCTCATACCTAGAAGGAGAAGACATGTATTATATTATTAAGTAACAATTAGTGGGGGATCAGTTTATAACTGCATAACAATGGAAAACCGATCCCCCACTTTATGACCAGTGGATGCTTTAACAGTTTTCAACTATTATGTTCAGTCAGTCAGTTAAGTGCTATACGTGAGACACACTTTGGACAATCATGTCTCGAAAGAGACATGACTGACTGGGCAGAAGACTATCCCGCAGTAGGTTACCATTGCTTTCCGCGGTAGACTGGCTGCCAACCAAGGCTATAGAACCCAATCTGTCTCATAGCTAGAGGCAGAAGTGATGCATTATATTATTAAGTAGTAATTAGTATGGGGATCAGTTTATTACTGCATAACAATAGAAAACTGATCCCCCACTTTAATTGTTTCTAATTATTATGTTCAGTCAGTCAAGTGCCATACGTGGTACACACTTTGGGCGATCATGTCTCGAAAGAGACATGACTGACAGGGTAGAAGATTATCCTGCCGTAGGTTGCCTTTAATTTCAGTAGGTTGCCAGCCAAGACTATAGAACCCAATCTGTTCTATTATTTAACCCATAACTGGAGGGAAGAGACGGATTACTAATTTTCCCAAGGGTATTTGTGCGTAAGTGAAAGGAATTCAACTGGAATTCGAACTCGCCCCACCGATTTGTTTTTCCGACTCGATATCCACTGCACCACAATGTACATCCGGAATCAAGAATTATACAGACATGAAAAAATATGTGTAATCGAAAAGATTAATTATTCAAATTGGGCAGCACTATCGGCGAATGTAAAGAAATAAATTGTTTGTGCTGATTTTTCCTCAAGGTTAAATATGTGTTTACAATTCAATAATTACCAAGTCCCGAGGAAATTTTTGAGAAGTTAAACGATGTCAAAGATTTTTCGAAGTTGGATCTGTCTGAAGCGAATTTAAAAATACAGGTTGAAAAAGAATGCTTAAAGTTAACGAATTTAAACACGCACACAACGATTGTATTATAAGTTCAATAGACTTCATTTTGGTATAAAAATGACTCCGGCTATATTTCCAGAAGTTATGGATGCCATACTTGCTGATGGTGATTAGCCATTTGCTTATCTGGATAGCATTAATTAAAAGTGGATCTACGGAACACGATATCGTACATGTGAAATCAGTTTTGTTTTAAATACTAGAGTAGGGATTCAAACTCAATGACAAAAAGTGCGGATTGTTTTTGCTTAAAATTAAGTACTTAGGACAAATCATTGTCAAAATGGTCGTCAACCATATCCGTCGAGGGCAAGTGAAATTAAAAATACGCCTCCCCCAACAAACGTTACTAGCTTAAAAGCATTAATCCTCGGAGTAGCAAAATAGTATCAAATTTATGTACCTGATATGCAAAATTTGAGATATCATTTTTCCACTACGTGTTATTATTAAACTCCTAAAGAACTTTTTTGTAACACAAACACTTTTTGTTGTTTTCAATTATTTTTCTTTTATAGTTTTTTTTCCTCGTCTTAGGCCGCCATTTTTAATTATTTTTCTGATCTGACGTAAGTCTTACCAGACAACTGTTTTTGTTTCATTTCGTTTTTTAATCGTTTAATTTTTAGTTTAAATTTAATTTCCAATGATATTTTTTATCCTTTATTTGAAGAAACATTTTTGGACAGGAATTAATTTTTTTGAATTTTTGAATTTTTTATATTTGTTTCCAACTTTCCCTCTTTGACTTCTGACCGATATTTTTTGACTTTTTATTTCTCTGGGTTTCCAAAACTATTTTTTTTAGAATTATTTTTATTTCTAAAATTTTTAGTTTAAACTAAATATTCTCGAAGTTTGGGCGAATTTTATTTATTCAATTTCTTTTTGTTTTCATCTGTCGGCAAACTTTATATTTTGAATTTTATGTACTTTTTCGTCTTTTGGACAAAGTTTTACTTCAACATCGTTTTATTTCTTTTCGGTAATTTATGGTATAGTATATTGGTATAGTTAC
Organism: Ascarosepion bandense; assembly: GCA_037127315.1. Classification (NCBI taxonomy): domain Eukaryota; kingdom Metazoa; phylum Mollusca; class Cephalopoda; order Sepiida; family Sepiidae; genus Ascarosepion; species Ascarosepion bandense. The sequence continues at coordinate 1,435,468 of JBBBDQ010001616.1, read as the reverse complement.
CTCAAACCTAAAATAGTAATTTAGTGTAATTTATTTATTTTATTTATTTCTTTATTTTCAAAGTCGAACATTTTGTGTCCTTATTTTATACAGATTTTCTTTTTGTATTATATAATTTACTTTCTATTGATTATATTTTATTCATCTAATTTATTTTATTTTGTAGAAGAAAATCTTTTTGGAATTTAAGTAATATTTTCTGTCAGCATCCCCCGCCCAATCAAACTAAAATTTGACAAGAAAAAAACAAATTTCCTTTAGTCGTTCTTCTGAACGAAGGTTATTTTTCAATACGAGCTGACAAAATCGTACGGTTAGGAAGAAGCTATTCGGGTTTGCGTTTAATGCAGACCAACCCGATAAATTGTAACAAAGAGCGAGCTGACGGGTCGAATCAACTTCTAAAAGCCAACAAAATAATGAGCTGACAATAGAAGCGACAACTAAGTTAACATGCCAAAATCAACGGAGGTACAAAAACAACGACAAATAGGAAATCGTCCACTTGCCGGAAGTACCCACTGAAATGTATCATTAGCATCGCGGAATAGGACCAAAAGGTATGAACATCTAAAAAGAGAAAGGCTTTTAGTAACCCCCTAATAATTACAGATTTTGGCAAAAAAAGGTGTCAGTCTTTTTGGTGGACAAGCGTACACGCAAAATTGTACTCAGTGAAAGACACAGTAATCCAATCACTGATGTCTCTGTGGGTCAAACTCTTAAGAGTTATAAAAAGCAACGGATTATTTCACTTGGTACATACTTCTTTCCACACTGGAAGATTGTATAGATATGGGGAACTGAGAGTTGATAACGAAAGACCCAATCATATAAACGGAATATGTTGGTTGGCGAAGAACTCCTGTAGCAGTATATGAGGTCCCTGGCCAGAAGAGCATCTAGCTGCCTTCTTAAGTCAGCATTGCCAACTTCTAGATGTTATCTCTGACAACTTGATGTGGGAATAGAGCTACGATATTGCTATGGGCAAACACATCTACCTATTCTTCAGATAATGGACTCTCCCTCCTTTATTAATAAGAACAGGAAATTAAATCGAGAAGTTCTTAGTTCTAGAGAGTTCTTTAGAGTTCTAGTGGAGTTCAGTAGAACTATTAGTTAGTTCCAGTTTGGGCACAGTTGGACTAAGGTAGTTGATATTAGTCGGCAATTAGCCGAATACTAAGGAGTCAGCTTTCAGTGGAAGATTACCAAGTTCCTAACATTTTGGGTGCGTTAAGTCGATTAGAAACCGACATAGCACGATTATAACCTTCAGTGCAAAAACTACTATACAACGGATATTATACTTGTTCGTTCGGCCTTTGACTCCATCTCCAACTGTTTGGACTTTTGTGGCCGGAAAATGCCGGTCATCGTGACCGGCAAAAACAACTTGTTAGTGTGAAAGAGTGGTCACCTCTCCTCTTCTTGTCCATAGAAGAAAGCCTCTAAGGTTCTGGACGCAGGCAACCCAAATCCCACTTTAGCTTATACTACTAGTTACGCGGCGCTTGTCGTGGGCCTACCAGTGGCTCGGACCGTTAGTGGGGATCAAACTCTCGGTTGTAGTTAGTTCCACATTCTCTCCAGAAAAAACGCCTTCCGCAGTTGTGTGTAAAACAGGGTGACAGAAAGTGGATTGTCGTTGGTAGTGGGTAGAAGGAAGAACCAAGCACCGGAGCCTTAGTAACCTGAAGCCTCTATGGCTAAGGACACTTACAGCCCCATTCCCTCTACCAGTTCTAAGGATAAAAAGCGGTGCTCGAATAGAAGATGGAGGAAAATACAAAACCAGTGGGGATGTTGGGCTCTTATCCTCTGCACTGCACAGCTTATCAGCTAAAAATTATGACCCCTCCCCAATAACTAGATCATTGACCCCTATCCCTTCAAAAATAACCACCTCTAAAAAAGTGTATGTTGTTTCGTGAAATGAAGAGATACACAGAGAAATGTAGACAAACTACTTTATTAACAAAGTGGTACAACCAAGATGTATATACACTATTTACAGTATCTCGCAGTAGTAGGTGTTACTTCTCGAAGTCCGTGATAATGACAACCTCCGTGCTAAGCGCACATTGTCTTTTATGCATCTGGGCGACCGGATGTCACATGGTACGAGCCTCGACTCAACAGGTAGGGAGATGTAGAAGGCCATGATCGCCTATGTCCTGAAGGGACACGGCACATAGAAGTAGCCTCTCTAGACGCAGAAAAATTATTTATTAATGTTCCAGTAAAATATAAAGTGGGGGAATCAATTCTACATTATAATCAATATATAAAATGATCACTCATTTTGTGGCCATGCATGTTTCTATACATTTATATTCTAGATTTATGGGTTTGAGCAAATGGATGGCAGAGTCGGATTTGAGAGGGGTAACAGGAGAAAGGTTGTTAAGAGCCACCAGGGATAGGAAGATGTGGAAAGCCATGATCGCCTACATCTTAAAGGGACAGGGCACATAGAAGAAGAACATGAGAAAGGTTGTTAATAGCTACTAGGGATAGTGTTGTATCGTGAAATGAAGAGATACACAGAGAAATGTAGATAAACTACTTTATTAACAAAGTGGTACAACCAAGATATATATACACTATTTACAGTATCTCGCAGTAGTAGGTGTTACTTCTCGAAGTCCGTGATTATGACAACCCCCGTGCTAAGCGCACATTGTCTTTTATACATCCGGGCGACCGGGTGTCACATGGTACGAGCCACAACACAACAGGTAGGGAGATGTAGAAGACCATGATTGCCTACGTCCTACGTCCTGAAGGAACACAACGCATAGAAGTAGCCCCTCTAGACGTAGAAAACTTATCTATTAACGTTTCAGTAAAATATAAAGTGGGGGATCAATTCTACATTAGAACAAATATTTATAATGATCACCCACTTTGTGGCCATGCTCGTTTCAATGCATTTATATTCGAGATTTATGGGTTTGAGCAAATGGATGGCAGACCCGGGTTTGGGTGGGGTACACAATATTTACAGTCTCTCGCAGTAGTAGGTGTTACTTCCCGAAGTCCGTGATTATGACAGCACCCACCATGCTAAGCGCGCATTGTCTTTTATACATCCGGGCAACCGGATGTCACATAGTACGAGCCATTGACACAACATCTCTCCCCTCAATGTTTTTATGTCCGTCGGATACCATATTTTTGTCTTTTGGGATTTATCTCTAAAGTTCCCATCAGGGTACGTTTTCATTTGCTCGTACGGTTTTGTTGTATTGGTGAGGGCTTGGATACCTCAAACATGTTATAAATGACGGACATGAGTTCTTATCGTCGTTCATTTGTGTCTGGGGTATACCTTTTTTTTTATTTGGTTAATATGTCTTCGTTACTTCAATTTTGGGTGTTTTATTATGTACATCATATTACCAACTCTTTTTACAATAATGGCCTCGATCCATGTTGCTTCTCCTCAATAATAATTTTTAGAAATAAACTTTCTCACATGGACTATAAATTTTATTCAAGGTATCATTTCTTTCCTTGGTTTCCTTTTTTGACGGAATCAATTTATCAAACACTGAGCGAATCTTTCTAGCGAACATTAGTTTCGCAGGTGACATGTTCGCTTTAGTATTTCCATTAGACGTTATTCGATAAATAAAAAATTATTTTTGTAATTTTTCATTTTTCGCTTCTACACCATTTGCCTTTTTGATCGCTCCTTTGAACACGTCGATAAATTTTTCCACCAATACATTTGATCTTGGATGATACGACGCAGATTTTAAGTGACGTATCGAGACTATTTTCCAAAAATATTCGAATTCTTTTCACGAAAATTGCGTGCCGTTATCCGATACAATAGTTTCCGGCACACCGAATCTTGCAAACAGTTCCTGTAAGATGCTTGTGTTTTTACTTGTCGGTGCTTTGCATTTGAAAACTTCTGGCCATTTAGTAAAGCAGTCTAGTATGACTAAAAAGTTTATGGGTCCAGCATAGTCAATATGTAGACGAGATCACGGTTTATCTGTCTTAGGCCAGGGACTGAATTTTATGGAAGGTGATTTTGTTACCGACGCTCAACTTTTGCACGTATTCACCATATTTTCCATGCCTTTATTCATACCTGGCCAGTATACGTAACTTCGCATAAGTGCTTTCATTCTGCATATTCCCGATGACCGGTATGAAAATCTCTTAAAATTTTCTTTGTTAGCACTGTGGATACAACCACCCGGTCTCCGTAAATTAATATGCCGTTGCACACCGAAAATATATTGTTTGCTTTATTTTTCTGATCCATTAATTCATTTTTTTGTACGATTAATAAACTTATCAAATTTTGCACGAGATACTAGATTAGCAACTAGATCCCACCCTTTTACAGTGAAACCGATAAAATGCAACCGCAACTTCTACTCCAACAGTTTCTTTCCTCGCACTTCCCGACTGTGGAATTCCCTTCCACACGATTGCTTTCCCGACAGCTACAATCTCCAGGAGTTTAAATGTAAGGTCAATAGACACCTCCTAACACACTAACCTGCTCCCATTCTATCAAACACTCTTCCCATCTGCCCAACCCTCATCCTCGGTATCCTTACTCATCTGTCACCTTCCTCCTGACATTCCCTATGTCTAACCACTCATGTTTTTTAATATTGGATTTAGCTTTCAGAAGGCATTTATTCGCTATTCCCAAACTAGACAAAGCGTCCTTAAAACTTCCCAGTTGCCCATATGTTTCGACCATAGTTTTCTGTTTCCTTCTCTAGAACCACATCTCTGTTGTCCGGAGTCTCCTCCTCACACGATAAAAATTTCCAAGTATTCATTGCAATATCGGCCAATCAGTTAGATGCCATAAGTGATACACGCTTGGCCGATTATGTCTCAAAAGAAACTTGATTTACCGGGAAGAAGATTTTCTCTCAGTAGGTTGCCATTCCTTTCTGCGATAGACTGGTTGATAACTGAGGCTGTAGAACCCAATCTCTCCTGATATTTAACCCATAGCTGGAGGAAAGAAGAGACGGATTTCCCAATCGAATTTGCGCGTAAGTGAGTGCAAAGAATTCAACTGGAATTCGAACTCGGATCTCCGATTTCTCGTTCCGAGCCGATATTTACTGCACCAGAACGCACATCCTAATCTTTAATAGGTTAAGATTGTAGTGACTGGGGAAATATCCACTTGTGACTCGGTTCCACGGAGCAGTTGCTCGGAGAAGGAAGCTGTTTGAATGGAACTTCTCACCAATGAATTTTTCTTCTTCTATGTGCCCTGTCCCTTCAGGACGTAGGCGATCATGGCATTGCACGTCTCCCTGTCCCTGGTGGCTCTTAGTACGCCTTCTCCTGTTACACCACCCAAACCCGCTCTACCATCCACTAGCTCAAGCTCATAAATCTAGAATATAAATGTATAGAAACTAGCAAGGTCACAAAATGAGGTATCAGTTTATATATTGACTATAATATAGATTTGATCTTGTTCCATCATCCACCTGCTCAGGTCCTTCAAATATGTTATCCACTGCTTTCCTCTGTCACTTTTTTCTGGCCTGTTAGTATCAGGTTCTCCAAACCCTCCTTCCTTATTGCGTGTCCCAGGAACTTCAGTTGTCTCTTTCTGATGCTCACTATTAATTTCCTTTTCGTTTCCATAATTTCCAAAACCTCATCATTGATCACATGCTCGATCCATGATATTTGCAGCATTCTTCTGTAGAACCATATTTCAGTTGCTTCAAGTTTTTCCTTCATCTTCGAAGATATTGTCCAACATTTACTGCCGTATTGAAGAACTGACATCACATAGCAATCCAGTACTCTTTTCTTTGTTTCTAGCGAAATTTTCCTGTTTCTTAATACTCTACTCAACTTCTGAAATGCTTTCTTCGCCATGCCAAATCACCTTCGGATCTCTGTGTCACACTTCCCGTCTTCTGTTTGAACACTTCCCAGCTATTAAAATTTTTGTACCTGCTTGATTCTAGTATCCCCAACCTTCATTTGGCATATTCGGCTGCCCTTTTTACTGATGGCCATGCATTTGGTTTTCTTGCAGTTTATTTCTAGTCCTTTCATGTCACTCTCTTCAGCTACCTTTTGTAGGAGGTCTTGTAGCTTCCTTTCCCTGTCTGCTATCAGAACTTAGAGATAAGGGCAGTTTGCTACAATGTGGCACGGATGGTCCCAGCTCAACCACAACGCACATCCCATTTCAATATAGGTAGACTGATATTACTACGCGCTGGTAATTATAAAGTTTGTACTGACTCTTTTCGCGACTTGACGAGAAAGAACTGGTAGAAGAATTACTAAGTGGCCTGGTTAAGACGGACAAGTGTCTTTTTCCGATTGTGACATCGAGTTATGTGACTGGAGAGTACTTGGTGACCATGGGCGTAAGCAGAATCAGCTTTGGGCATGGGTGGTATGGAACTGGAATTAGGCAGTGAGGTTAGGGTAGACGTGCCCCTCCTAAGATCTAAACTACACGTGATACTAGGAGGGAGTTTTTTCAGCGATCAAATGACCAACTCATTACTCGATACATCAATTTCGCCCCTTTAGTTATCACACATGTTTTGTATAATATGTCGTCTTTTCAGTTAATATCTATCTATCTATCTATCTATCTATCTATCTATCTATCTATCTAAGACCGCTTATCTATCTATCTATCTATCTATCTATCTATCTATCTATCTATCTATCTCTTTTCGAAGTCTTCATTATCTATCTATCTATCTATCTATCTATCTATCTATCTATCTATCTCTTTTCGAAGTCTTCATTATCTATCTATCTATCTATCTATCTATCTATCTATCTATCTATCTCTCTACACACAGTTTATCCTGGGTATGACGGTAAACTGCATCCGGCAGCAACACCTCTGATTGGGTGGTTGTGGGGAGTATGGAACCACCTCTTAATTGCTTTTGTTCCCAGGTTCACCTTGTCCCGAAGTGGTAGCACCTGTTAGGGTCCCACCAAACTGGGGCCAAAACACTATAAAAGTATAAAAATATTTTATAGAAATATATGTATAAAAATAATATTTTATAGAAAAAAAAAATACATTTTTGAAGAAAATATATTACCATAACACATTTTGGAAGGGAAAACATTATTACTAGCAATATATTTTTAATACAAAACTTGAAGACGTATTCAGTTATCTAAAATAAAAAATAAAAACAACCTTCTCATCCAAATCTGATTAAATCAACTTTCTCACAATAACTGAACATTAAAAAATACCTTTAAGTTCCACGTTTTTTGGCATTAAATAACCTACAGACGTTGATATGCCGGTAAACAAAAGTCTCTCTCTCTCTCTCTCTCTCTATATATATATATATATATATTTTTTTTTTTCTTTCGGGAGATCCTTTCTATATGAAATAGTTACTTATTAACTACCAACGCTAGTATCATTGATTATTGAAGAAGATTACAATTATAACTTACTTGATCTCATGTCTGGATGTGCGTTGTGGTGCAGTGGATATCGGCTCGGAACGAGAAATCGGGGAGCCGAGTTCGAATTCCAGCTAAAATTCATTGCATTCACTTACGCGCAAATACCCTCGGGAAAGGTATTAATCCGTCCCTTCCTTCCAGTTATGGGTTAAATAGCAGGACAGATTGGGTCCTATAGCCTTGGTCGGCAACCAGTCTACCGCAGAAAGCAATGGCAACCTACTGCGCGATAATCTTCTGCCCAGTCAGTCATGTCTCAAAAGAGACATGATCGCCCAAGCGTGTATCACATATGGCACTTAACTGGCTGAATGAACATAATAGTTGGAAAAAATTAAAGATTCTACTGGGCATAAAGTGGGGGATCATTTATCCATTGTTATGAAGTAATAAACTGATCCCCTACTAATTACTACTTAATCATAATACATCTCTTCTCTCTCTAACTATTAGTCAAATAATAGGACAGATTGGGTTTTATAGCCTTGGTCGGCAACTAGTCTACCGCAGAAAGCAATGGCAACCTACTGCGCGATAATCTTCTGCCCAGTCAGTCATGTCTCTTTCGAGACATGATCGCCGAAGCGTGTATCACGTATGGCACTTAAACTGACTGATCTCATGTCTAACTAAGAAGACGATGTAAGAGGTAACAACCCTTAAAACACTCGACGCTTTAATAATGTCATGGACGAACTAGCATTAGGACGTTAAAACACACAAAAGAATTAAAACAAATAATCGGGTAATAAGTTTTACAATATACGATAAGTATCGGAAAGTGCGACACAGAGATCTGAAAGTGAATTGGCATGGCGAAGGTCGCATCCCATAAGTTGAGTAAAGTATTAAGAGACAGAAAAATTTCGCTAGAAACAAAGAAGAGAGTCCTGGATTGCTATGTGATATCAGTTCTTCAATATGGCAGCGAATACTGGACAACATCTTCAAAGATGAAGGAAAAACTTCAAGCAGCTGAAATGTGGTTCTACAGAAGGATGATGCGGATATCGTGGATCGAGCATGTGAGCAATGATGAGGTTTTAGAAAGAATGGAAACAAAAAGGAACTTAATATTGAGCATCAGGAAGAGACAACTAAAGTTCCTGGGACATGCAATAAGGAAGGAAGGTTTGGAAAACCTGATACTAACAGGCCAGAAAAAAGAGACAGAAGAAAGCAGTGGATAACATATTTGAAGGGCCTGAGCAGGTAGATGACAGAACGGGGCTATTATATTATAATTAAAAGTAAATAGAACAAATTTTAATTAATTTTTTTATTAAAGAAAATCATATTTTACAAGGACTAACCAAAATTCCTGAAAAGAACTTAAGTTTTGCATTTAGCGTAGACAGACTTCTCTTCAGGAGATCTTCAACATCAAAGATGGATTTAACACTAAAAAATTAAAAGAAATGGAAATAAAGTTCATGTTCATGAGTTTCTGATAGATGCAAGGAAAGTTACCTCGGAAAGGGTTATTTATTGACTGTTAAATGTTGCCAAAAGCGTACAATGATCAATTTAACTTATGAAACGATTTGGCTATGACTGACGTACAGTACTGTGCAAAATTATTAGGACAAGAACTATTTTATCTTTTATGAGCCATACTGACAAGAAATAATTTACTTAAAGTAATTTCATTTGATTTACCCAAAAAATGCTTTAACAAGAAAAAAATACTTTTTACAAAATAAATTTAATATTTAGTATAATAGCCTTTTGCTTTCAAATAATAAAATAATAAAATGATTGCGACAATTTACCAATCGCACATAGTATATATATATGTGTGTGTGTGTGTGTGTGTGTGTGTGTGTGTACGGTACTGTGCAATAGTATTAGGACAAGAACTATTTCATCTTTTATGAGGAAATAAACAATGTAATTAAAGTAATTTCATTTGATTTACCCAAAAAATGCTTTAACAAGAAAAAAATACTTGTTACAAAATAAATTTAATATTTAGTATAATAGCATTTCGCTTTGATCACAGCCTTCATTCTGTCAGGCATTAGCATCACAAGCTTCTTCAATGTATCTGATGGTATCTCCTGCCAAGCAGCTTGTATTTGTTCCCAAAGTGTGTCTTGCAAAGTAACATTAGATTTATCAATTTTTTTATCCAAATTATCCCATAGATGTTCAATAGGATTGAGATCAGGGCTTTGTAGGGGCCAATTCAAATTCTGAAGCCTTTGAATTTCAGTGAGGTTTTTAGGAAAGTCACCCGTTTCCAAATACATTTGCACACTACCGATAGTGTGCAAAAGTGTTAAGACAGGGGTGATTTTAAACTTTATTTGGATGCCTCATAAAAGATAAAATAGTTCTTGTCCTAAATTTTTGCACAGTACTATATAAATATATACTAGGTGCGATTGGTAAATTGTCGCAATTATTTTGAATAATACTAAATATTAAATTTATTTTGTAACAAGTATTTTTTCATGTTAAGGCATTTGTTGAGTAAATCAAATAAAATTACTTTAATTAAATTGTTTATTTTCTGTCAATAGGCCTCATAAAAGACAAAATAGTTCTTGTCTTAATACTTTTGCACAGTACTATATCTCATCGGGAGAAAAATTTCGTACCTTGTTTTATTTCCATGTTTTAAATTTTTTACAGTGAGGTTCAACTTATACAAAGACCCAGATCATTCGAAGTTTAGTATTATTTAGTAGGGATCAGAGTTTATGCCAAATGGTGGGGAAGATAGCGTTTAACCCTAGTCTTGAACCAGTCAATCAGTTCAGTGACGTACGTGATGTACGTTTGGGCGATCATATCTCGAGACATGACCGACTGGGTACAATGTTTTCTTGCGATAGGTTGCCATTAATTTCTGCGGTAGACTGGTTGCCAACCAGTCTGTTCTGCTATTTAACCCATAGCTGGAAGGACAAGCGACGGATTAATACTTTTTTCAAGGATATTTCTGCGAAAGTGAACGCAATGAATTTAACTGTAATTCGAACTCGGATGTCTGATTTCTTGTTCCGAGTCAATATCCACTGAACCACAACGCTAATGCTAGTCTTGAATAGGTTAAGATTATAGTGACTGGGAAAATATCCTATTGTAAGTTAGTTTCACAGAACAGTGGTTCGGGAAAAGCTGTTCGAATGAAACCTCTCACCAATAGAATACGGTAGAGATGCGGGCGGTTTGCTATAATCTGAGCGGCATGGAGGATTCTAGCTGTGAAGGTTAGAACTGGGAAAATCGAAGAAATGCAGTTTGTCAGAGCAATTTATATGGAAGTAACGATAGAGCAGTGAAAGGTTTGCCACATTTCATCTGTGGGTGATGAGTTTCAGGGTCGAACATAATTTGTCACTGATAAGCGGAGGCGATATTGGACTCTGGGATATGAGGACTGGGCAGCTCCTGGCCAAATATAACATTTCAGGCCTGATCTGGCTCTTGTTGAGGATGAATGGCAGGATAAATCTTATTCAGGCCTCATTCGATTTATTTTTGGTGCCGTTTTTGTTAATCCAATTGTGCACGAGCGTCCGGTCTGGTTAACTTGGTAAAGAGACAGCTAGCAAGATTTCATCGTAACTTCCTTGGAATCAAAATCCTCAGCATGGGCGATAAAGAACACCGTTGTAATAGACGACTTGAAGACCAGCAACTGTGTCGAAGCCATCACGACTAGCGGCCGTAGTTTGTCGTCACACAGGTACTTACTGATGGGGTACCATGAACCGCCATTTTCCTAGGTCTTCAGGGATGAATCACTTGTACGCGTTTCACTTTTTTTTTCTTTTTTTTTTATAATCGTATCACCCCGAGCAAGGCGGTAACACCACTGATGTTCAGGGGGCTACATAAGAGTGAAAAAAATTAGATAAGAAGAGAGTAAAGAGAAAGACGAACCAGTTAAAGATGGGAATACAGGTGTGATGACAGTTGCAAAGGTAGAGAGAAAGGAAAAGATATACAGGGTGTTGAAGAAAGAACTAGAGTCAATTGGTTAATAGATGAGTATTGACATTGCATTTAAATTCCTGTTGTAGCCTCCAGGAAAGCAAGAATATGGAAGAGAGTTCCACAGGCGGGAAGCGAGAGAAAAGAAGCTGCAGGAGTAGAATTGTTGTCTGCATTTGGTTGATCTAACTGTGAATGGGTGAGATCCAGTTGCCAGTCTGGTTGCACGAATAAACACCTGTTGCAGGTGCATCAGTGACTTAAGTTCGTTGGAGCAGAAACCATGAAAGTATTTATAGAACAGAGGGCAGCCACATCTCGTCGAGTGGCTGGAGTCGAGCCGCCAAGTCGGTACCTATCACATTACTGATTCTCCTTTGGTGCCTGTCAAGAACACTGAGATGTACAGCGAGTGTGCCTGACCATATATGACAGCAGTACTTCATGCACGAACGGATGGTTGGTTTGTATATATGCAGGATGGATTCAGGCAGAATGAACGTCCTGGCCCGACACAGTGACCCAACCTTCCTAGCAGTGGATTTGTTTTCAGAGGAGAGATTATGACCCAATAATTGCTCAATTTACGAAGCCTCCCCGAGAAGACATCTATGCATCGTGATAAGAGAATTTAACTAGTTTGAGTTTTGAGATGCAATTGCAAGGAGATAAATTTCTAAAGTTCATTAAGAGTTATTGTTCTTTCTACTAGTCTTGGAGGTTTTCTTTCTAACGTTTTGTCCAAAAGAGCCTTTTGATTTTGTAAGAATTCTCTTGTCCGGTTAAACAGATTATCCATTTTATTTGTTACCGTTGTTGGAAGTTGTCGTGGACCCGGTTAAGAGTCCAACAAGAAAATAATACAACAACAACCAAAATAAGAAATAACGAATATATATTAACACAGCAAAACAAAATACTTGGAACTCTGTTCTTGTTCTATGTGCCCTGTCTCTTCAGGACGTAGGCGATCATGGCCTTCCACGTTTCCCTATCCTTGGTGGCTCTTAACACGCCTTCTGTTACACCATGCAATCCTCGTTCTGTCATCCACCTGCTCAGGCCCTTCAAATATGTTATCCGTTGCTTTCCCCTGTTTCTTTTCCCCTCTATCTGGCCTGTTAGTATCAGATTCTCCAAGCCCTCCTTCCTCATTGCGTGTCCCAGGAACTTCAGCTGTCTCTTCCTGATGCTCAGTATTAATTTCCTTTTTGTTTCCACCATTTCCAAGACCTCATCATTGCTCACCTGCTCGATCCATGATATTCGCAGCATCCTTCTGTAGAACCACATTTCAATTACTTCAAGTTTTTCCTTCATCTTTAATGATATTGTCCAGCATTCACTGCCATATTGAAAAAACTGACAACACATAGTAATCCAGTACTCTCTTCTTTGTTTTTAGCGAAATTTTCCTGTTTCTTAATACTCTACTCAGTTTCTGGAATGCTTCCTTCGCCATGCCAATTCGCCTTCGGATCTCTGTGTCGCACTTTCCGTCTTCTGTTATAACGCTTTCCAGGTATTTAATTTTTTGTACCTGCTTGATTATGGTATCTCCGACCTGTATTTGGTATATTGGGCTGCCCTTTTTACTGATGAACATGCATTCAGTTTTCGTGCAGTTTATTTTTAGTCTTTTCTTGTTACTTTCCTCTGCTACATTGTAGAACGAATAAATACGAGTTAGGAAATAATACTATAACTGGGACTAGCAATAGTAGTACGGTAGCAGTTTTTTTCTATCTTTGCCTATTGCTTTCGGCTGCTCTGCTTATACTGATCTCCTGCGGATCTCTCACTGTCTGTCTGCTACCTCTTGTGAAGGGAAGTATATGTAGTTGTAGGAAGAGTTCAATCCGTTATAATGAGTGATGCCACCATGACAGAAGTCTTCAAGTTTTCTAATTTTTTTTATTTAGTAAACTCATTGGGATCCGATGAAGTATCACGATCACAAATTTCGTAATCGCTTAGGGTCGTAGGGGCACAACACCTAGGGGCAAGTGGTGAGAAGACCTGCTGTTTGAAACCCTTGTTGTCGTTCTCAAAACTGAAAGAGGCAACAAAAAGATAATATATTTTAACTGATACGAAAGCTGAAAAACAACCCCTCACAAAATAAATTCATGAACCAGTAAGACAAATCTGTATGATTAAAGCGTTGGCCTTGTTTATTTTTGATTGCTCATTAGTTTTACAAGTCCTAACCATCGCGGTTAAATCCTACTATTCCACAAACATTGTATCAAACCACCCTCATTCTCTACGTATTCCCTTGGTTAGATGTGAGTTCCGTTCAAGCAGATTTTTCCCACGAACCACTGTCTTGTGAAGCTGATTCCCAAGAGGTTGCTTTCCCGATCACTATGTGCGTTGTGGCGCAGTGGATGTCGAAAATCGGAGTGCCGTATTCGAATTCTAGTTGAATTCCTTGCATCCACTTACGCACAAATACCCTTGGGAAAGATATTAATCCGTCTCTTCCCTTCGGTTATAGGTTAAATAATATGACAGACTGGGTTCTATAGCTTTGGATGGCAACCAGTCTGCCGCAGAAAGCAATGGTAACCTACTGCGGCATAATCATCTGCCCAGTCAGCCATGTCTCGAAAGAGACATGATCGCCCAAAGTGTGTATCACATATGGCACTTAACTGACTGACTGAATATGATAGTTAGAAACAATTAAAACTTCTACTGGGCATAAAGTGGGGGATCGGTTTTCTATTGTTATGAAGTAATAAACTGATCCCCTACTAATTACTACTTAATAATATAATACATGTCTTCTCCCTCTAGCTATGAGTCAAATAATAGAACAGATTGGGTTCTATAGCCTTGGGTGGCAACCAGTCTACCGCAGAAAGCAATGGGAACCTACTGCGGGATAATCTGCCCAGTAAGTCATGTCTTTTTCGAGACATGATCGCCCAAAGCGTGTATCACGTATGGCATTTAACTGACTGACAATCTTAATGTGTTTAAGTTTAGGGTTTCTAAACCCTAAATAAGCTGAACCTCTTATACTGTGACACTCTACTTGGAGTGGCTTTTAAATGGTAATTTTTGGAGGTTAACGTGTCGTCTAGTGTTTCAAAATTAACTTATTAACAACAGGAATAAACTGAAATATCCCGGTTTATAATAATCGTAGGGATTGGTAGGTCATAGAACTTTTCATGCATCTTCATCTCACCCTCTCTCTCTCTCTCTCGCTCTCTCTCTCTCTCTCTAATATATAATGTGTGTGCGTGTCTGTGATAGTGAGGTCATATATTCGTGTTGGACAGAGAAACACGGAATTAGCCTACAGACTAGTCAAAGTTGTGATCAGATTTCTCATGAGGGTGTGGGGTGGCCGATGACGTCACGAGTTCGTCGAAAGGGTCAAATGAATGGAATGATACTGCAGTGAAAGTGAATGAAATCGTGTTCACCGCATATATTCTTTTTTCTATTTCTTCCGCTTGCACCCGAAATCATGCCGCTCTCATGCGGCTGGAGAAGGTAGAAACGGCGTAGGGTGTGTCATCGGCGACTTCCCCGGTCTGAAGTCGTCCCAAAACCCTAGAAGCCGTCTGAATTTCACAGAAGCCGCCGGCCACTTCAAATACCGGCAGCGATATTTTCATAATTAGGACGATTGCATTTGAATTAGAGGTCGGCTCACACAGCGTTTATTTTGTACTTTGCCACTTTGGGGGTGTCGGTGCGGGGGTCGAATCCAAGATAGATGCAAGGCTCGAGG
This sequence comes from Ascarosepion bandense, assembly GCA_037127315.1. Taxonomy (NCBI): domain Eukaryota; kingdom Metazoa; phylum Mollusca; class Cephalopoda; order Sepiida; family Sepiidae; genus Ascarosepion; species Ascarosepion bandense. The sequence goes on along the minus strand of JBBBDQ010001616.1, from coordinate 1,420,293 downwards.
ATGGAAATGAAACAGGATAAATAGATAGACTGATAGAAAATGGACAGACAGACAGACATAGAGGTAGAGATAAACAGTAAGAGAGGTAGAGAGAAACAGACTGAGATAAGTATGTAGATAGAAATAGACTAAGATAGATAAAGAAAGATTGATTGAGATAGATAGATAGATAGATAGATAGATAGATAGATAGATAGATAGATAGATAGAGGTAGACATAAACAGACGGTAAGAGAGGTAGAGAGAAACAGACAGAGACACGTAGATGGATAAAAATAGAGATAAATAAAGATAGATAAAGAAAGATTGATAAAGATAGATAGATAGATAGATAGATAGATAGATAGATAGATAGATAGATAGAAAAAACAGGTAGACTGAGATTAACAGACTGAGAGAGATAGAAAGTTATAGATAGATAGATAGATAGATAGATAGATAGATAGATTGATAGATAGAAAAAAACAGGTAGACTGAGATTAACAGACTGAGACAGATAGAAAGTTATAGATAGATAGATAGATAGATAGATAGATAGATAGATAGATAGATAGAGACGCACAAATAGATAGATGAACAGGTGAAGAGGCTCATCCCTTTTTTCCTGTTTAGGATGCGGTTTCCGGTTTTCTCTTTTCCAATCTTTTCACTCTTTTCCTTTTTTATTATTTTTTTTCAATTGGAGTAGAGAGACTAAACTATCGCCCGGTTCACACTCCACCCACATCTATTGAACAGGTGAAGAGGCTCATCCCTTGTTTCCTGTTTAGGATGCGGTTTCCGGTTTTCTCTTTTCCAATCTTTTCACTCTTTTCCTTTTTTATTATTTTTTTTCAATTGGAGTAGATAGACTAAACTATCGCCCGGTTCACACTCTACCCACATCTATTGAACAGGTGAAGAGGCTCATCCCTTGTTTCCTGTTTAGGATGTGGTTTCCGGCTTTCTCTTTTCCATTCTTTTTAACCTTACGTAGCCCCCTGCGCATCAGTGGCGTTACCGCCTTGCTTGGGGTGATATGATTAAAAAAAAAAACAAAAAAAAACATTTCGTTAAATGGAAAGGCGATGATTTATTGTGGGTTCAGTACATTCGGGTGGTGGTGGCGCAAGTTGCATTCTGCCGGTAGAGGGGCCGCAAGGCACATTCTTCGAAGTGGGGACGCGATGTTGCTAAGCCTGACACTGGTCACAGTGTGTTTAAATGAGATCGAATGGAACTCCTTTGAGAGAGATGCAACGTGAGTCTTCGAGTCAGTTTCGTACTTGTGTGGCCGATATAATTATTCACGAAATGAGGTGGATAAAGAAGACAGTTCTTCAAGGGACATGTAAATAGGTAAATAATATTGGTTCGTTCTAGTTTGGACCGAGAGAAAGAATGAGAGAGAGAGAGAGAGAGAGAGAGAGAGAGAAATAATAAACAAACTGCGATATTTATCTCTCTGTCTTATCTATAGATAGCAGCCTGTTTGAGTTTGAGATTTGTTTAATGGCATATCAACCTCTGTGAGTTATTTAATGCCAAAAAGGGTAGGTTTTTAAGGTATTTTTAAAAATATTTGTCTATATTTCTGTGATGAGGTAATATTTAAAGTATTTACATTATTCGCACAATTGTCTCATCTTTGCTGCTATTTGTACGACGTTTCGGCCGTTGTACGTCCCGGCCTTCTTCAGGTGCTAGGAATTTCAAACCGAACCCTTTATTACAATCAGTGGGGTATAGGAACTCCATTCCTTGCGTAAAGCCTCGATCGGAAGTCATTAGTTATCTCCCTCTATTCCTGCAAGTTACTTGTATACAACTGCTGTAGCCTGGTATTGAACTCACAACTGTAAGAGTCAAGTCAGGATACATGGCCCACTGAATATAGAAGTTGGTTAGTTCCTTCATATACCTCAAGGTTCAGTTCGAAATTCCTAGCACCTGAACATAGCCGCAGCGTACAACGGCCAAAACATCGTCCAAATGGCAACAAAGATGAGGGCAATAGTCCGTAAAATGTAAAAACTGTATTTTTTAAATGTTCGGTTATTGTGAGAAGGTTGATTTAGTTACATTTTCATGAAAAATTCTTTTTATTTTTTTATTTTAGAAAACAGAAGATGTTTTCTAGTTTTGTATTAAAAAATGTATTGTTGGCAATAATTTTTTTTCTTAAAAAATGTATTATGGCAATAATTTTTTTTCTTCAAAAAATGTATTGTTGGCAATATTTTTCTTTCAAAAATGTATATTTTTCTATAAAAATCTTCTTTTATGTATATATTTCTATAAAAGTCTATTTCTATATTTTCATAGTGTTTTGACCCCAGTTTTATGTTTAAGTATTTTGCCCATAGCTGGGACCCTAACAGATGCTACCACTACTGGTCACGGTGGATCTGGGAACAACAGCAATGAAGAGATTGTTCTATGCTCCTAAGAAACTCCCAATCAGAGGCCTTCCTGCAGGATTCAGTTTATCGTGATATCCAATACCGAGCAATCTTTAATAGAGAGATAGGCATACATGCAAACAGGCAGAAACAACATGATCTAATATTGATGAATATGAACAGAAATCTCTGTCTATATTTATACTTATAAATATACACATAATTTTTATATTATGTGTATATTTATATTTTAAATAGATAATGAAAGAACTGGAAAAATTAGTAGATAGATAGATAGATAGATAGATAGATAGATAGATAGATAGATAGATAGATAGATATTGAATGGACTTAGATAGATAGATAGATAGATAGATAGATAGATAGATAGATAGATAGATAGATATTGAATGGACTTAGATAGATAGATAGATAGATAGATAGATAGATAGATATTGAATGGACTGAGATAGATAGATAGATAGATATTGAATGGACTGAGATAGATAGATAGATAGATATTGAATGGACTGAGATAGATAGATAGATAGATAGATAGATAGATAGATAGATAGATAGATATTGAATGGACTGAAATAGATAGATAGATATATAGATAGATAGATATTAATACCCTGAAGATAGATAGATAGATAGATAGATAGATAGATAGATATTGAATGGACTGAAATAGATAGATAGATATATAGATAGATAGATATTGAATGGACTGAAATAGATAGATAGATATATAGATAGATAGATATTAATACCCTGAAGATAGATAGATAGATAGATAGATAGATAGATAGATAGATAGATAGATAGATAGATAAGTGGACCAGAGTTTGATCAGCAGTCGAGGAGCTATAAAAAGAGAAAGAAATGAGTAATACAAGAACAAAATATCTGTAAATAGAGAAATAAATTTTTTGTATAATCATATTGCCCCAAGCAAGGCATTTTGCTGCGACCGTTGTGCAGGGGGTTACATAGAAAGAAAGTTATGAGAAAGTGTGACAGGTTACAGGGGGTGTCAGGAAGTGGTTAAGAGAAGGATGAGAATACTGATGAGAGTTAAGTGGACGGAGAAAGGAGCATGAGAGAAAGAGAGAGGATGCAAGTTAGTGAGATAGGAGATGATTATTGACTGGAAGCAAGTAAATGGAAGGGAATTCCACAGGCGGGAAGTGCGAGAAAAGAAACTGTGGAGTAGAATTTGCGTTTACATTTTATTTGTTTCACAGTAAAAGAATGAGACCTAGTTGCTAATCTTGTGGCTTGAGTAAATTCTGTTGGGACGCCCGCGCCTATTCGGTTATAATGGACTATTCCATTACTATGTAAAGTAATGGTGGCATCTACGTAAGAGAGTGTGCCGAGCAGCCGATCGACAAGTCAGTCGTAGACTTCCGGTGACGACCCGGAAGTACCCATTGCTCATACTACGTCTTACGACGGTTGAGACGATTAACCCTTATTCTTGTATTGGATACTAATAACCTTTGTAAATACTATTTTCACGGAATACAACAATTAACCTATTCCTGTTGTTGAGTTATTTATTCTAACTCACGACATAACAAATTCATATATAGGGGGCTCCAGTGTGCTAAGTTCATCGGAGCAGAAGTCTTGAAAGTATTTGTAGAAGAGACATAGAGAAGCCACATTTCGCCGGTGAGAAAGTGACTGTATCTGAGCTACCAAGTCGGGATCGATCACATTACAGATTCTCCGTTGAATTTTGTCAAGGACACCTAGGTGAATAGTAGGATCACCCGACCAAATATGGCAGCAGTATTCAATGCACGCGCGGATGGTAGATTTATATATGTATTGGATTGTTTCAGGCAGAAAAAACTTCCTGATCCTGCACGGAGAACTGACTTTCTTAGCTGCGGATTTAGCTAGGGATTCCATATAGTCATTTCACTTGGGCTTTGTTGTGAGAGTTAACCCGAGGAGGCGCAGTGTTTTACTTTCAGGGAAACTAGCCTGATTCACGGTAATGGTGAGTAGGAGCGATTGTCTGTGATAGTTTAGAGATAGCAGCTTCGTTTTGGAAGCATTTAAATTTACGAGCCATTTCTTACCCCAGTCCGCCACTGATTGAAGGTCTTTTTCAAGCTCGACAATGCGGTTTGCTTTATGGGAGATTTTTGGAGTTTAAAAGTATGATGGACAAAACAAAATTAACTCATTAATGATTGCAAAGACAGACGTAATATAAAGAGGAACAGAATCAAAAGAGATAGTCAACATTACAAAGGAACAATAATGAGAGAGAGAGGGAGAGAGAGAGAGAGAGAGAAAGAGAGAGAGAGATAAAGAGAGAGAAAGAATGTAAAAGACAACGAGAAAGGCAGAGAGTGAGAAAGATACAGAGAGAGAAAGACTGAGAGAGTGAAAAATTGAGAGAGAAAGTTATAGAAAAAAAAGAAAGTGAGAAAGAGAGTGAGAGAGAAAAATATGAGAAAGAGAGAGAAAGTGGAAAGTGGAATAGAGAAAGAGAGAGTGGGAAAGTGTGTGGGAGAGAAAGAGAGGGTGAAAGATAGTATAGGACATATAAAGAGAGAATAGAGAGTTTATAAAGAGAGAGAGACAGAGTGAGAGAGAAAGAACGTAAGAGAGAACGAGAAAGACAGAGAGTGGGAAAGATACAGAGAGAGAAAGAATGAAAGAGAGAGAGAGTGAAAAATTGAGAGAGAAAGTCATAGAAAAAAGAAAAAGAGAAAGAGAGCGAGAGATAAGAAGAGTATGAGAGAGAAAGTGTGGGAGGGAAAGAGAGAGTGAGAAAGAGAGTGTGGGGGATATAAAGAGAGAATGAAGGAGAGTATATAGAGAGAGTGAGAAAGAATGTAAGAGAGAACGAGAAAGACAAAGAGAGAGAATGATACAGAGAGAGAAAGAATGAGAGAGAGAGAGAGAGAGAAAGTGAAAAATTGAAAGAGAAAGTTCTAGAAAAGAAAGTGAGAAAGAGATCGAGAGAGAAGGAGAGTATGAGAAAAAGAGAGAAAGTGTGAGCGAGAAAGAGAGAGTAGGAAAGTGAGTGTGGGAGATATAAAGAGAGAATGAAAGAGGGTATATAAAAAGAGAGAGTGTGTGAAGGAAAGAAAAAGGGAAGAAGGAAAGAGAAACAAAAGAGTCAGAAAGTGAGAGAGAAAGAAAAAGAAAGTGAGAAAGAGAGAAAGAGGGAGGGTTAGAAATAGAGAGATGCATTGAGATGAGGAGGTGGAAAGAAACGTAATTAAGTAATTACTATGGAATGCCATGAAGAAAAATTAAAAATATAATTAAAGAGAAAGGCGACGAAGATTTATTTATGGATGAACTAGCAGTATAGCCCGGCGTTGCTCGGGTGTAATGAAAGCTTTAAAACTAATCCATGGTTCTGTAGCTCAGACTCAGCCTATGGAATATTTGAAATGATAAAGTAATTGCGACAATTTACCAATCGCACCTAGTATATATATATATATATATATATACATATATATATACATATATATATATATATTAGCTGTATAGCCCGGCGTTGCTCGGGTGTAATGGAAGCTTTAAAACTAATCCATGGTCCTGGAGCTCAGACTCTTTGGACGTTGGCATGAAAGACTAAAAAGCAATAGTTGTTTCCAGTTAAAGCGAAACCGTAGACTGAAAGAAAAATGAATGGATGTAAGTCAAATTTTGATTTCCTGGTATCGATATCAAATAAGTTTTTACGTCGTAAACTGAATTTTGAAGGCTAAATAAGTCCTCTGAGTAAATGGTATCATGGCTGAGACTAAGAACTACAATTATACCTACTTAGAGCCAAACCCAAAGCAAAAACTAAAATAAAAGGGCTGATAAAAATACAGACATACAGGCAGATAAGCAGACACACACACAAACAACTTGCCTTCTATATATATATATATATATATATATATATATATATATATATTATCGATTTTCTGCACTATTGTAAGAACTGCAACCTTGAAACTTCTGAATATCGTTTCTTATGTCTTTGTCTATGAGTGTATAAAATTTGATTAAAATCGGACCACTCCTTCTATAACCCGATTTTTTTGATTATCAATTTTCGATATTTATCGGGGGTACCTCGATACAAAACCTAGCTAAGAACACTCGCAGATGTTTACGGTACAACTGTGTAAATTTTCAAGAAAATCGGTTCAGCCGTTTCGGAGTCTATAGGTAACGGATATACACACACACACAGACACACTCACACGCACACACACATACACACACACAAAGTTCCATTTATAAATAAGTTTAGATAACAATTCATGAGAGAAAAAGAGAAGCGCCCGAAAGATGATGAGAAAGACGCATGAGCGCATGCGCCGGTGAGAGCGCGAGCGAACCTTACAATTTACAATTGCAGGGACGTTAAGGACCACGTTCGAATCGAGCGTGTGCTTTTTCTCGCTTATACGATTGTGAAAAGGCATGCATTCCTTTTTTTAGGTACTAAATGCCTTAGGACAAAAGGTACTACTCAATGCATGACCCACTGATTAAATAATTCCTTGTATTCACTTGCGCACACATACCCTTGGAAAAGGTATTAATCCGTCTCTTCCCTCCAGTTATGGGTTAAATAATAAGACTATACTGCAGTAGGTTGCCATTGCTTTCTGCGGTAGACTGGTCTGTGACGTCATTGGAACTTAAAGAGCTGATAGTCAAATTATGTAATGAAAATAAACTCTCGATTGGGAATATTTCAAAGAGTGTAGGCAAATCTAAAAGTGTTAGTCATAGTATTTTAAGAATACTTGAGAAAACTCGGTCATATGAAGCCAAGAAACCAATATCAAGGCACACTATTTCCCGAAGATTTAATGAAATAAATCTGAACAATTGAGTAGACTCTAAAAAGAATCAAATGAGTTGATTGAAATTTGTCACTGAACATGTCATATGAACAGAAGAACAATGGGATTGTATTCATGATTCAAAGTTTAAACTGTTTGGTTGTGACGAAAGTTCGTTCGGGAGAAGGTTCGTTCGACGCAGTCCTAAGGAACGATATTTGCCTCAGTGCACTAAAAGTAGCGTTAAATTTGAAGGAGGAAGTGTAATGCTGTTTGGCATGATTTCAGATGCTGGTACGAGACCTCTTGTTAGGTTACACGGTAAAATTAACGCAACTGTATACAAAAAGATATTGAAGAAACGTGTTGTACCTAATTTGAGAACTGCAATTAATCAACCAACTGTATTTATGCATGATAACGCGACATGTCCCACAGCGAAGACTGTTAAAACATTTCTTTCTGAGGAAGATGTTACTGTTATGGAGTGGCCTGCTCAAAGCCCAGATATGAATCCTATTGAAAATGTTTGGAAGTTACTAAATGAAAGAGTTAAGAAAAAGGATCCTACAAACGTCGAAGAACTATGGACGAATTTGAAAGGGGAATGGGAGAAAATATCTGTTAATGAATGCAAGACATTAATTCGCTCATGTAGCAAAAGATGTCAAGCTGTTAATGAAAGTAAAGGTTTTTCACATCAAGTACTAATGAATTATGAACGCTATTTTCTTTTGGATATGATGTAACCATTATAATAGTATGATTTTGTTAATCGTTCTGATGTTTTTGATCATCTATTTTTTTCGAATGTTATATAATTATTCTTGTAACTTTATCAAAATAAGTTTATTGAGCTTTATATTTTGGAATTATATAATTTACCTTTACTCCCTTATTTTTCCTTGATAAAATGTTCTATGAAGCTTTAAAATAAAAAGTTATTTCCCATTTAGACCTTTTCTTAACATCGTTCTGATCTTTATGCTCGCTACTGTATGTCTGATTCGAGGTAGCAAGCGGTTTAGGCAAATATAACCGGGTAGAACAATCTAGTACGTAGATGTGATAGACGGTACTCGTTGTATGCAGTATCCTGGGACGTCAATAGATATATTTACTAGAGGCGGTGATTCATGTGTTTCATGTTGTAGTTTTGTTAAATCATATTTTAGAATACTGTTTGGTTTCTTTGAGATTGTACGATATTACATGGCTTAATGTCATGAACGACATCTGCCATGTTGGTTGTTTGATTGGTTAATTGATTTTGTTTAGCGGCATATCAACCACCATTGGTTAATTAATGCCGAAACATAAATATTTTGAACACAATTTTATGGTTTCTACTAAACATATTTGTAGGCCTTCAACTATAGATAAAACGTATTGTTGGTCATTTTACTATAAAGTATAATATTGTTAATTCTATAAAATGTATTGCTAGTCAATTTGTTCCAAAATGTGTTGTTGCTAATTTTTTTAGCATAAACATGTATTGCTTGTATATTTTTTTTAATCATATCACCCCAAGCAAGGCGGTAACGCCACTGATGCGCAGGGGGCTACGTAAGAGTAAGATTGGAAAAGAGAAAACCGGAAACCACATCCTAACCAGGGAACAAGGGATGAGCTTCTACACCTGTTCAATAGACGAGTGTGGTGTGTGGACCGGGAGATAGTTTAGTCTATCTACTCCAAGTGAGAAAAAAAAAGAGTCCAAAAAATGGAAAAGAGTAAAAGATTGGAAAGAGAAAACAGGAAACCACATCCTAAACAGGGAAGAAGGGATGAGCCTCTACACCTGTTCAATAGACGGGGGTGGAGTGTGAACCGAGCGATAGTTTAGTCTATCTACTCCAAGTGAGAAAAAAAAAGAGTCCAAAAAATGGAAAAGAGTAAAAGATTGGAAAGAGAAAACCGGAAACCACATCCTAAACATTTTAACTCTGAAAATGTATTTTTATGTCTTTACAGTGTTTTTTTTTTTTTGTTTGAGGGTTTGTTTGCTCATAGTGTTACTACCCCAGATCTGGTTGGACCTAAGACTAACAGCAATTAAAAGGAAGTTCAACGTTCCTCAAAACCTTAAATCTATCTATCTGGCTGCCGGTTGTAATTTATCGTCATACCCAGGATTGCTCTGATCTTAAGAGCAGGAATCTGTATAAAAGATTATAAAAATATGGAAGATAGATAACAATTAACCATCAAAACAAAGAAGATAAGATTGTAACGTTTAGGGAAGTATTCAGTGTCTGTTCCACAAGGTACTAGGAATTTCGAAACGAACCCTTTATTACGATAGCCAGAGAGATAGATAACGAACAAAAAGAGAGAGACAATTTACTGAGAGCCGCTTAGATGTGGCACAAGGCCGAAAATATTGGGCACCCAGTGAGGATCGAACTCACTAGCCAGTTGTAATAGGTTCTAGCAAGACAAGCCTTCTAAACATTACACGACGTCGGGGTGCCCAACAAAAATAGATAGACTAAAAGATAATTAGCTACATAGAGACATAGATAAATAAAAAATGATAGCCAGATGGATTAAAACAATATGAACAGATGGAGATAGATAGATAGATAGATAGATAGAAACAGACTAATATAGATAGATAGATAGATAGATAGATAGATAGATAGATAGATAGATAGAACAGATAAACAGATGGATAAGAACAGACTGAGATAGCTAGCTAGGTAGCTAGATAGATAGATAGATAGATAGAGAGAAACAGACTAATATAGATAGATAGATAGATAGATAGATAGATAGATAGATAGATAGAACAGAAACAGACTTATATACATAGACAGATAAACAGATGAATAAGAACAGACTGAAATAGCTAACTAGCTAACTAGCTAGCTAGCTAGAAACAGACTAAGATAGATAGATAGATAGATAGATAGATAGATAGATAGATAGAAACAGACTTAGATAGATAGATAGATAGATAGATAGATAGATAGATAGATAGATAGAAACGGACTAAGATAGATAGATAGATAGATAGATAGATAGATAGATAGATAGATAGAACAGACATATACATAGACAGATAAACAGATGAATAAGAATAGACTGAAATAGCTAGCTAGCTAGCTAGATAGATAGAGAGAGAGAGAGAGAGAGAGAGAGAGAAACAGATAGATAGATAGATAGATAGATAGATAGATAGATAGATAGATAGAACAGACTTATATACATAGACAGATAAACAGATGAATAAGATCAGACTGAAACAGCTAACTAGATAAAGTAGGTACAAAAGAAAAAGAATCGGGAAAAGTTAGGAAAAGTGAATATAGTGAAATAAATTTGAAATGAATGACAAAGGAAGATAGATAAATAGATCATACGATTATATAGTTATGAATTAATTGTACATTGCAACACGGAAATTTCTGTTTCCAGATAGATTCTGCTCATCAGGCAATCTATGATGTTGGTTGTACAGATGATTGACATTAATGTAAATCATCTGTAAAATCAACATTTCTGTAAACATCAAACATTGCCTGATGAAGAGAATCTATCTCGAAACATAGAAAGTTTCCGTTTCGCAATCACTATATAATTATTTTAAGCTGTATAATATTTATTATATTGAGCACTGTTCATAATAAAATAAATGCCGGAACACTCAAAATAGTAAAATCATGGGTCCTCTTCACCTGGAATTAGATAAATAGAACTATATCTAGATATATAAAAAACAGATATGTATTTATCAACAGACTGACTATATATGAAGTGAATAAGGCAGATAGACAGAGACAGACACTTCATATATATATATATATATATATATATATATATATGAATTATTTTGAACATTATTTTTAACGATACCCGTATTTAAGTAGATATTCTGTTTTTTTTAATTAAACAGTATTTTATATTTATATCTACCGGCCTGATTATTTCACGATAAATTTTTATGACGAAAATGTGTGCTACCCACATAAAAATTTATCGTGAAATAATCAGGCCGGTAGATATAAATATAAAATACTGTTTAATTAAAAAAAAACAGAATATCTACTTAAATACGAGTATCGTTAAAAATAATGTTCAAAATAATTCATTACAAATTGTCGGTTGCTTATAACCAAGTTTCGTTAAATTTCGTCAATTTCCGTAACATGTTTATATATATATATATATATATATATATATATATATATATATATATATATTAGAAAATATTTTTGATTTATTACAATCTCAAAAGATTTTTTATTTATTACAATTTGGAATTGTAATAAATAAAAAATCTGTTCTAAATTATATTACTCTGTTAAATTAAATAAATGAAATTAACATTGAGTTCTTTTGAGTTCCTCACTATCGGAATTTACCTGAATAATATACCAAGTGTGTTACGTTATATATATATATTTATTTTTCTATTATTCTATTATGTTTAATCATGAGCTGTTCTAAATATCGTATTTTAGCTTTAATTTCAGTTGACTTTAATTTCAGTTGAAAATAAAGACAAAAATTCTCCAACATTTAGATAATGTTTTATTAAGTTGGTTCTCAGCTTTCGACACACATGAGCCATCTTCAGAGAGATTGCAAGGACATTAACACAAAAACATCCACCATCAGCGTCGATTTTATAATAATAATAAAAATTATCCAAATGTTGGAGAATTTTTGTCTTTATTCTCAACTGAAATTAAAGCCAAAATACAATGTTTAGAACGTCTCATGTTTAAACATAATAGACATTCATTGTCTCTGACATTTAACAGTATATGCTTAGAAAATTATCTGCTGCCTCTATACACTATATATATATATATATATATATATATATATATATATATATATATATATATAATGAATTATTTTGAACATTATTTTTACCGATACTCGTATTTAAGTAGATATTCTGTTTTTAATTAAACAGTATTTTTATATTTATATCTACCGGCCTGATTATTTACAATAAATTTTTATTACGAAAATGTGTGCTACCCAGCATATATATATATATATATATATATATATATATATATATATATATATATATATATATATGAAATAACTTATGTAGCAACAACAGAAAAGGAATAAGAAAATGATAGGTAAATGTGAATAGACTATATAAATTTGAAACGACAGGGATAAATACATCGATTGATCTTGACAGAGGTTGATAGATCTATCTTCAGATCGATAGATATAGAGATAGGTAAGAAAAAGCTAAGATAGATAGATGAATAGACTTGTAGATAGATATGAATAGACTAAGGTAAATACGTCGGGCCATATAGGAAGAAACCGAGATATGGAAAATTGAATGAGAAAACAATCACAATGCGACAGAGTTAATAATAGTATCAACTTAAGATACGTCATAAATTACCGCAGTGCCATGTGATTTGGTTTTTTTCTCCTTACTCTCCTTGCTCTTATATGAGCGACAAATACAAAATCGATAATTCAGTAAGAATGGAAACTTTAAAAGAAAAAGAGAAAAAATATTCAAAAAATAAATTTTCCATAAATTTACAATATTGACACAATGGTAACAAAACTTAATGCAAATAAATGTTGAAGAATTTCTGGATATCAATATATATATATATATATATATATATATATATATATATACATATATATATATATATATTTTTGGATATCAATATATATATATATATATATATATATATTTGAAAATTTTCTCTAATTTATATTGGCTCTGTATTCTTAATACATTGAGCTCTCTGCCTGCATCACTTTTTAATGTTAAAATTTTTTAATATTGATTAGGATCAGGTTCTTGGAATTTACCTTCCTACTCTTCTACTTTACTTCGGATTAAAGAAAAACAAATATATATATATATATATATATATTTTCTAAATATATACTGTTAAATACAAGAGACAATGAATGTCTATTATGTTTAATCATGAGCCGTTGTAAACATCGTATTTTGGCTTTGATTTCAGGTGAAAATAAAGACAAAAATTCTCCAAGATTTGGATATTTTTTTATTATGTTGGTTCTTAGTTTTCGGCTCACATGAGCCATCTTCAGAGAGGTTACAGGGATGTTAACATAAAAACGTCCACCATCAAAGACGATTTTTGTCTTGTGTTGACATAAAGCATTGCAAAGCAACGATAACAGTCACCAAATAGCAAACGCAGTTCGTAAATTTGTAATGCGATTCTATGACGTCACACCGCGTGAGAGCTCGAAATGTTAACAGAACCATATATTTAAATGCAACGTAATGTGTTATGACCAGATTTAAACGTGATTTTATTAAGTGTGGGGTGTTTTGATTTAATGTTGATAGCCTCCAATATCTGAAGTTTCTTTTTACTGTGTGTATGAGTGAGTATTATTGTGTTGTTGACTAAAATCATTGGAGCCGAAAGCTTAGAACCAATATAATAAAAAATATCCAAATGTTGAAGAATTGAAATTAATGCAAAAATACTATGTTTAGAACGGCTCATGATTAAACATAATAGACATTCATTGTCTCTGATATATTTAACAGTAAATGTTTAGAAAATTATCTACATTCATTATGGAAAACTTCAAAGCACGTCAGATCTAATGACAGTTAATTATGTAATTAATATTAATATTAATAACATTATTAATGTAATAATATTAATATTTTACATTAATGTAAAAATAATTAATGTAAAATTAATAAATAATTAATGTAAAAAAATAATAATGTAATGATTAATTATTACATTAAAAACAGATCATTTAAATACATTATATTATTCATCATTAAATACCATTAAAAATTTCATCTACCGGCCTGAATGTTTTTGTTAGAAAAAATATGCATCCTCCGGAAGGATTCGAACATACATTCATTAGGGGAAATGTCAAAGCACGTCAGACGTAATGACACTTTCCTTTAGGGGATGCAGTTTCAAATCCTGTCGAAGGGCGACTATTTGCTAACAAGATTTTTTTTAATATTTATGATGGTAGATGTAAAAAAATGTAAAAATACTGTTTAACAAAAACAAAAAAAAAACAAAAAACAAAAACAAACAAAAAAAAACCAAAACAGATAATCTAAATTTATTACATTAAAACAATTATTAATATAATATTAATTATAAAATCAATGTAATAATATAATATTTTACATTAATGTAAAAATAATTAATGTAAAATTAATAAATAAAATTAATAAATAATTAATGTAAAAAATAATAATGTAATAATTAATTATTACATTAAAAACAGATCATTTAAATACATTACATTATTCATCATTAAATGATATTAAAAATTTCATGCGAGTTATGTGCAGATATTTAAAATTGATTGATTGTTTCTTTTAAAAGTATTTACATTATTCGGAGTTTGTTGCCATTTGTACGACGTTTCGGCCGTTGTACGCCCATGCCTTCTCCAGGCGCTTGCTAGGAATTTCGAACCGAATCCTTTATTACAATCACTTCATTCCTTGTGTAGTAGTACCTCTTTCGGTAGTAATGAGTTATCTCCCTCTAACCCTGTAAGTTACTTGTTCACCACTACTGTAGCCAGGTATTGAACTCACTACTCTTTAGGCCAAGTCAAAGGAACTAACCAACGTCTGAATCCACTGGGCCATGTGTTCTTAAATATTCTCAGTCATCTCAGAAATATAGAAAAATGTTTTTTTTAATATTTATCAACCTGTTACAGGTTATTTAAAGCCAAATAATATTTTTAGTTTGTAAGAACTTTTTTGAGACTATATCTTTGCTGATACATTTTCTACTCATTAATCCATAGCTGGGGAGAAAAGAGGTGACTTCAAGGGTATTTGCGCGTAAATAAATATAAACAAATTCTACTGGAAATGAAATTGGCTGTCAGATTTCCAATTCGCAACTGTATTCTATTACACTACCTTTATGTACGTTGTGTTGAAGTGGATATCGACTCGGAAAGACAAATCTGGGTGCCGAGTTCAAATTTCAGTTGAATTCCTTGCATGTTACTTACGCATAAATACTCTTACTGCAGAAAGCAATGGCAACCTAAGGCGTGTATTCCGTATGGCATTTAGCTGACTGACTGGCCATGTACACTTTGTAATTAGCGTATCTTATTTTGTTAAGACAGTGATCACCAATAATAATTCTTGGTAGGATTTCTTGTTCTCGTGTGATCGCACTGATGTGAAGAACTGGCGCTTCTAAATACTAATTTCAGTGGAAAGTCGGCTCTCTGTGCAGGGCCCGGAAATTCTTTCCGCCTGAATCTATCCTGCACTTATATAAATCCACCATCCGCCCGTGTATTGAGTACTGCTGCCACATCTGGTCGGGTGCCCCTTCTATTCTCCTCGTGGTTCTTGACAAAATACAGCGAAGAATCTGTAATGTGATTGATACCGACTTGGCTGACCGCCTGCAGTATCTCTCTCACAAGCATGACGTGGCTTCCCTGTGCCTCTTCTATAAATACTTTCATGGTTTCTGCTCTGACGAACTTAAATCACTGGTGCCCCCTAGATGTGAATTTGCACGAGATACTAGATTGGCAACTAGGTCCCACCCTTTTACAATGAAACCGATGAAATGTAACCGCAATTTCTACTCCAACAGCTTCTTTTCTCGCATTTCCCACCTGTGGAATTCCTTTCCGCATGCTTGCTTCCCCGACGGCTACAACCTCCAGGAGTTTAAATGTAAGGTCAATAGACACCTCCTAACACACTAACTCACACCCACTCTCTCTAACTCTCTCCCTATGTACATCCTAAGTCATCTATCACCCTCCTTCTGATATTTCCTATACCCAATCGCTCTATGTAACCCCCTGCGCTATAGTGGCAGTGGAATGCCTTGCTTGGGGTGACATGATTAAAAAAAAAAAAGAAAAGAGAACTGCTGTTTCAGCATGACGGTAAAGAGGAGAATGGTTGGATCTTTTTACAGAAATCTTACTTTAGCGTCCCATCATCGGCCAGAAAGCTATCCCTGTCTAATGTTCGCAGAAAAGGCTATGGGAATCGATAAGTTTTTTCATATATTCTTAGCCTTGATTCTGTCAAGGAATCAGAAGCCATCTTTTTCATTATATGCAGAATTCAGGCAATTAGAACTTTTCACAACTTCCTTTCTCTCTTCTTCTTTCTTTTATGTACCTTGTCCCTTCAGGACGTAGGCGATCATGGCCTTCCACGTTTCCCTATCCCTGGTGGCTCTTAACACGCTTTCTCCTGTAACGTCTCTCAGTCCCCGTTCTGTCATCCACCTGCTCAGGCCCTTTAAATATGTTATCCGCAGCTTTCCTATGTCTCTTTTTCCCTCTATCTGTTAGTATCAGATTCTTGAAGCCCTCCTTCCTCATTGCATGCCTCAGGAACTTCAGTTGTCTCTTCCTGATGCTCAATATTAATTTCCATTTCGTTTCCATCATTTCCAAAAACTTGTCATTGCTAACATGCTCGGTTCACGATAACCGCAGCATCCTTCTGTAGAACCACATTTCAGCTGCTTCAAGTTTTTCCTTCATCTTTGATGATATTGTCCAGCATTCACTGCCATATTGAAGAACTGACATCACATAGCAATCTAGTACTCTCTTCTTTGTTTCTAGTGAAAGTTTCCTGTGTCTTAATACTTTACAGGAGTGGTCCGATATTAATCAAATACACTCATAGACAAAGACATAAGAAACGCTATTCAGTAGTTTTAACGTTGCAGTTCTTACAATAGTGCAGAAAATCGATAATATATATATATATATATATATATAAAAGGCAAGATGTTTGTGTGTGTGTCTGTTTATCTGCCTGTAGGTCTGTATTTTTTTCAGCCCTTTTATTTTAGTTTTTGCTTCGGGTTTGGCTCTAAGTAGGTATAATTGTAGTTCTTAGTCTCAGCCATGATACCATTTACTCAGAGGACTTATTTAGCCTTCAACATTCAGTTTACGACGAAAAAAACTTATGTGATATCGATACCAGGAAATCAAAATTTGACTTACATCCGTTCATTTTTCTTTCAGTCTACGGTTTCGCTTTAACTGGAAACAACTATTGCTTTTTAGTGTTTCGTGCCAAGGTCCAAAGAGTCTGAGCTCCAGGACCATGGATTAGTTTTAAAGCTTTCATTACACCCGAGCAACGCCGGGCTATACTGCTAGTTGTATATAAATACCCAGTTCTCAACATAAGTATTCAGTGAGGATATACAAATGGCGTTTGTCAACGACCTTCATTAAATTCTATTGAATTTGTCAGACCCGAATTTTTTTCATTAACCCTTGCTTGGCTTCGGATTTCGTTAATATTTCCCACCGTTTGAAGCAGAGTTTAATAAATAAATGTGGTGAAAATCCTCTTTTGACATCTAAACTTTACATATTCGAAAACTGGCAAAAATGCAATTGATGTTAAAAATGAATTACGTAATTTCACCGATGTTAAGTAACATTGGGCCTGGAAACACCTGATGCTGTAAACTTGGATATCAGCTAAGTGCCATACGTGATACACGCTTAGGCGATCATGTCTCAAAAGAGACATGACTGACTGGGCAGAAGATTATCCCTCAGTAGGTTGCCATTGCTTTCTACGGTAGATTGTTTGCCAGCTGTGGCTATAGAACACAATCGGCAACCAGTCTACTGCAGAAAGCAATGGCAACCTACAGTAAAGTGAGTCTACAGAAGGATGATGAGAATATCATAAACACTGCAACGAGGATGTTTTAAAGAAAA
Organism: Ascarosepion bandense; assembly: GCA_037127315.1. Lineage (NCBI taxonomy): Eukaryota > Metazoa > Mollusca > Cephalopoda > Sepiida > Sepiidae > Ascarosepion > Ascarosepion bandense. The sequence continues at coordinate 1,402,349 of JBBBDQ010001616.1, read as the reverse complement.
TGAAAACAAAGATGTCGTTTATACTTACAATCAAAGGGTTGGAATTTCAATGAAAAAAGAAGGGTTGGAGAATTTGATACTTGCAGGGCATATTGAAGGCAAGTGAGGCAGATGGAAACATCACCTTCCTGAGAAGATTTTGTGAATGTATGGGCAAACAGGAAGTGGGAAATAATAAGAAAATCATCACCTGTAAATATGTTGATTATCATTTTTTTTTTTTACTTTTTTCGGTGCAATATCATTGATTTAGACCCTAAACTTGCCGATTATCAAAAAACCTTTGGAAAAAAATATTTTAAAGATTTTTAGGGGGTTCTCAGTTTCTCATACAACCTTGTAGTAAATCGATCCTCCATTTTGGAAACACTCGCGTTGAGGTCGCTTTGATGTCGCTGTAACCATCTATAGAGAAGAAAACAATTTAAAGATTGACAAATCCATCTAAAAATTCAATTATCTCTACTTCATATCAATGAAAAATAAGTTATTTAAAACAAAAAAAATTTGACAGAAAATCTTTAAAATAACACCTATTCTAAAAAAAAATTGAATAAAAACCTATCTCCGGAACCGTTTTTTCATTAATTTCCTACAAGTTAAAAAGAAAAAAAAGAAAAAACAAGGGAAACATCTAGAAGCGAGTATTTCCAAAATGGAGGATCGATTTACTGTAACGTTGTATGAGAAAATGAGCACCACTTAAAAATTTTTAATTTTTTTTTTTTAATCATATCAACCCGAGTAAGGCGGTAACGCCACTGATGTGCAGGGGGCTACGTAAGAGTGAAAAGATTGGAAGAGAGTAAGCCGGAAACGACAACCTATAGGGCGATAGTTTAATCTATCTACTCCAATGATGTGGTTGTTGATTTGGATGCTGAGAATCCGAGCAACGATCGGGATAACACAAAGAAAAAGGAGGCTGAGACTGAAAATCAGAAAGACATAGCTGAAATTTCTGTGCGCATAATGGAGAAATAAGGTTTAGAGAATTTGACACTCACACGGCAAACAGCGAGTGAATGGGTTGTGAAACAAGAAATGGGAGACGTAATAAAACTAAAATATACACTACCGGCCATAATTATTAGGCAACCCCAGTGTTTACAAATTGATGTATGTCATACTATTTTTTAGTATTTGCCAACTGAATAATTGTAAATGAAAATAGAATGTTTTTTTTTGTTAATATTGCACAATAACATGTGCATCAAATGAATTTGTAAATATTTAATAATTACCTATATTGCAGTTTCATCAATGAAAGAATGAAGAAAATTTAGGGTGATTCGGACAAGTTCATCTTTGCTTCCTTGACTTGCAAAACTTTGCAAAGTAATAATAACAAAAGAATCATTCTGTTTTCATTCAGAATTATCCACTAAAAATAGTATGATTTAGTTAGGTTGTTTTGTTTTTATGGCATATCAACCTCGGCGGGTCGTTTATTGCCAACTAAATTTTATTTATTTATTGCTGGTAATACCTTTTTCTTTCAACAATTTAGTGTTGTTTTTATATAAGTTTTGTGTCTAGTAATACTTTTTTTCTTTTCGAGTATCAAGATTCATTGGGATTTGTTTTTAAGGGCAGGGTCCCCAAGTCCTACCCCGTTATTTAATCCAAAACTGGATAGAAGGGACGGATTAATACCTTTCCCAAGGGTACCAGGGCTTAAGTGAATGCAGGGTATTCAACTGGTATTTGAACTCGGCTCACCGATTTCTCTATCCACTGCACCACAACGCACCACAACGCACATCCGTCACTATACGCTTACAGCACCAAAATAGTATTAAATACATATTTTTTTTTAAAAACTGGAGTGGCCTAATAATTATGGCTGGCAGTGTAGCTAAAACCTACAAAGAATAGTTAGTTGTCTTTTTTATTTCCGCTTTCCTTAAAACTTCCACATCATTCACGTGCTCATTCTGTGGCATTCTCAACATCTTCCTGTAGAAACACATTTCTGTTGACTGAGTTCGTTTTATCTGCGAACAGATTGTCCAATTTTTATTTCCACAGAAGAGGACTAATAACACTGGACAAATAGTCGAGCTTTCAATGGGAAAATGCTGAGCTTTCATTGGAAACTTGTCAAGCATTCATTGCCAAATATGAGGATTTATACTGCACAAGAGGTACGCACTCTTTTAATTCATTTCTAAAACTAGCAGTATAGCCCGGTATTACTCGAGTTTAATGAAAGATTTAATACTAATACATGGTCCTGGAGCTCAGACTCAGCTTAAAGAATATTTGTGTGAAGTTTGGTGAGAATCGGATAAAAATTGTGGAATTGTATAAAGGACATACAGACAGATAATCAGACACACACACAAACATCTTGCCATTTATATATATATATATATATATATATATATATATATATGTTATCCATTTTCTGCACTATTGTAAGAACTGCAACCTTGACACTTCTGAATATCGTTTCTTATGTCTTTGTCTATGAGTGTATCAAATTTGATTAAGATCGGACCACTCCTTCTATAACCCGATTTTTTCGATTATCGATTTTCGATATTTATCGGGGGTACCTCGACACAAAACCTAGCTAAGAACACTGCGTAAATTTTCAAGAAAATTGGTTGAGCCGTTTCGGAGTCTATAGGTAACGGACACACACACACACACACACACACACACACACACACACACACAGACAAAGTTCCATTTATAAATAAGTTTAGATAGATTTAGATATCTTTCACTCCGTCTATGATATTCTTAGTAGCCTTCTGTAGAACAAAATTTCTGTTGCTTCTAATCCTCTCTACTGTTATGAAGGATGTCGAAGTCACATTGAAATACTTGCGGATGCTTTCCAGAAACTGAGGTAAGAGGAAAAACCTCGTTAGAAACGAACAAGGAGTGATGAATTATAACATAATGTCAGTCCTTTTCTGTCGCAGACAATACTGCCTCTTTAAGCAATCTTAGATGAAGCATCTTAGAGCAATAGAAAAAAAGTTTCTACAGAAGGATGCTGAGAATGTCATAGACAAAACAACCGAGTAACGAAGAAGTCTTTAATATTATTAGATTCCATTTACTTCCATTTAGTCAATAGGCATCTCTTATTTCACTAACCTGCATCCTCTCATGATTCTTTCTCTATCAACTCCACTCTCATCAGTATTCTCATTCTTCTCTTGCCCACTTTCTGACACCCCCTATTACCTGTCCCTCTTTCTCATAACTTTCCTCCTATGTAACCCCTGCACAACAGTGGCAGTAAAATGCCTTGCTTCGGATGGTATGATTATAGAAAAATATTATATATTTTAAAATTATATATATATATATATATATATATATATATATATAGTCATCTCCTACCTCACTAACCTGCATCCTCTCTATAAGGCTCTTTCCTCCGTCCACTCTACTTTCATCAGTATTCTCATCCTTCTCTTACTCACTTCCTGACACCCCTTATTACCTGCCACTCTTTCTCATAACTTCCCTCCTATGTAACCCCCTGCACAACAGTGGCAGTAAAATGCCTTGCTTGGGGTGATATGATTATAAAAAAAAATTCATCAATATTCTCATCCTTCTCTTACCCACTTCCTGACACCCCCCTATAACCTGTCACTCTTTCTCATAACTTTCTTCCTATGTAACCCCCTGCACAACAGTGGCAGTAAAATTCCTTGTTGGGACGATATGATTAAAAAAAAAAATCTTTAGGAGAGAGACCGATTGCGTCTTGAGCGTACATTTTCTCCTAACATTAAATGAACCGATTATATGCAAGGTATGCTACTAGGAAGGTTGGGTTACTGTATCGCGCCAGACATCTTTTCTCATCACAATCCATCTTGCACATTTATAAATATACCATTCATCCGTGCATTGAATATTGCTGCCATATTTGCTCTGGTGTTCCAACTATATTTCTAAATTCTAGTAAAAATCCGGAATATCTTTTATGTTTTTGGACTTCACCTGGCATCTCAACTTCAGTCACTTCCCCACCGTGATTTCCCTTTGCCATTTCTCTAAATATTTTCATCGCAAGATTAGTGACAGTGTTTTCCAGACATTTGTAATGATGTTAATAAAAAACTTCTTTTATGTGCCATGTTCTTTCAGGACGTAGGCGATCATGGCTTTCTACATCTGACTATTCCTTGTGGCTCTTAGCACGCTTTCTCCTGTTGCACCATGCAACCCCTGTTCCGTCATCCATATGATCAGGTCCTTCAAATATGTTATCCGCTGCTTTCCCATGTCTCTTTTTCCCTCAATTTGGCCTCTTTGTATCAGATTCTCTGGCTAGGGAGATCTCTCTTGAATCTCCTGTGCATTTCTACATGTGTCTTCATCACTGTCAGCTAAACTCAGTAAGATATTTTTTCTTTGTCTGCCGCTCCCTTCCTCTCCAACTGCTGCATTCTAGATAGAATTTCAGACAGTATAGACAAGGCTTTTCCCCTTCAACCATTTGTTAATGCATTTCTGTTCACTAAAACCGAATTCATGGCCATCAGTAAAAAGGGCAACCCAAAATGCCATTTACAGGTGAGGGACTCTAAAATCAAGCAGGTACAGAAATTTAAATACCTAGTAAGTGTTCTAACAGAAGATGGAAAGTGCAACACTGAGATCCGAAGGCGAATTGGCATGGCGAAGGAAGCATTCCAGAAGTTGATAAAGTATTGAGAAGCAGGAAAATTTCGATAGAAACAAAGACGAGAGTACTGGATTGCTGTGTGTTGTCAGTTCTTCAATATGGCAGTGAATGTTCAAAGATGAAGGAAAACTTGAAGCAACTGAAATGTGGTCCTACAGAAGGATGATGTGAATATCATGGATCGAGCATGTGAGCAATGATGAGGTTTTGGAAATTATGGAAACAAAAAGGAAATTAATACTGAGCATCAGAAAGAGACAGCTAAAGTTCCTGAGACACGCAATGAGGAAGGAGGGCTTGGAGAACCCGAGAGTAACAGGCCAGATAGAGGAAAAAAGAGACAGGGGAAAGCAGTGGATAACATATTTGAAGGACCTGATCAGGTGGATGACGGAACGAGGGTTACGTGGTGTAACAGAAGAAAGCGTGCTAGGAGCCACCAGGGATAGGGAGACGTGGAAAGCCATGATCGTCTACATGCTGAAGGGACAGGGCACATAGAAGAAATAGCAATGACAGTCAGACGTCAAACGGAAGGGAAGTGGCGCAAATGATAACAAAAGGTGGCCTTAGAGTTCCTTTCAGAGGCACTTGCAGAGACGTCCACCTATGCGCGACATGTAAAACCCCCAATATTATTCTACTGTTCAGGGCAGCCTCTCAATATTCTACTGTTCAGGGCAGCCTCTCAATACGCTACGCAAAAGTTCGGGTTTCTAACTACCAGTCGGAAGCAGCAACCAGAAATCTGCCAACCCAGTACTCTCAGTATGAAGAACCGTTGCAACCATCCACACACATCACAAAACCTTGTGACATCATCACTATGAAGACATGAGGAGAGGAAAGAAACCGGGAACCCCATCCTAAACAAGTGTTGTTCAATATAAGAAGGAAGAGTAAGTGAACAAAGTAAGTGAACCAGAACAAAGAAATTGGCCTTACTTAGGTGGGTGACCGCTTGGGAATACCAGGTGCTGCAAGCGTTTAGTGACGAATGTGCGTGCTTACAGCCATATCACGTTGAATACACCGGTTCTCGCTCGATCACCGAAGTTAAGCAACGTTGAGCCTGGTCAGTACTTAGATGGGTGATCGCCTGGAAATACCAGGTGCTGTAAGCGTTTAGTGACGGATGTGCGTTGTGGTGCAGTGGATATCGGCTCGGAAAGAGAAATCGGTGAGACGAGTTCGAATTTCAGTTGAATACCCTGCATTCACTTAAGCACTGGTACCCTTGGGAAAGGTATTAATCCGTCCCTTCCCTCCAGTTATGAGCTAAATAACAAGGGTAGGACTTGGGGACTCTGCCCTAAAAAAAATAAATCCCAATGAATCTTGATACTCGAAAAGAAAAAAGTATTACTAGACACAAAACTTATATAAAAACAACAATAAATTGCCAGTATTACCAGCAATAAATAATTAAAATTTAGTTGGCAATAAATGACTCGCCGAGGTTGAGATGCCATAAAAACAAAACAATCAACCAACCAAAAACTGAGGAGTGAGTTCAATCCTTACTTTTGACTTCATGTCACATCTAAGCGGCGCTTAGAAATTAACTCCGAAAGTGACATTATTTTACTTTTCTTCTATAATCCTTTCAACCCCCCAAAAGTAGCACTGCCACTGGTGTACAGTGGGGATACATAAGAGAAGAGTGAAAGGTTACACAGGAGGAGAGTGAAGAGAAAGAGGAACCGACCACAAGGGAAGTCAAAGAATGATTAAGAAAAGGATTGGAATACGGGTATGAAGAGAGCTGCGTGAGAAGCGAGAATAACAAGATAAGAAGGGGGTGTTGGGGAAAGGATAAGAGAAGGATGGGAGTCAAGGGGACAAGAGATGGCAATTGACATTGCATTTAAACTCTTGGAGATTGTAGCTGTCAGGGGGGTAAGTGTATAGAAGGGGGTTCCACAGGCGGGAAGTGCGAGAAAAGAAGTTGGTGGAGTAGAAGTAGAGCTTATATTTGGTTGTTTTGACTGTAAAATGGCAACCAGTCTACCGCAGAAAGCAATGGCAAACAAATGCGGGATAATCTTCTACCCAGTCAGTCATGTCTCTTTCGAGACATGATCGTCCAAAGCGTGTATCACGTATGGCACTTAACTGACTGACTGAATATAATAGTTGGAAACAAAGCTTCTACTGGGCATAAAGTGGGGGATTATTTTTCTATTGTTATAAAGTAATAAACTGATCCCCTACTAATTACTACTTAATCATATAATACATCTCTTCTTCCTTTAGCTATTAGTCAAATAACAGAACAGATTGGATTCTATAGCCTTGATCAGCAACTAGTCTACTGCAGAAAGCAATAACAACCTACTGCGGGATAATCTTCTGCCCAGTCAGTCATGTCTCTTTTGCGACATTATCTCCCAAAGCGTGTATCACGTATGACACTGAACTGACTGTAAATATGACGAATTATGTGGATGATGAAATCTACCTCCAAAACAAGATAGCTAATAATGTTTTCAGAAAGCTGGATAGACATTCCTAGTCTCAGCATAGAATTTCTATCGAGACGAAGTTAGATGTTTACATGTTGTGATTTCGTTTCATAGGACATGGGTCACTTACCCGAGTTACACGAAAAAGTTAGAGACTTTCAACAATAGTTCCTACGCCGTATTTTGGGTATCCAGTGACAAATGTGCGTGTGTGATGTTAATTTTCTCGAACACACACAACCTACCTTACTTTCGTTATTATAAGCTTGTAAAATCTGGATCACTTACTGGAGACACATAAAAAAGCCTTTTCATCAAGAGTATCCTCATCGTATATTGGGTATTCGATGGCAAGTATACATGTCTGATGTTAATATCCTCGAACAGAGATAGTTTACCTGTATAGGGTCTCTGTCACTTCAACACCGGGTGCGAGGGAGTGGTCATGTAGTGAGGATGAAATGAGGGAGGACCAGTTAAGTGCCATACGTGAAACACGCTTGGGCGATCATGTCTCGAAAGAGACATGACTGACAGGGCAGAAGATTATCCCGCAGTAGGTTGCCATTGCTTTCTGCGGTAGACTAGTTGCCAGCCAAGGCGGTAGAAACCAATCTGTCCTGTTATTTAACCCATAACTGGAGGGAAGAGACGGATTAATACCATTCCCAAGGGTATTTGTGCGGGAGTGAATGCAATGAATTCAACTGGAATTCGAACTCGGCTCTCCGATTTCTCGTTCCGAGCCGATATCCACTGCACCACAACGCGCATTCGCTACCTATACAATTTCTATACTGTGTATCGGATGAAAGGAAAGGACGTGGCAAAAGCCGAAAATCAAGGAAATAAAGTGTTCATCAAGAGCATCAATTGAAATAAATAAATAAATAAATAAAAAGAGTGAAAAGATTGGAAAAGAAAAAAAACCGGAAACCACATACTAAACAGGAAACAAGGGATGAGCCTCTTCACCTGTTCAATAGACGTGGGTGGAGTGTGAACCGGGCGTTTTTATATAGATATATATTAAGTAATTCATCGAGCTTTCATTCGACCTCAATCGTTTTGTTCGATATTTGGGACTCATCAGCAGTGCGCATCCATGACCAAGAATCAAAACTCCACAGTTAGGTTATTAAGCAAACGTCATACCGACTGTACCACAGGCCCTGGTGACGAAGAGGTAACGAATTAAACTCGATGACGCGCCGCTCATTCACAAATTCCGTGGTGGAACTCATCCAAGTTCCTTTACCCATAGGTAGATTATATATGATGGACTCTCACGTCGATTTCGACGTATGAGGTCTACACAACTGTTCAATTCGACGTAGCATGCACGCACTTACTCAATTGTAAATGGCATTTGAGTCCTGTAAGATATTTACAAACAAGTCCACAATGGAGGGAAGAAGGGGGATTGCACGAATGATCGACTGGGACACTTGCAGATGCTTTGGTTCTTTCACGTCTTACGCGCAGTTGGTCAATCTCAGTCTCAGAGAACTGCTTGATGCCCCTCTGGCAGGCAGATCTCCATTCATTTCGTTGAGAGGCAATTCGTTCAGAATCGCGGTGAGGAATATTTGTACATGTCAAATTCATTTTCAGCTTGTCCTTAAAGCGAAGCAGAGGTCTACCAACATTCCGCCGTCCACTGCTGAGCTCACCGTACAACACTTGGTTTAGTACTTTAGTATCCGGTCATATATATATATATATATAACGTGGAATACTTGGTATATAAGTCAGGTAAATTCCGATAGAGACGAACTCAAAAGAACTCAATGTTAAATTTATTTATTTAATTTAGCAGAGGAATATAATTTAGAAAATTTTTTAGATATTTTAGAATTTCATGGGTAATACGTATTTTGCACGCAAACCTTGTTTTTTTCGTTATCTGCTGATTTTGCAGTGGCTTGGTATATTACATTGTCCTGCAAGCAATTTTGTTCTTTGCTCAACAGTTACACACACACACACACACACACACACACACACACACACACACACACACACACACACAAATATATATATATATATATATATAATTTTGAACAGAATAAACTATTTAAACACTAAAATAATATTCATATATTCCATTTTATCCACCTTGTTTAGATATTTCATATCACTCATTCCATTATATATATATATATATATATAACGTAGAATACTTGGTATATAAGTCATGTACATTTCGATAGAGACGAACTCCAAAGAACTCAATGTTAAATTTATTTAATTTAACAGTAATATAATTTAGAAACAATTTTAGATGTTCTACAATTTCATGGGTAATACGTATTTCGCAGCAGGAAAAAAGGAATTGTTTTTGTGGATTACCGTTACAAGTGTCTATTCTAGACACAGGCATGTGAGCGTCTGTGTGTAAATATTTTTTAGGATTAGTTTGAATATTATTAACTGCTGTATCTTTTGAGTCTGACGAACAGCCTTTTTTCCGGCTGCAAAATACGTATTACCCATGAAATTGTAGAATATCTAAAAATTTATATATAATTAAATTAACCTCGTGAGCCAACAAACCTACCAAGGCTTCACCTGAAGGTTGGCTCCAACCTTCCCTGAAGATCCGTTTAGGTGAAACCTTGGCAGGTTTGTTGACTCACTAGGTTAATTTACTTATTCTGCTCTGCTTACGTATTGAGCGCTTTTTTTGTTATTGATTACTCGTCTCGTGTTTTTTCTTTGGGCTACGTACTGGCTCGGTCTAAATCGCTTTGGCTGATGTTCAAGTGCTTAGCTCTTTCTTTCTTTTTTTTACAACCATTTTTTCCTTCCACGGAGGTTTTTTCGAAACGAGTATAGTGATAAGTTTGCATATATATTAATCGGTATCATTAAGACTTACAGGGTGTGGAAGAATTACGAACAGAAACACTAATAAGCAGGAAAGGAAAAGAATAATCAACACAGTAGATAACGACTGACATTGCATTTCAATTTTTGGAGATTATCTTAAGCGTTTATCTCTATTTATATTTACTAAACATGTAATAATTCCTTTGGCGTAAAAATCGCAATTGGTTAATGATAAGTAAATATGTTATTTATGTTGTTTTGGTCTGAGAGGCGTAAATTAATTCTTAAATCCAGTCACAAATGAAGCCTCGCTCCAGTCAGTATCTCTTCCTCCAGAGTTGACTTCAATCTTCTTAGAAACTGAGGTGACGCCAAAGAAGAAATGCCAAAGGATCAGGACTGTTTTTGTACTCTGGCCATTGTAGGAGTCTCACATATTACCCACCCACTTTAAACTGGGGCGCGTGCCACCTTCATTTCGAGTGGGAATGCGGATTAATTCTTTGTTTTGTTTAACCAGTGAAGTGATTACATGGCTAGAGCGAAAGTTTTCCCTGATGAAATGAATGACCGTGTGTCCGTGACCAAGAGGCACCTTCAACTTGCAAAATATATTTTTTTAATAATCATATTAGCAAGGCATTTTACTGCCACTGTTTTGCAGGGGGTTACATAGGAGGAAAGTTATAAGAAAGAGTGACAGGTTATAGTGGGTGTCAGGAAGTGGGTAAGAGAAGGATGAGAATACTGATGGGATTGGAGTGGATGGAGAAAGGAGTATGAGAGAGAGGATAAAGAAAGAAAGAAAAAAGAAAGAAAGAAAGAAAGAGAAAAAGAAAGAAAGAAAGAAAAAAATAAGAATCGTAAAATTTTTTTTTATAATCATATCGCCCCAAGGAAGGCATTTTACTGCCACTATTTTGCAGGGGGTTACATAGGAGGAAAGTTATAAGAAAGAGTGACAGGTTATAGTGGGTGTCAGGAAGTGGGTAAGAGAAGGATGCGAATACTGATGAGAGTGGAGTGGACGGAGAAAGGAGCATGAGAGAGAGGATGCAGGTTAGTGAGATAGGAGATGACTTTGACTTTTACATTTGTTATTCTTGGAGATTGTGGCTGTCGGAGAAGCAAGTAAACGGAAGGGAATTCCACAGGCGGGAAGTGAGAGAAAAGAAGCTGTTAGAGTAGAATTTGCATTTACAATTTATTGGTTTCACAGTAAAAGGGTGGGACCTAGTTGCTAATCTTGTGGCTCGAGTAAATTTATACATAGGGGGTATCAGTGAGCTAAGTTCATCTGAGCAGAAGCCGTGAAAGTATTTGTAGAAGAGACACAGGGAAGCCACATTGCGCCGGTGAGAAAGTGACTGTTTCTGAGCTGTCAAGTCAGGATCTATAACATTACAGATTCTCCGTTTGATTTTGTCAAGGACACCTAGGTGGATAGTAGGAGCAGCCGACCAGATATGGTAGCAGTATTCAATGAACGGACAGATGGTAGATTTGTATATGTGCAGGATTGTTTCAGGCGGAAAAAAATTCCTGGCCCTACACAGTGAACCGATTTTGCTATAGATTCTATATAGTCATTCCACTTAAGGCTTGTTGTGAGAGTTGAGTCGAGGAGGCGCAATGTTTTACTTTCAGGGAGACTAGCCTGATCCATGCTAATGAGCGGGGTAGGAGCGATTGTCTGTCATGGTTAATAGATAGCAGCTTTGTTTTGGAAGCATTAAAAAATATAGGAGCCATTTCTTACCCCAGTCTGCCTGTGATTGAGAGTCCTTTTCATGCTCGGCAGCGAGGTTTGCTTTGTCAGCCTCGGCATATTTTTGATCGAGACGAGAGTAAACCGTAGTATCGTCAGTGTATATCCAAATATTTTTTGGTTTGATCTGTTATGCCATATAGTTAGGGATCTTCCCTTTTTACGCAATAAACGAACTCGTCTATGGTATACAAATAATCCTGCCTATACGGAGAACGGCGAGTGATTATCGGAGTTAAGTGACTGTCACCGAGATTTTTCTCGCTGCGACGGCATTTCTCACTGTCAGCTCTCTGCCTTCGGGCAGAGGGCGCTCGCTGCTTCCGAGCAGAGAGCAATAACCCAGTCGTGGTTCCGCCGAAGGGTAGAAGCACGACTGGGCAAAAATAGACAGGTATTTTTTGGCCGGGCCATATAGCCCGGAAATTCCCACTCATAAACTGACCATGTGTCACATGTTGCCCTTACTGGGAGGGACAACTAAATATAGTGATTATCGGAGTTCAGTTGAGGAGTTGGACCGCCGCTTAGTTAGTCAGTAAGAATATAGACTTATTACCCGGACTGTTTCTCATCTACAAGATTTTATATATTTGATTCTTGCGAACAATATTCCTATTATTCCTGAATCTACTAACTGCGTACAGGCTGTATATATTTTGTTCAATATACTTACATTTTATATCTCCTTATATGTTTTGCTGTTATTATTATATTGTGTGGTTTCTAAACAAGAATCCACAACACATATCTACATGCGCAGGACACGCTACACTTGAATGAATATCTCTCCCCGACTTTCAACCCTGATATGCGAAAGCAACTCACCAGGCACACAGTTGCACAGAGACTCTTCCACCCCATTCAATTTGGGGTAGCGATTTTATAATTTCTGGTAATGTAATAATCCCCTTTTTTTAGGTACAAAATTGTTCTTTTTGTGACGTAGAACTCATTATTCAGTGGTGAAGAGAGTGTTATTTATGTCGTTTAATATTTGGAAAGTGTGGAGTCATGACTGCCCACGTCTTAAGGGGAAACGGAGAAGACTTAAGGCTTCGATATGATATTGAAACATCGTTTATTGTATGATCACCGGTTAAGCAACTCAAGCATGGTCAGTAGCCAGATGGGTCACTGCTCTGAGATATCAGATGGTTCATGTTTTTATGTGCAGGTGGTGTAAGGGATAATGGCTAGGAATTTGAAATAAGAGAGCTGAGTATCAATTCTAGTTTTCATGAATATCTCTCCCCGACTTTTAACCCTGATATGAGAAAGCAACTCGTCAGGCACACAGTTGCACAGGAACTCTACCACCCCATCCGATATGGGGTACCGATTTTATAACCCCCCTTTTTTTAGGTACAAAATTGTTCTTTTTGTGACGTAGAACTCATTATTCAGTGGTGAAGAGAATGTTATTTGTGTTGTTTAATATTTTGCCCTTGGGAAAGATGTGAATCCACTTTTGACTGCTGAATAATGTTGACCTTTGTCATTCTTTGATGAAGTAGCTATTCCTGGCAACGATTACCGAAAGCCTCTTTTAAATGAAGCTGTAGTTCGAGTTGACACGTTTTGGCATAGTATATGAGTCGCTTTTTCTATCTTTTTTTGCTCTCCTAGCCGAGAAAGCCTATTTTCCTTGGCAATGTTTCTTCTTAGAAGAGGAGGTTAACTTGTGGGAAGTCATTTCAGAGAGATCTCGGACTGGCCCTGAGCAAGCTAAGTAGATCAACAACTCGCCAGTCAAATCATGCTCTCTCTCAATAGACAACCTCACTGGACTCAAGTAGATACAAATCCCACCCCAAATATACGAAAGTCCTAACATATTTGCAGGGCCTGATCAGGTGGATGACGGAACGGGGTTTCCAGGAGTAACAAGAGCAAACATACTAAGAGTCACAAAGGATAGGGAGACGTGGAGAACCATGATCGCCTACGCCCTGAAGGGACAGGGCACATAGAAGAAGAGCAGGTTTCCTTCACCATGTTAAATGGCGTTACGTGAAGAACACAACTGTCATCTAAACTTATTTATATATGGAACTTTGTCTGTGTGTGTGTGTGTGCATCCGTTACCTATAGACTCCGAAACGGCTAAACCGATTTTCTTGAAAATTTACACAGTTGTACTATAAGCGTCTACGAGTGTTCTTAGCTAGGTTTTGTGTCGAGGTACCCCCGATAAGTATCGAAAATTGATAATCGAACAAATCGGGTTATAGAAGCTTTAAAACTAATCCATGGTCCTGGAGCTCAGACTCTTTGGACGTTGGCACCAAAGACTAAAAAGCAATAGTTATTTCCAGTTAAAGCCGAAACCGTAGACTGAAAGAAAAATGAATGGATGTAAGTCAAATTTTGATTTCCTGGTATCGATATCAAATAAGTTTCTTTCGTCGTAAACTGAATTTTGAAGGCTAAATAAGTCCTCTGCGTAAATGGTATCATGGCTGAGACTAAGAACTACAATTATACCTACTTAGAGCCAAACCCGAAGCAAAAATTAAAATAAAAGGGCTTAAAACAGACGGACATACAGGCAGATAAACAGACACACACACAAACATCTTCCTTATATATATATATATATATTATCGATTTTTTGCACTATTGTAAGAACTGCAACCTTGAAACTTCTGAATATCGTTTCTTATGTCTTTGTCTCTGAGTGTATCAAATTTGATTAAAATCGGACCACTCCTTCTATAACCCGATTTGTTCGATTATCGATTTTCGATATTTGTCTGGGGTAACTCAACACAAAACCTAGCTACGAACACTCGCAGACGCTTCTAGTACAACTGTGTAAATTTTGAAGAAAATCGGTTCAGCCGTTTCGGAGTCTATAGGTAACGGGCGCACACACATACACACACACAGACAAAGTACCATTTATAACTAAGTTTAGATAATAATAGTAGTAGTAGTAGTAATGATGATAATATTAATAATAATAATACATTGATTTATTAGGACATGTCTTCTCACCTTGTTTTAGTCATAATATGTTGTCAGTGATTATCATATGTTCCGGCGACTATCATATCTTATGCGTTGTGGTTCAATGAATATCAGCTCGGAATTAGAAATCGGAGAGCTGAGTTCGAATTCCAGCTGAATTCGTTGCATTCACTTACGCGCAAATACCCTTTGGAAAGGTATTAATCTATCTCTTCTCTCTCCAGCTATGAGTTGAATAGCAGGAGAGACTGGTTTCTATAGCCTTGGCTTGGCAACCAGGCTACAGCAGAAAGTAATGGCAACCTACTGTCGGAAAACAGGCAATGACAGTCTTCATTCTGTTTTTCATACAGTGAAACCTGCCGTATGCATCCCTCTTCGTCAGCGACCACCTGTTGTTAATGGACTTTTTTTCTGTCCACAGACGATTTGCTAATGATAACTGACCCTTAGTAAGCGACCACTTCCAAATCACTGATCAAGCGACCGCTTTAAAAAAAATCCATTTTGGTCGTACACTGCGAACTTCTAAATTAGGAGAAACTAAATAAGTAATCTATTTCATTTTTATTTGATCTTAGTCAGGAATACTTCCTCATTGTTTTGTTATTGTAGTGTTGTATCAAACTGTTATTTCTTGTTGAAATGTATATTGCCTGAGTTCACCTCATGGTCAAATATCGGCTGTTTTGTGTAACATGCATTGCATTTGACATGTTCAAGGGATTTATCGCAGTCTCTGTACTGACTTGGATAATTTCAGAGATTTGGAAAACCACAATTATGTCACTTTTTCAAATGTCTGTTTCTTTCGTTCCTTTATTTTTTGTATATCTATCTACTCTATTTCTATCTGGGTATATCTATCTCTATGTTTCTCTACCCCAACCACAATCGCTGTCAGTTTTTTGTATGTTTTGTTTTTTTCCATGTATCATCGCAGATTTTCTTTTGCTATCACTCACTTCTCAGAAAAAATTCTGAAACCGTATACTTTTTTAAGTTTACTTAATAAATATTTTTATGATTAAATATTTTGGTCTCTTGTTGACCGTTGTACGTTTTTTAAAATTTAAAAATGAATTATGCTGAATAAATTTCTTTAAAGTTAGGATAATTTCTTATGTTCTCATTTATTCATTCCCAGATTACATGGTAAAATTCTAATATGTACATTCTGATGAGTGGAATGGCGTAAATAGGTCATGACTATGAGCCTTTAGTGAGCAACTATCTGCCGTATGCGACCAGATTTTGATGGTAGTAGGGGTGGTCGCATATGGTCATCAATCCACTTTATTTTAAACATTGAAAAGGTACACTACCGGCCATAATTATTAGATCACCCCAGATTTTTAAAACAAATTATGTATTTCATACTATTTTTAATATTTATTGCCAAGTGGATAATTCTAAATGAAAATAGAATGGTTCTTTTTTATTATTACTTTGCAAAATTTTACAAGGCAAGGAAGCAAGGAAGAACTCGTCCGAATCACCCAAAATTTTCTTCATTCTTTTATTGATGAAATTTTTTTTTTAATCATTTCACCCCGAGCAAGGCAGAAATACCACTGAGGAGCGGGGGGCTACATAACTGTAAAAAGATTAATTAGAAAAGAGTGAGGAGTACAAAATAGTTAGAAAGGAGCAATAGAAAGCTGAGAATGCAGGTGCGATGACAGATACATAGGTGGAGAGAAAGGGAAGGATATACGGGGGTGGGGAGAGAGCTAGAGGTCAGTGATTAGTAGATGAGTATTGACTTTGCATTTAAATTTCTGGAGGTTGTAGCCATCAGGAAAGCAAGAATATGGGAGCGAGTTCCACGGGCGGGAAGTGCGAGAGAAGAAGCTGCAGGAGTAGAATTGTCGTCTGCATTTGGCTAACCTGACTGTGAATGGGTGGGACCCAGTTGCCAGTCTGGGTGCACGAGTAAACACCTGTTGAGGAGGCACCAGTGACTTAAGTTCGTCCGAGCAGAAGCCATGAAAGTATTTATAGAACAGACAAAGGGAGGCCACATTTCGACGGTGGGGAAGTGGCTGCAGTCAAGCCGCCAGATCAGTACCTATCACATTACAGACTCTCCTTTGGAGCCTGTTAAGAACACTGAGGAGAACAGCATGACAACAAATTCATTTGAGGCACATGTTATTGTGCAATATTAACAAAAGAACCATTCTATTTTCAATTACAATTATTCACTTGGTAATAAATACTAAAAAATAGTATGAAATACATCATTTTTTTTAAACACTGGGATGACCTAATAATTATGGCTGGTAGTGTAGGTGTTTCATCGCCATGTTAAGATTTTATAACCTTGTTTTGGTAACGTTATGATGAATGAAACTTTTTTAAAACTCACTTTTATAATACACAATAATACTCTCTCGGAATAATTCTCTCGAGTAATTCACTCAGAAACAATCTCTTTAATAACGCGCAACACCGGAATTATGCACAACACAGAACGATATTTATCTACCTCTCCATCGAAGTGGAATGTGACACAAGGCTTTTTAATGTGGGGTATCCGGGCCCAAACCCTCGGGCAAAAATTAATTGTTTAATTTTCCCAAGACGAGTCTCTACCCTTCGGTGGAGACTCGACTGGGTTACTTTCCGCCAGAAGGCAGAGTCCGACAAGGTAAGTTTTCGTGCTGAGGCAGGACACAACACACTCAGACGTCTATCTGAGTAATTTATATACTAAATATTCGCAGTCACGTGATTCCAGTAGCACAATTTAATCAACGGTTACATTTGCTGCCTAGAGTTCCGTGTTCGACTACACGCGTCGGTATCGAGATTTTTTTCTTTTTACAACACGTTCTCTTTTGAGCGGACTCTCTCTGGTGTCCATTCTCTAGATTTTGTATTTTTTTAAGTCCACACTTAAAATTTTCGTCATAGTTCTTTTCCTTTTGCTGTATCGCCGCGGTTAAGTAATTCCTGATGGCGTATGTCTGTCAAATGTATCATATAATACTTCCATGGGAACCTCTTGCCTGGGACTTTCTGAATATGGGAAATTAAATGCAAAGTCAATTCTCATCTCTTATCCACTTAATTCCAGCCCTTTCCACATCACCCCGTGTATCTTGTCTTTTTCTTTCTCTCTACCTTCATAACTGTCTTCAATCCTGTGTTCATATCCTTCTCTTGCCCTTTCTCTTTCTCTCCCTGTAGCTGGTTCGTCTTTCTCTTCACTCTTTCTACATCACCCCGTGTATCTTGTTCTTTTCCTTTCTCTCTACCATCGTAACTGTCTTCACTCCTGTGTTCATATCCTTCTCTTGCCCATTTTCTTTCACCCCCTGTAGCTGGTCCGCCTTTCTCTTCACTCTTTCTACATCACCCCGTGTATCTTGTTCTTTTCCTTTCTCCCTACCTTCGCAACTGTCTTCACTCCTGTGTTCATATCCTTCTCTTGCCCTTTCTCTTTCACCCCCTGTAGCTGGTTCGCCTTTCTCTTCACTCTTTCTACATCACCCCGTGTATCTTGTTCTTTTTCTTTCTCTCTACCTTCGCAACTGTCTTCACTCCTGTGTTCATATCCTTCTCTTGCCCTTTCTCTTTCACCCCCTGTAGCTGGTCCGCCTTTCTCTTCACTCTTTCTACATCACCCCGTGTATCTTGTTCTTTTCCTTTCTCCCTACCTTCGCAACTGTCTTCACTCCTGTGTTCATATCCTTCTCTTGCCCTTTCTCTTTCACCCCCTGTGTCTGGTTTGTCTTCCTCTTCATTCTTTCTACATCACCCCGTGTATCTTGTTCTTTTCCTTTCTCTCTACCTTCGCAACTGTCTTCACACCTGTGTTCATATCCTTCTCTTGCCCTTTCTCTTTCACCCCCTGTGTCTGGTTTGTCTTCCTCTTCACTCTTTCTACATAACCCCGTGTATCTTGTTCTTTTCCTTTCTCTCTACCTTCATAACTGTCTTCACACCTGTGTTCATATCCTTCTCTTGCCCTTTCTCTTTCACCCCCTGTAGCTGGTTCGCCTTTCTTTTCACTCTTTCTACATCACCCCGTGTATCTTGTTCTGTTCCTTTCTCTCTACCTTCATAACTGTCTTCACTCCTGTGTTAACATCTCTCACTTGCTCTTTTCTCTTTCACTCCCTGTAACTAGTTCGTCTTTGTCTTCACTTTCCCCTTGTCTAAAACTTTAACTCTCTGAGATAGTTAAGTGGTTAAGGCAAATGTAACCGGGTAGAACAATCTAGTACGTAGACGTAATAGACGGTACTCGTCGTATGCCGTATTCTGGGACGTACAGGAGAAGTCGGGAAAAATATAAAAGAAAGATAGGAATTTCATTTAAACTCTTGGAGATTGTAATAATCAGGGAAGCAAATGTACGAAAAGGAGTTTCAAAGGCGGGAAGTGTGAGAAAAAACTATGGAGTAGAAGAGGTGGATACATTTGACAGTTTTCATTGTAAAAGAGTGGGACCTAGTTGCCAGTCTAGTAGTACGATAAATTCGTGTAGAGGGGACAGCAGGGAGATAAGCTCGTCAGAGCAGAAACCGTGTAATATTTTTTAGAAAAGACAGAATGGAGTCATATCCCGAAGTTTTGTGGGGTTCTCCCTTTTCATGAAGATGGACTTGTTCAGATTATACTTATACTACTGCTATAGAAGCGAGACTGGAGGAGACCGAGGTTTCACCGAGAATTAACCGGAGATACGAGAGTCTAGTAAGGGATTAGCAGTCAGTACATCGGAGTTCATAGTAGCTCTGTGCTCCACTCATCCAGAAGATTATTACGCAGTCCCCATCATTTTCCGACCCGGACATACTCAATATACTACGGCTTCACTTCCAGAGACTTGTACATATACTTTTTACTAACCCGCATTCCTGGACTAAATTCAAGTCTGTATCCTTACATTAATACACTTATTTTTCTATCTCAATTACTGGTCGTTGTTCATTTATTTGTGAGGACCCCATTCCCGGGATCCACAACATGAAAAAAAAAAAATGGGTAAAGTTGAGCTGCCAAATCTGGATCAATTATAATGCAGATCTTCCAGCGAATTTTGTTTAGCACCCCGAGATGAATGGCAGAAGTGCCCTACCAGATATGGCACATTATTCAATGCTCAGATGAATGTTAGATTTTGATGTAATTAATAGATAATGAATATGTATACACCTTGGTTCCCTCTCACTGGAATATAATTGGCTGGAGTCATTCATAAATATAGACTAAGGCAAGGATGTCCAGAGATCCAGAGGTTTAATTGTCTTCCACTAGAGATCTACCATTAGAGGTCTACGTAGTCAATCTACGCCTACGTCCCAGGACACTGCATACAACGAGTACCGTACATTACGTATACGTATAGATCGTCATACCCGGTTACATTTGCCTAAACCACTTAACTACCTTGAATGATATATATATATATATATATATATATATATATATATATATATATATATCCCTTTCTGGGACATATCTGACACATATATGTGTGCAAGATAGATTCTGATGAGAAAAACTTCCTGGCGTGAACTTCTTAGCTGTAGCTGTAGATATATAAGCAAGGAAGTTATTTAGGGAAAAACAAATAGAAATATTTCATTGTGGTAAATAAAACTGAATTACCATCAAAATGTCAATTTATGTATATATAAAATTCTGTGACTTCCGTTCGTCTGTCACGCTCTCTAAAATAACCATACATTGACCAATCAAAACCAAATATTATGCAGATGTGCAAACACGAAAGGGGTACAAAGTGCAGTTGATTTTAATCGGGTGCTTAGCTTATTACAATAAATTTTCTTTAATTTTGTTAGAAAAATTAGAAATTTTAATATTCAATAAAAAAATAATCTCTATTTTAAAAACAATTTAAGGATTAAATTAAATTAAAAAAATAATTATTTAATAAAATCGCATTGTTTTTTTTAATATTTTTCTTTAAGTTTTTATATATACAAGAACCCAGTTTTTATTTTGCACTGCGTTTAAAACAAATCACAAGATCAAATGCTTTAAAAAATTGGAATTCGGTTCTAGAAGGAAATATTTACGTATGCTACATGCTGAAGAGTAAGAAATTAACAAAAATCCTTTGCTGTTACAAAAAAAAATAATTTTTTGAAAAAATATTGTTTACCATGAAGTCATATAAAAATAAATTAAATTAAAGAAATTATTAAACTACGTTGTGCAAGAATTTTTCTAAACAAATAAGCTTATTCAAATTTCATCGATTGAACAAAAATGTAGTTATAAACTATATTTTTTGTTCTTGACCGAACTCGTTGGCACCTGGCTTCTTAGGCAGGGCTATGAAAATAGACTTGCATAGATTGTCTGGTATTATACCACTATTATAATCAGGCCAGAGATAGGACAGGAACAGTGCGGATTCGTCAACGACACTGGAACAAGAAACGCCATATTTAAGATTAGGATGCTCTCCGAAAGGGCAATACAAATGAAGGACTTGTACCTATGTTTTATCTTTTATGCGATTGAATTCGACAAAATATGACACAAAGAATTGATGGAGATGCTTGGCAGTCTCGACATTTTTGGGAAAGACCTATAAGTAATCAAGAATCTCTACTGGCATCAAACTGCCTGCACACGGACAGGTACTGAGTTCAGCAGATTTACAAAGTTAGAAAGGGGCATAAGACAAGGATGTGTCTTTTCACCGGATCTATTCAACTTGTACAGTGAGAATATTTTGAGGACCCTAAATACTACGCCAGGATTCGTTATTATTCCTTATTCGTTATTATTTGAATATCATAAGGTATGCAGATGACATGGTGCTGACTGCAGACACTAAGGGAAAAATAAAAGACCTCCTACAGAAGATAGCCGTGGAAAGTAACAAAAAAAACCGACTACAAATAAACTGTAAGAAAACTGAATGCATTGTCATCAGCAAAGGGAGCGGCTCAAAATGCCAAATACAGGTGGGGGATACCAGAATCAAGCAAGTACAAAAATTTAAATACCTAGGAGTGTTCTAACAGGAGATGGAAAGTGCGACACAGAGATCCGAAGGCGAATTGACATGGTGAAGGACGCATTCCAGAAGCTGAGTAAAGTACTAAGACACAGGAAAATTTCACTAGAAAAAAAAAGAGTTCTAGATTGCTATGCGATGTCAGTTCTTCAATATGGCAGTAAATGTTGGACAATATCAACAATACTAAACTAAACTTAAGAGTATTTACATTATTCGGACTATTGTCCTCATCTTTGTTGCCATCTCTACGACGTTTCGGCCGTTGTACGCTCCGGCTTCTTCAGGTGCTAAGAATTTCGAACCGAAGCCTTCAATACAGTCACTGGGGTATATGGTTTCAATCCCTTTGCATAGAGCCTCTTTTTGGTAGTCCTGATTTAATAAATAAATAGTATTTACATTATTCGGACTACTGTCCTCATCTTTCTTGACATTTGTACGACGTTTCGGCTGTTTTACGCTCCGGCCTACTTCAGGTACTAAGAATGTTTTGATAGTCTTGAGTTTTCTCCCTCTAACCCTCTAAGATACTTGTTCACCACTGCTGTAACCTGGTACTGAACTTACAACTCTTTTGGTCACAGGAATTAACGAACGTCTATATCCTTTCCTGACTACCAAAAAGAGGCTATACGCAAAGGAATAGAGTTGATATACCCAAGTGATTGTAATAAAGGGTTCTGTTCGAAATTTTTTAGCACCTGAAGAAGCCCGGAGCGTACAACGGCCGAAACGTCGTAAAAATGGCAACAAAGATGAGAACAATAGTTTGAATAATGTAAATACTGTAAATACTACCTCATCTCAGAAATATAGACAAACAGAATGATCTATTATTAAACGTCTTACAAATGGCAACAAAGATGAAGACAATAGTACGAATAATGTAAATAATGTAAATACTACCTCATCTCAGAAATATAGACAAACAGAATGATCTATTATTAAACGTCTTACAAATGGCAACAAAGATGAAGACAATAGTACGAATAATGTAAATACTGTAAATACTACCTCATCTCAGAAATATAGACAAACAGAATGATCTATTATTAAACGTCTTACAAATGGCAACAAAGATGAAGACAATAGTCCGAATAATGTAAATACTGTAAATACTACCTCATCTCAGAAATATAGACAAACAGAATGATCTATTATTAAACGTCTTACAAATGGCAACAAAGATGAAGACAATAGTCCGAATAATGTAAATACTGTAAATACTACCTCATCTCAGAAATATAGACAAACAGAATGATCTATTATTAAACGTCTTACAAATGGCAACAAAGATGAAGACAATAGTCCGAATAATGTAAATACTGTAAATACTACCTCATCTCAGAAATATAGACAAACAGAATGATCTATTATTAAACGTCTTACAAATGGCAACAAAGATGAAGACAATAGTCCGAATAATGTAAATACTGTAAATACTACCTCATCTCAGAAATATAGACAAATAGAATGATCTATTATTAAACGTCTTACAAATGGCAACAAAGATGAGGACAATAGTCCGAATAATGTAAATACTGTAAATACTACCTCATCTCAGAAATATAGACAAATGCTCAACTTAAGAGATATCGTAAAGATTTAATTACATAAAATTTAATAAGCTGGACGATCTCATTCTTATTACTATCTTCCAATCCTCACGGATTGCTCTAAAATGGTTGCCTTGTACCAGACTAAGCTAAAATTAACAAATATCATGAGAAATCTACAAGAATAAATAAAGTGTATATATCTAAACTTATTTATAAATGAAACTTTGCCTATGTGTGTGTGTATGTGTGTGGGTCTGTGTGTGTGTCCGTTACCTATAGACTCCGAAACGGCTGAACTGATTTTCTTGAAAATTTACACAGTTGCACTATAAGCGTCTGCGAGTGTTCTTAATTAGGTTTTGTGTCGAGGTACCCCCGATAAATATCGAAAATCGATAATCGAGAAAATCGGGTTATAGAAGGAGTGGTCCGATTTTAATCAAATTTGATACACTCATAGACAAAGACATAAGAAACGATATTCAGAAGTTTCAAGGTTGCAGTTCTTACAATAGTGCAGAAAATCGATAATATGTATATATATAAAAGGCAAGATGTTTGTGTGTGTGTGTCTGTTTATCTGCCTGCATGTCTGTATTTTTCAACCCCTTTATTTTAGTTTTTGCTTCGGGTTTGGCTCTAAGTAAGTATAATTGTAGTTCTTAGTCTCAGCCAAAATACCATTTACTCAGAGGACTTATTTAGCCTTGAAAATTCAGTTTACGACGGAAAAAAACTTATTTGATATCGATACCAAGAAATCAAAATTTGACTTACATCCATTCATTTTTCTTTCAGTCTACGGTTTCGCTTTAACTGGAAACAACTATTGCTTTTTAGTATTTCGTGCCAAGGTCCAAAGAGTCTGAGCTCTAGGACCATGGATTAGTTTTAAAGCTTTCATTACACCTGAGCAACGCCGGTCTACACTGCTAGTTAAAATATATAAAAAAAAGTATTTGGGGTGCGTAGAGATAACATGAATCATTTTAAGTTTTTTTTTGTTTCTTTAGAACATTGACGCAGTTCCATTTCTAAATATATTTTCAGTCTCATTCTAAACTGAGTTCATTAATATTGCATAATACCAATTTTCCGGTAATCTGCGTTCAGAACATTGCCGCACCATTCATTTTTATTGGGTTACAAGAGTTTACTAATAATTAATGTTGCTCAATGTTTTTTATAGGATCAACCATTTTATCGGGCCAACAGAGGTCAATTAAAATAATTCACTAATCCAACTTTAAGAATGCTAAGTACCATAAACACAGAAATAGGAACAAACAGTACACTTATTCTTAACATCAAGAAGAGATAATTGATGTTTCTGTGGCACATAATGAGGAAAGAGGACTTGGAAAATTTGTTACCCACAAGATAAATTGAAATTAACAAGACAAAAAAAAAAAAAAAGAAAAAAAGCAACGCACGACTGACCTGGCGTTCTTGAGGGAATTGATTACGGACCAAGGCTTGGGAGAGGTAGAAAGAAAAAAAAAGCTAAAAGCTACAAAGGATAGGAAATTGTGGAGAGGCATAATCTCCAATGTCCTGAAAAAAAAAACACGGCATATAAGAGATGTTTTAGAGCCATTGAAGTTGTTGACGATCTGACAACTGACGCATTTATAAATACAGAAAGTGCATTCATTGTTATTTGCGGAAAAATTAGACAGACATTTATCGGCCTGGCTATATGGCCGGGAAGACCCACTATAAAATGACCTTGTGTTACATCTAACCTTGCGAAGGAAGGTTGGTAAATACCGTTGATAGAAGTTCTTTAGACTTCTATTGGAGTCCAGTAGAACTACTAGGCAGTTGATATTATTCGGCAGTTTACCGAATACTAAGGAGTCAGCTTTCAGTGAAAGTTTACCAAGTTCTTAACATTTTTGGTACGTTAAGTTGATTAGCAACTGACATTAGCACGATTATACCCTTCAGTGCGAAAACTACTCCACAACACTAACCGACATTAATATTTATTGTAACATCCGAGATGTGGTTTATGAAAATTGTACAATTCCCAGACTACAGAGGGCGTATTGGTATTTTGTCTTGGATCTTCAATAAAAGATTTATCCGTAAGTGTTGAGTAGGTTGAACGTTGTCGAGCAACAAAATAAATTGTGGAGCATTCATTTATGCGCAAATGCCACTGGAAAAGGTATGAATCCGTCTTTTTTCCCTATACCTATGGCTAAAATGGCAGAACAGGTTGGGTTCTACAGCCTTGGTTGGCAACTAGTCTACCGCAGAGAGTAATGTCAACCAAATTCATGAAAATCTGCCCAGTCAGTCACGTCTCTTTAGTTTTCTTAAATAAACTAGACTTAGACGAATTTGAATATGGGTAGGATCTATCTATCTATCTATCTATCTATCTATCTATCTATCTATCTATCTATCTATCTATCTATCTATCTTGTAGAAGACTTCCATACATCCAGTGCGTCGTAATTTTGTCCTGATTAAAATAAATTATAGAGCAGTATTTGCAGAAAAATTGGAGCTTACCAGTACATGAATTTGAAATCCTTTATCAGAAATCATCCGTAGATCACTCCAGTAAACTATCTATACAAACTTTAGTAATTAAGTACATTTACAAACTTGTAAAATCTGTTAAACCTATGCAATCTCTTTATCTGTGATCGTGACCCGCCTCATAAATTGCCAATAAATTGTCTGTGTTTCTATTAGCTGTCAAGAAAAATTAATGAAACGCTATTTCAAACATCTATCTATCTATCTATCTATCTATCTATCTATCTATTCTTCCTCCAAGCTATTTGCAGCAATCATTGTCGATGGCAGAAAATCGTTAATGGTGTCAATGTTTGCTGCATTGCAGGTATCTCGAGACTAGCAACTCGTCCTGGATACGATGGTTTTGACATCCGACATTTTCATCGACGTCAGCTGATCCGTTCTCGCCATAGGCGGACTCGGACGCGTTTGTCAGTCTGTTCATATTTGGTTTTGTATCTGTCTCAGTTAGTTCATTACATATCTATATTTTGATCTATGTCTGTCCATTATGCATTAATCTATCTCAGTCTGTTCTTTATCTATCTGATTATTTATCTCTCCGTATAACTACAGTCTGTACATTATTTATCTATCTATCTATCTATCTATCTATCTATCTATCTATCTATCTATCTATGTCAGTCTAGTCATTATCTATCTATCTATCTATCTATCTATCTATGTCAGTCTGTTCATTATCTATCTATCTATCTATCTATCTATCTATCTATCTAACTAACTATCTATCTATCTATCTATCTATGTCAGTCTGTTCATTATCTATCTATCTATCTATCTATCTATCTATCTATCTATCTATCTATCTATCTATCTATCTATGTCAGACTGTTCATTATCTATCTATCTATCTATCTATCTATCTTTAGTCTTTTGATAGCTATCTATTTATTCATGTTGCCATAATGTATAGATAAGGTTTTTCACTCCGGTGGTTGATGGCTTCTTTGACAAGGCCAGATATACGGATTCAGAAAATAACTTATTAAGACGGACAACAAACACCGGTGTTAAAATTTAAGAAGTTTTAGAAAAGGACAACATGTCTGCGTGGAAAGGTGTATGCGACCTATGCAACATAAGAATCGAAAAAACAAAAACAAAAATACTTTTTGTTCCGTTGTATCAAAGACAAATATATTCTTCTTTTCTTATTCTTTTCTCGTCCGCTCTTCTTTTATATTCTACAGTTCTCTTTTCCCTTTTCTTTGCTTCAATTCAGTCCTTTTGCATACAACCTTTGACTTCTTCTTAAAGTTGCAATCTTTTCTTGCCAAGTGATGTTCATTTCTCCTTCGCGGTTTTGACAGCATAAGAGTTATCTTTCTATTAAAAAAATTCAACACTGAGTTGACTGAAGTGCTCTCAGTTTTTCTTATCTGTAACAATCATGCATACATTTATATTCGGTGTTTAAAACAATTGTTTATTCACCATTGCTTTTTGGTTTGTGACTAGTTAAAGGAATAAATGTTCATATGCACCATGTAATTAATATGGATGAGTTGGATAAAATATTCAAACTTTTTATCTTTCGGTGACATCAAGGTTTGCACTCCAACTTAAATCTTAATATATGTAAGTTGGATATACGATTTGGAGAGAGAGAGAGAGAGAGAGAGAGAGAGAGAGAGAGAGAGAGAGAGAGAGAGAACGAGAACGAGAACGAGAACGAGAACGAGAGAACGAGAGAACGAGAACATATACTATAGACCAAAACTTTGAGGAACGCGCTGTAGATTTTAATAATTACTAAGTTTCCTTCATTGGCTTAATGAACTTGTAGCTTCCGCCAACGATATTTGTATTATAATTCAATTCGGCGTAAGATGGTATAGCAAATAAGACAACGACACCAGAGTAAATAACAATTAAAATATCTATTATTAACAATAGGATACATAGAGCTGAAAGCATGCAAATAGTGAAGGAAAAGTTGTTTCCCTTGCAACGTTAAGAAACATAAGAGAAGGTCACTTGCTGAACTCAATTAAAAAGTTCATGAAAGATGAAACTTAAAAAGCAGAAAAACATACAAATACTTAGAAAATATAGTTGAAGAAAGTTCCAATTGGAAAATTTGTGTGTGTACATGTGTGTTAAAGAAATAAATTGCCGCCTAATTGTGACCTGCAATTAGTGCGGGTGTGCGAGCAAGAATTAAACCAATGTCCCTCTGCCATACTGGATAGCAAGGGGGTCTCGCTCGAGTTGAGAAACTGCTGCACATTCTTCCGCTATCGCCGGCTGTTGACAAGAGCCCAACTGCCAGAAGATGTGTGTATGTGGCTCCTTAAATACGCAAACTGATGGGATCACCTGAGTCCACTGCTTAAATACACAAACCAAACTGCGCGGAAAAGATACACTTGATAGATAACTGAAAGGCGCGTGTCTCAAAGATGAGAACACGCCAGACAAAAGTAAATGCGTAAGTGTGAAATACACAATATGTAAATGCGTGAATGCGTATGTGGGTATGAATGTAAAGATGTGTACGTGAGTAACACAAACTCCTACTTAGTTCAGGTACTAAGACAATGCAGCCAATTAGTGCATGGTGTCCTAATTTTTAGAGAGGCAATCTGTCCTGCTATTTAACCCATAACTGGAAGGAAGAGACGGATTAATACCTTTCCCAAGGGTATTCGCGCGTAATTGAATACAATGGATTCAACTGGAATTCGAACTCGGCTCCTCGGTTTCTCGTTCCGAACCGATATCCACTTTACCACAACGCACATCCCAAGCTAGATTAGGGATAAAGAAATAGAATTATAGGAATACTTTATGCAATGATTGATTAAGTTCATTCATTCATTCATTCATTCTTCTTCTTTTTCTTCTTCTTCTTCTTCTTACTATTATTATTATTATTATTATTATTATTATTGTATGAATAATGAAACCCTTCAAAAAGAGGTAGGTTTTCTGGCCGAAGGTGAGCTAATAAATAGGTAATATAGTTAAGAAAAAGGTATGCAACCATCAAATTTTGGGTGATTTTTCGATAGCCAAAGGTTGGTCCTAAACGTTCGCCCTATATACAGTCTCACCAAAAGTGTACACGCACTTCAGAAAAAAGAAAACTTGTATAACTGTTGTAATTCTAAATTTATTCCGACATCACAAGATTAATACAAGTTACATTTGGATTCTACAATTACAAGAGATGCTGAAAATGGTGGCCTTTAGCTTCCAGATATTTATCAGTAAAGCAAACGTTAGCCAAATTTGCTGCACATGCACTTTCAAATTCTTGTCTAAGGACCGCCAATGTATCACTTTTCAACGATGCACAACCTCTTTTATTTGTTGATGCTTTACCCAGTGATGTAATGCCATCTATCGAGAAAATACTACAGTAAACAGTGTTATAACAATTTGATAGAACTACGAAAGAGAAGTTTTTCATTTTCTGGGATGGACTAGCTTTCTCTCTCTTTCTCTCTCTATATATATTCATTCAGTAATGAATTAGAACACTCTTAGCTACTGGCATATGTTTACATGGTATATCACATGCTAAAAGTCTGCCTACTTCTACTGAGCACCCATAACTCAGAGGTAGAATCACCAACTGATGTCAATTTGGTTGGGTTTCGATCCTGGCTAAAAGCAATCAGATGTCGATCCGTACTGATGAGCTGTGATGCAGGAAAACAAATTTGTCTGCGGATGACTATATATATAGTCATATTGGGCGTGTTTATACGCGCTAAAAAGCCTGCCTTCTTCTACTGGACGCTCGTGGCCTAGGGGTGGAATCGCCGACTAACGTCAATTCGGTCGGGTTTCAAGCCTGGCTAAAAGTAATCGGATGTCTAACCGTACTGATGAGCTATGATACTGCGAAACAGATCTGTCTGCATATATATATATATATATATATATATATATATATATATATATGGGGGGGGATCGAAAATCTTCCGACAAGACTCACTTCCTATAATCAGTAATTTGATGTTTTGGTCATTGGAAAACTAATTTTGGTATGTGGACCAAGCCGATAACATTGTAGAACTCGTTCGTATATCATTGTACCTAGTGACCCTTAGACAGTCCAGTGGGAAAAAAATAAACAAAACAACAAAAAAAAAAAAAAAGAAAAGAAAGAAAGAAAGCAGGAAAAATGTTTTCTTCAAACCGCCAAGAACGTTGTCAGGATTTCATTTTGTTACGAACGGGCTACGCAATGTAGTATTTGTTAACTCTGAGTCACCTCGACCACCAAAAATCCCCACTAGTGCTTCTTGCAGCATTTCCAGAATCTGTTACAAGAGTATAAGATGTCTTGGCACAGACAGATCCGCCGGAAATCTGTGGGATGTAATGCAAACAATCATATTCAGTTTTGTACATCTGAGAGAAACAAATTCTTCAATCAAGAAGGGGAAAAAAGCAAAAGGAAATACGCTTGTCGGAAGTAAAGCTACAGACTTTAAATTTTCCAAATTACTTCTGAGGCTGACGGCCAGAACACGTTGAAACACCAGTTCCTGTACGACCACCGAAGTTTAGTACTGATCAAGCTTACTTAGTACTAGATAGAATAGTCTAAAATGTATCTCAAAACAACTCCATATAATTTGGAGTATCTCTGATTTTAAAGGCGGTTTTTGAAAACAAATTTCTTGGAAGTAATGCAAACAATCATATACAGTTTTGTACATCTGAAAGAAACTAATTCTTCAATCAAGAAGTTTGTTGGTTGGTTGTTTTGTTTTATGGCATATTAACTTTGGCGGGTCATTTATTATCAACTAAATTTTATTTATTTATTGCTGGTAATACTTTTTTCTTTCAACAATTTATTGTTGTTTGTGTGTCTAGTAATACTTTTTTCTTTTTCGCGTATCAAGATTCATTGGGATTTGTTTTTAAGGGCAAGGTCCCGAAGTCCTACCCTGTTATTTAACCCGTAACACAAGGGTACCAGTGCTTAAGTGAATGCAGGGTATTCAACTGGAATTCGAACACGGCTCACCGATTTCTCCTTCCGAGCCGATATCCACTGCATCCCAACCAATCAAGAAGGGAAAGAACAAAAAGAAAATATGCTTGGCTGAAGTAAAGCTTATTTTTCCTTTTCTTCTTCATCTTCATATTATGTCGCTTCAGGATGTAGGCGATCATGGACTTCCACTTGGCTCTGTTTCTTGTCCCTCCCAGTAATTTTTCTCTCGGCATCTCTTCCAAACCCCGCTCCGTCAACCATTTGCTTGGACCTAACAAGTACGTCTCACGATACTTTCCCCTGTCTCTTCCTCCATTTATCTGACCTGTGAGTATCAAGTTCTGCAAGCTCTTCTAGCTTATTACGTGTCTCAAGAACATCATTTGCCTCTTCCTGATATTTAGTATCAGTTTTCTTCTCGTTTGCATCCTTTCCAACACCTCATCGTTGCACACGTGCTCTGTCCATGGTATCCTCAGCATCCTTCTGTAAAACCACATTTCTGCTGCCTCAAGCCTCTCCTTAATCTTTGATGAGATCGTTCAGCATTCACTTCCATACAGAAGGACAGATATTGCATAGCAACAGAGTACTCTTTTCTTTGTTTCTAATGAGATTTTCCTGTCTTGCTGTACTCTGGATAGCTTCTGAAGTTCGTCTTTGGCCATGGCAATGCGTCTTTAGATCAAACTTTAAATTTTCCAAATTACTTTTGAGGCTGACGGCCAGAACACGTTGAAACACAAGTCCCTGTACGACTACCGAAGTTTAGCACTAATCAAGCTTACTTAGTACTAGATAGAATAGTCTAAAATGTATCTCAAATCATCTCCATGTCATTTAGAGTGTCTCTGATTTTAAAAAGTTTTTTTAACAAAAGTGTCGATAATATAAAAGTGAAAGTACTCTTAATTTGTGGATGTGCGTTGTGGTCCAGTGGAACGAGAAATTGGGGAGCCGAGTTCGAATTCCAGTTGAATTCATTGCATTCACTTACGCGCAAATACCCCTGGGAAAGGTATTAATCCGTCTCTTCCCTCCAGTTATGGATTAAATAACAGGACAGATTGGCTGGCAACCAGTCTACCGCAGAAAGCAATGGCAACCTACTGCTGGATAATCTTCTGCCCAGTCAGTCATATCCCTTTCAAGACATGATCGCCCAAGCGTGTTTCACGTATGGCACTTAACTGACTGACTGACTCTTAATTTTATAGTTATCATTGGCTTCACATTCCAAACCGACTTGAAGTGGAACAAATATATCGGATCTATAGCTGCATCTACTACGAAAAATGTCTATGTCGGACCAGAATGTTTTTCGCGTCAGAATCCATCTTGTACATTTATAAATCTATCATTAGTCCGTGCATTGAATACTGTTGCCATATCTGGTCGGGTGTTTCTGCAATTCATCTCGAGGTTTATAGCTGCATCTACTGCTAAAAAGGTTGGGTCTCTGTGTCGGACCGGAACGTTTTTAACGTCGGAATCCATCTTGCACATTCATAAATCTATCATTAGTCCTTGCATTGAATACTGTTGCCATATCTGGTCGGGTGTTTCTGCAATTCATCACGAGGTTTATAGCGACATCTACTGCTAAAAAGGTTGGGTCTCTGTGTCGGATCAGAATGTTTTTAACGTCGGAATCCATCTTGCACATTTATAAATCTATCATTAGTCCTTGCATTGAATACTGTTGCCATATCTGGTCGGGTGTTTCTGCAATTCATCACGAGGTTTATAGCTACATCTACTGCTAAAAAGGTTGGGTCTCTGTGTCGGATCAGAATGTTTTTAACGTCGGAATCCATCTTGCACATTCATAAATCTATCATTAGTCCTTGCATTGAATACTGTTGCCATATCTGGTCGGGTGTTTCTGCAATTCATCACGAGGTTTATAGCTACATCTACTGCTAAAAAGGTTGGGTTTCTGTGTCGGATCAGAATGTTTTTAACGTCGGAATCCATCTTGCACATTCATAAATCTATCATTAGTCCTTGCATTGAATACTGTTGCCATATCTGGTCGGGTGTTTCTGCAATTCATCACGAGGTTTATAGCGACATCTACTGCTAAAAAGGTTGGGTCTCTGTGTCGGATCAGAATGTTTTTAACGTCGGAATCCATCTTGCACATTTATAAATCTATCATTAGTCCTTGCATTGAATACTGTTGCCATATCTGGTCGGGTGTTTCTGCAATTCATCACGAGGTTTATAGCGACATCTACTGCTAAAAAGGTTGGGTCTCTGTGTCGGATCAGAATGTTTTTAACGTCGGAACCCATCTTGCACATTTATAAATCTATCATTAGTCCTTGCATTGAATACTGTTGCCATATCTGGTCGGGTGTTTCTGCAATTCATCACGAGGTTTATAGCGACATCTACTGCTAAAAAGGTTGGGTCTCTGTGTCGGATCAGAATGTTTTTAACGTCGGAATCCATCTTGCACATTTATAAATCTATCATTAGTCCTTGCATTGAATACTGTTGCCATATCTGGTCGGGTGTTTCTGCAATTCATCACGAGGTTTATAGCGACATCTACTGCTAAAAAGGTTGGGTCTCTGTGTCGGATCAGAATGTTTTTAACGTCGGAATTCATCTTGCACGTTTATAAATCTATCATTAGTCCTTGCATTGAATACTGTTGCCATATCTGGTCGGGTGTTTCTGCAATTCATCACGAGCTTTATAGCTGCATCTACTGCTAAAAAGGTTGGGTCTCTGTGTCGGATCAGAATGTTTTTAACGTCGGAACCCATCTTGCACATTTATAAATCTATCATTAGTCCGTGCATTGAATACTGTTGCCATATCTGGTCCTGTGTTCTTGGGTCTCTGTGTCTGGTCGGAAAGGTTCTCATCAGAATGCATCTTTCACATTTATAAATAAATGTTTGGAAGTACAAAATTTGTACACTACTTTAAAATCAAGGAATTTATTTATAGTCTCTAGAGCTCTTTCATCCAACATCTCATCAGGAGAAGATCATTGCAATCACAAATTAAAAAAAGTAACGAAAGTGAAGATAAAAAATGTGGGGAACGTTAAAATAAATAGACATATATATATATATATATATATATATATATATATATATATATATATATATATATATTTATAACGAGGCGAGGAGAAATGACGTAAATAATTATCGAGGACAGTTAAAATAAAATATCCCCCAACAAATAAAGAGACTTAACGAAATCCTTCTGCCGGCAAAGAGAAGGTTTCCGTAAAAATATACAGACTGATTCCAAAATTTTTAGATGATTATTGGAACCAGCTACATGTAAAATTTTGAACCACTCTTTCTAATACGACTTAGCACAGGCTATATTCTCTACTAGGTGTTGATGAATTGCCGATTCCATATTAGTAGAGGGCAGATAACACATGCTGCCTATTTTGCCTAATCGTATATTCGAAGGTACATTTTGATTAATTCTTGTTTCCAAATATAAGGTTGTGGCATTTATAAATCTAACATTCGTCCGTGCATTGAATACTTTTGTCATGTCTGGTGGGGTGTTCCTGCAATTCATATCGAGGTTCTCAACAAAAGCGAAAAGGGGTCTGCAATATAATTTGTTCTGACTGTGTATATCGACTTCAGTCGTGTTCTCACCGACATGGCGCGGCTTCCCTCTCTCTTTTCTACAAATATTTCCATGGTAAAAACTCTGACGTGCTTTTTCTTATTGGTAACCCGCCTACGTGAATTTAAGTTTGGTAATAGAACGTCATCTAGTTTTGTTGTGGTGTTGTGGCGAAACTACGCTCTAGTGACCGGTTTGGCCGGAAGTAAGACATGGAACAAGAAGGTCGGTTAAAAACAGTTTATTAGTACAACAAGAACATATATACAAAGTAAATATTAATAATAAGTAACTAAAAATAAGTAAGTCCGAACGGTACAGTTACGCTGCTTATTGCCTGACTAGTAGCTGTCGTTAACTACCGTACTTGACTGCCTGTTAGCTGCTGATCCGGACGTCACGCAAGTAATGATATATAGTAAGAGGAAAAGTTTTTAAGAGGTAAATATAACCAACACTTC
Organism: Ascarosepion bandense; assembly: GCA_037127315.1. Lineage (NCBI taxonomy): Eukaryota > Metazoa > Mollusca > Cephalopoda > Sepiida > Sepiidae > Ascarosepion > Ascarosepion bandense. Next base: position 1,367,485 of record JBBBDQ010001616.1, on the reverse strand, counting down.
TACTCTAACAGTTTCTTTTCTCCCACTTCCCGCCTGTGGAATTCCCTTCCGTTTACTTGCTTCCCTGATAGCTACAATCTTTAAAAATGTAAATGCATCGTCAATTGCCATCTTCTATCTTTTTGAGTCATTTATTTTTTCTCTAATACCCATTGTACCCAGTCTTTTCTCTTACTGTAATCCCCTGCATACTAATAGCGGTCCCTCCTTGCTTGGAGTGAAATGATTAAAAACCAACCTTTGAAATTTCACTCGCCCGATCGATTAAAAACTTAATTGGGCCATTAAAGTTTATTGCTTCACTCGCCCGCGGTCGATTAAAAATCTCCCAATGAATCGTGTCCCTTCAAACATAGAAAAAGGAAATCTGATTTTTCTTACAACCCAAAAATTTGCCATTAAGGATTCACAAGTTACTTAGAATGACCTACAATGCCCTTTTATATTCACGGTCAGTGTAAACATTCGTTTAATTAACGATTCCAGAGTGGAGCCTAAATGTCTCTGTCACCCAGGTTAAAGATGCTCACAGATTTTTACAAACTCATTTGGAAAAATATTATACTTGACTGAACATCTACATTTCCTCTCCGCTTACAAAAAGTAAAAATGAACATTTGAAGGAAAGAAAAAAAAATATGCATACTTCTTTCAACCACGCACCGAAAAACAAATTATACAAGTAATTTTTTTTATTGAAAATCATTGAGAAAATTAGATTTATTATTTTTTATCATCTATAAGATGAAGGTTGTAGTCAAACAGAAGAAAGAAACTAAGAATTTAGGTACCTCCACTTAACTGCCAAAAAAAACAAAAACAAAAAAAAAAAAAAAAACACCAAAAAACAACAGCATACCATGATGTTAAAAGGACTCAAACTTAATAAAAACAAAGTTTTATCATAAAAATAATTATGCTATTATATAGAGGACAGAACACATTTTGTTGTTATTGAAAAAAAATTAAATCCTTTCTAACACGTACGAAATTTTAATTAAAATTTCATTTTTTGTTTTATTTCAGCGATTCACGCTATGTTTACGTAAGGCGTCTATTATGAAAATGGAGTCGGTTGAGTAAAATAATTTTGGAGTGAGTACATTTTCGCTTGCTCTTGACCGCCGGTCGAGTAATTTCTTTTTCAAATCTCAAAGGATGTTAAAAACTAAGAAAAAACAAGAAGTTAAATGTGAGTTGGAGAATCTAAGATTATGTAGAAGAAGTTTGAAGAAAACAAACAAAACTCTGAAAGCTTGTTCTCTCACAATTCTCGCTTGTGGGATTCTCTTCCAACTCTGAGCTTTCCAATGAACTTTCAGCTTCAGTCTCGTTCTCACTGCCGTAACGTTGCTTCTCTTCATCTGTTCTGTAAATACTTTCAGGTAACTGTTCTGATGAACTTTCCTCTATTCAGACAAATTGTACATATGATAATTAATTAGGACTTTGAGGTATTATGATGGATTTAGTAAAAATGGTAAGAATGTGTTTTCTGCTGTGTTTGGTATTTGGTATGTTTGCGTTAGTAATTGCGGCGAAATAAGTTTAGGATGACATAGATTTTTTTTTTTTAATCATCTCACCCCAAGCAAGGCATTCCACTGCCACTATTGCGCATGGGGCTACATAGGGGAAGGTAAAGAGAAGGAGTGGATAGACATAGGGAATGTCAGGAGAAAGGTGACAGATGAGTAAGGATAGCGAGGATGAGGGTCGGGCAGATGGGAAGAGTGCTTGATAGAATGGGAGCAGGTTAGTGTGTTAGGAGGTGTGTATTGACCTTACATTTAAACTCCTAGAGATTGTAGCCGTCGGGGAAGCAATCGTTTGGAAGAGAATTCCACAGTCGGGAAGTGCGAGGAAAGAAACTGTTGGAGTAGAAGTTATGGCTGCATTTTATCGGTTTCACTGTAAAAGGGTGGGATCTAGTTGCTAATCTAGTATCTCGTGCAAATTCGTATTTAGGGGGCACCAGTGATCTAAGTTCATCGGAGCAGAAGCCGTGAAAGTATTTATAGAAGAGACACAGGGAAGCCACGACTCGCCGGTGGGAGAGAGATTGCAGGCGGTCTGCCAAGTCGGTATCTATCACATTACAGACCCTCCTCTGAACCTTATCGAGAAGCCTGAGGAGAACAGCAGGGGCACCCGACCAGATATGGCAGCAGTATTCAATGCACGGGCGGATGGTAGATTTGTAAATGTGCAGGATAGATTTAGACGGAAAAAACTTCCGGGCCCTACACAGAGAACCGACTTTCATAGCAGCGGATTTAGCAATGGATTCGATATAGTCATTCCATTTGAGGTCCGCTGAAAGTGTGAGACCAATGAGGCGTAGTGTTTTACTCTCTGGGAGGCAAGCCTGGTCCATGCTAATGGGAGGTAGGTGAGATTGTCGATGATGGTTAATTGACAGTAGCTTCGTTTTAGAAGCATTAAAATTTACTAGCCATTTCTTACCCCAGTCCAATATGGATTGGAGGTCTTTTTCAATCTCGGCTGCGAGTTTAGCTTTGACGCCTACACCAGATTTTTGTTGGAAGCGAGAGTAAACTGTGGTGTCATCGGCGTACAAACCTATTTGGGTTCTTATGGAATCAGGGAGATCATTAATATATATCAGGAAGAGTGTAGGACCTAAGATGGAGCCTTGGGGGACACCTGCGTTTGTATGGTAGTTCTGAGAGGCATGTCCATTTAATACCACTTTCATTGTGCGGTTAGAGAGGAATGACTGGATTAGTTCAAACAAATGTCCAGTTATACCATAGCTCCGCAGTTTACATAGAAGGCCAGCATGCCAAACTCTGTCGAACGCCTTAGATATATCCAATGTAACGGTTCGGGCTTCGCCATTCCTGTCGAGTGCCTGGTATATGTATTTGAAGACCAAATTTCCTCTATTCCCTCTTTAGACCTTTTACCACATTTTTAGACTTTTCAAAATAAATATTGCCTTTCCTCTATGGTACCTTGATTTTATGTATTTAAGCGCAGTACTAGATTAGCAGTAAGGTCTCATTAACTTATAATTAAAAATGACAAGATGCAGCCGTAAGTTCTAAGCTAACATTTTTTCTATCACACGTCTTGCGTGTGGAGCTCTCTTCCATCTTGCTTCCCCGTCAACTTTGATCTTCAAAAATTTAAATGCAATGTCAATTGTTACCTTCTGTCTTCTTAATTCTTGTCCTTCTATTGTTCTCTCCTTAGTAGTTTTTCTCATAGTCTCTAACACTCAGTAATCCCTTGTGTCTTAGTGGCTTTATTGCCTTGCTTGGGGAAAATGAATGAAAAAAAAAAAAGGAAATTTGTCATAAATATTTACTACGTATACTAGACCACCCATAAACACTTTGGGTTTATTTTAAACGTGGTTTGTGATACAAAATTGATAAGATATCAATATTACTAATTTTATTAGTAATTATATATTTTAATTTGTATTTGCGATACAAGTTATTGTAATATTTACTGACATTGTCAGCATAGAAAGCAGTTTGACTTACAATATCTGCTCTTCTTTCATTTCGGGTAGGAAATAAATTACGATTAAAAAAATGAAAAGCATAAAAACGTCTTCATGCAAATATATCCTGAATTAAAGGATGAAAACAGAATTTGCGATAACAATAGATATATGCATTCCTTCTTATATATATATATATATATATATATATAAAATGAAAAGCATAAAAACGTCTTCATGCAAATATATCCTGAATTAAAGGATGAAAACAGATTTTACGATAGCAATAGATATATAAGAAGGAATGCATATATCTATTGTTATCGTAAAATCTGTTTTCATCCTTTAATTCAGGATATATTGCATGAAGACGTTTTTATGCTTTTCATTTTATATATATATATATATATATATATATATATATATACTATAGTCACCCGCAGACACATCGGTTTCTCTATATCACATCTCATCTGCACGGTTAGACTGCGATCGTTTCCTAAGCCAGGATTGAAATCCGACCGAATTGGCATCAGTCGGCGATTCTACCCCCAGGCCACGAGCGTCCAGTAGAAGAAGACAGGCTTTTTAGCGCGTATAAACACGCCCAATAGCTAGGGTGCTCCAATTCATTATCGAATGAGCGGTGCGTATATGCCGGAGTAGCTACTGTTTTCAATATATATATATATATATATATATATATATATATTCCTTTTTACATCAAAAGAGAAATTTCTTCCGTAAAATATATTTTTTGGAATACAAAATTGAAACAGGAATACTCTTATTCAAAATAACATGTATATTTTTATTACACACGCTTATTTCTTTCATTCATTTATTACAAAATACGTAACGGCAGCTAATCTCTGTATTTATTTAAAAGTTATTTATTTAAAAGTTATGTCTCTCTTCACCATTCAAGTGGTTATTTATTAAAAAATCCTAATGTAGAGTAGAGAATCGTGCAAATATGTTTTGTTTTGCATATTTAAAATTATTTACCAATGTTGTTATAATGTATTATGATTTTTTTTAATAATATAAGTATTTGTTTCTATACACTGATTGATATAAGAATGTGTATCGCTTAAATTGTATCTCGGGTACACATATACACTACCGGCCATAATTATTAGGTCACCACAGTTTTTTAAAAGAAATTATCTATTTCATACTTTTTTTAGTATTTATTGCCAAATGAAAATAGAATGGCTCCTTTGTTATTATTACTTAGCAAAATTATACAAGGCCAGGAAGCAAAGATAAACTCACCCGAATCACCCTAAATTTTCTTCATTCTTTCATTGATGAAACTGCAATATAGATAATTATTAAATATTTATAAATTCATTTGATGCTCATGTTATTGTTGAATATTAACAAAAAAACCATTCTATTTTCATTTACAATTATTCACTTGATGATAAATACTAAAATTAATATGAAATACATTTTTTTAAACACTGGGGTGGCCTTATAATTATGGCCAGTCGTGTACATTCAAGCAAGGTTAAAGTTTTAGTATTATATACATAGTCGGTTAAGTGCCATACGTGATACACGTTTGGGCGATCATGTCTGGAAAGAGACATGACTGACTGGGCAGAAGATTTTTCTGAAGTAGGTTGCCATTACCTTCTGCGGTGGACTTGTTGCTAAGACTACAAAACTTGTCTTGCTATTTAACCAATAGCTGGAGGGAGAAACGACGGATTGATACCTTTCCCAAGGGTATTTGTGCGTAAGTGAATTCAACGAATTCAACTTAAATTCGAACTCGGTTCTCCAATTTCTCGTTTCGATATCCACTGCACAAACACGCACATTCGAATAATAAAACTAAAATATTCTGGAATGTATAATAAAAATTGTTGTGGATCTTGCTGTGGGAAATCTTAACGCAAATCTTCGTCTCCAATTTGCTGTGGGAAATCTTAACGCAAATCTTCGTCTCCAGTTTGCTGTGGAGTTGTCGTTAAACTTCGCCGCAAAATTGTAGTGACCAATTTGGCTGGAAGTAAGACACAAAAACAGAAGTAGGTTAAAAATAGTGTATTAGTATAACAAGAACATATGTACAAAGTAAGTGTTAGTAATAAGTAAATAGAAACTAGTCCGAACGGTACAGTTACGCTGCTTATTGCCTGACTAGTAGCTTGCTTTAACTGCATGCTAGCTATCGTTAACTGTTGTCAACTTCAATATTTAATTGCCTTCCCCTTAAGACAAAATTCTTCACAAGGCTTTTTTAATGTGGGTAACCCGGGCCATATAGCCCTGGCAAAAAAATCCAATTTTCCCCAGACGAGACTCTACCCTCCAGCGAAGCCTCGACTTTGTTATTACTTTCCGCTAGAAGGCAGAAATTTTGACAATGCGCAAGGCAGTCAGCTGCCGACAACTGCAGTATTCAGTCGCCTTCCCACCCAAGGCAAAATGTAGCACAAGGCCTTTTTAATGTGTGTCCTCCGGATCATATAGCCCGGCCAAAATTCCTGTCTACCCTTCCGCAGAGCCTCCACTGGGTTAATACTCTCCGCCAAGGCAGAGAGCTCGACAGTGCGCATGGCAGTTAACTGCAGTATTCAGTTAACCCCCCGCTAGGGCAAGATGTGGCGCAAGGCCTTTTTAACGCGGGTTCTCCGAGTCATATAGCCCGGCCAATAATTTCTGTCTAATGTTTCCCAGTCGAGACTCTACCCGAAGCTGGCAGTGCGTAAGACACTCAACTGCTGTTAACTGCTTTCCGGAAGTCACGAAGGGAATCATATATAACAAGAGGAAAAGTCCATTCCTCGTAGGAGGGCGCATTTACAAAAACAATATTTGGAAAAAGAAATTACATTTAAATTTATAATTCTTCATAAAAATCATTTAGCCTTCTCACAGCATGTGGCTGATACTAACCTACAGAAAATCAACTCATTACACCTCTTTCTCACGCTTTCCACTGATCTAAAGCGGTGTATTTATATTGAATCAATTGTGAGGTCTGCAACTGTGAAAGTTGGTTCTCTCCGTAGTGGTAGACAATTTTTCTATCCAGACACCATCTTGCACACTTATAACACTACCATTCATCCGGCATTAAATATCGTTGCCATATCTGGTCTGTAGCTCCGAATATATATCTCAAAATTTTTGACAACATCTGAAGACGGATCAATAAGGTTTTAAAGTTAATAGTAGTTTTGCATAAATTTGCATAAATTTCTTTACTTAGAAGTCCTTTTTAAACAGAGACCCTGCGGATTACATAGAAATGTAGCCTGGTATTGAACTAACTTCTTAAGGACACATGGCCCAGTGGATATAGACGTTAGTCAGTTCTTGTAACTTGACCCAATGAGTTATGAGTTCAATACCAGTTGCAGGGGCCTCGGTGATGCTTGGTAAATTGGCCTCGTGCAAAACACGTCCGAAGTCCCCACAATTTAAATTTCAGAAGGTTGAATGTTGGTTTTTGAAATGTGAAAAGATAAAATATTTCGTGTGTACATTAAAGCAAATATTTATTTACAGAATGACAAAAGTGTGAGAAGAAAAATATAATGAAATTTTGCTAACTGAATACTATAATATATTTGCGAAAAGATAAATGTTCATTGAGAAAATGCATGCAATTTTGTAGTTAAAATTGTTCGTAGAGAAATGTAGGTATTTAAAATGTCCGCAGAAGTTTAGAGTTTATGGTTGTATAGTAGCAGAATGTAAAGTTGTTGTTCCTTCCTCTTTTTGTTAGGTCGCGACAGTTTGAGAGAAAAAGTAGCAAAACAAATAAAGAAGTTGTACTTAACCCGTCTCCATTTTGTCGTTGTGTTGTTCTCTTTAGCGGCGTGGTGTGAAAATGAAGAAAAGGACGTTGGAAGAAGAGGTCGAATGAAACTGTGGCGTGCCCTGCGTCCGGGTCGCTTTCTTGAAATTTCTTTCGTTACATTGCCACGAGATCCTCAGCTAAAAACTCCCTGGTGTGACGGGTCAGGGGACATCCTTAAATATTGAATTCTGGTCACGTGGGGAGACTCCAGGACGATTTTTTCTTTAGCTGTTAAAAAAAACCCTGTTTCCCTGACGTTTTTTAAGATTTTAGAGTTATCAACCAATCAGGATCCAGAGTTTTGCTTTTCACATTGACTTGTGACAAAAAAAAAAAGAAAAAAAAAAGAGCTTTTAGCTGTTAGAATCCTCTTTTTCGTGTGTGCAATTTTAATTTGGGTTTTTCTGAATGTTAGTCGTTTGTATCCGATTTTGGGAGTGTGCAATTTATTTATTTTTTGTTTGTTTATTTATTTATTTATTTATTTTTGTTGGTTGATATAGGATTTGTATCCTATACAGGATACAGCAGTGGTGAACATCTATCTTACAGGGTTAGAGGGAGAAAACTCATGACTACCAAAAAATCCCTAGCACCAGAAGAAGGCCGGAGCGTACGACGGCCGAAACGTGGTAGAAATGACAACAAACATGAGGACAATAGTCCTCATAATGTAAATAATAATGTCAATACTATTTATTTATTAAATCTTTTATTTACAAGAAAGAACGATGCATTTACAACATTCTAAGAACTAATATAGTTAAAACTAATCCAATGTAATATTTACCATTTATCAAATGAACAGAAGGCACCTCCCGATAAAAAAACAAAAACAGTTTGTTACGGAAACAGCAAAACCCTGCGCTACACACAATTATGTGTAAGGAAAAGTTTATTTAATATTTTAAATGAAGAAATTATTTTTCTTAAAAAATTTATAGATAACTGCTAAATTATAAAAATACTAGCAGTATAGCCCGGCATTGCTCGGGTGTAATGAAAGCTTTAAAAAAATCCTGGTCCTGGAGCTCAAACTCTGGACGTTGGCACGAAAGACTAATAGTTGTTTTCAGTTAAAGCGAAACCGTAGACTGAAAGAAAAATGAATGGATATAAGTCAAATTTTGATTTCCTAGTATCGATATCAAATAAGTTTTTTTCGACGTACTAAATTTTGAAGACTAAATAAGTCCTCTGAGTAAATGGTATCATGGCTGAGACTAAGAACTACGATTATACCTACTGAGAGCCAAACCCGAATCAAAAACTAAAATATAAGGGCTGACAAAAGATACAGACATACAGGCAGATAAACAGACACACACACAAACATCTTGCCTTATATATAGATATATTTTATCGATTTTCTGCACTATTGTAAGAACTGCAACCTTGAAACTTCTGAATATCGTTTCTTATGTCTTTGTCTATGAGTGTATCAAATTTGATTAAAAACGGACAACTCCTTCTATAACCCGATTTGTTCGATTATCGATTTTCGATATTTATCGGGGGTACCTCGACACAAAACCTAGCTAAGAACACTCGCAGACGCTTATAGTACAACTGTGTCAATTTTCAAGAAAATCGGTTCAGCTGTTTCGGAGAATATAGGTAACGGACACACAGACACACAGACAGACACACACACACACATACATACACACGCACAGACAAAGTTCCATTTATAAATAAGTTTTGATGTGAACCAACCATAAAGAAATTATTATTTTCATTTAACCTTTTATAAAGTTCAGATCAACTGGCAATTACTTGATGTTATGCAAGCAATTCCAAGAAATAATCTAATAAAGAAATAATGTTTAATATTTTTGTTGTAAATTATCAAGAACAAAAAATTAATGCATTCACTTTGTTCATGTGCTTAGGTGTCATTAAAATTCTAATCACCACTTTTTAAAAGGATAATCATTGCCGAGGAATGAAAGTAGTTAAAATAATAGCAGTGTAAAGGGAAAAACCATCCTTTTGACATTTTTTTCGGGCAGGAAGGTCCAAGTTTGCCAAAACGTGTTCATGGGAAACTCAGAAGGGGGAAACAATGATTGAATTAAGATGGAAATCACATTTGAGATTTGGAGTCTCCAATTGAAACTTGCAAACCATTGTACAGTAAGACGCCACTGAAAGATTCCGATAGACAGAAGAGAGACCGTGTGTGCGAGAGGGCATTGGGAAGCAAAAAAAAAAAAGAATGTAACGAAGTAAAATGAGAAAAAATGTAAAGGAAAAGAGAGAAGAGTGAAGGAGGAGGTGCAGCGGCGGTAAGGTTGTGCGTGCGTATGCCTAGGTGTGCAGGAGAGTGCTGGTGTAGAGTCTTCGACAAGAAATCTTATATCTGCCGACGATTGGTATATCAAGTGCTGGTATGTTAAAAGGATTCGCGAAGTATAACCATTTTCCATCAAAGTTCATCCATTTTCTCCACTTTCCGCTCTTCCATTCCGTCTTCCACCTTCTCGAAAGCAAGTTCGTAAGGAAGCAGACGACAGTAATGATGTTGGGAAGATGATGTTACCGGTGGGTGGTTTCCTCCCACCTATCACCATATCCTCCGGAAATGTTGTGTGGCGGTCGGCCGGCTTGTTAGACGCTTGATTCGCTCGTTTCGGCTTTTCAAATTACCTGAGTCCAAACGGAAAGCGTTACACTTTGTCTGTCTTCATTGCAGAAATCGTTATTTTCTTTTTATTACTCATCTCAACACTTTTCCTCCTTTCATCATCATCTTCTTCTTCTGACAACTTTCTTTCTTTTGCTCGTACCCTTCTTTCTTTCTTTCTTTCTTTCTTTCTTCGTCTATTACTTCTAGATTTTTTCTTTCTTTCTTTCTTTCTTTCTTTCTTCGTCTTTTACTTCTAGTTTTTTCTTATTTTCTCTCTCTATGTTTTCTTTCTTTCTTTTTTCTTTCTTTTTCCTTTCTTTTTCTTTCTTTCTTTCTTTTTGTTTCTTTTTGTTTCTTTCTTTTTTCTTTCTTTTTCCTTCTTTCTTTCTTTCTTTCTTCGTCTTTTACTTCTAGTTTTTTCTTATTTTCTCTCTCTATGTTTTTTCTTTCTTTTTTCTTTCTTTCTTTTTCTTTCTTTCTTTCTTTTTGTTTCTTTTTCTTTCTTTCTTTCTTTCTTTTTTCTTTCTTTTTCCTTTCTTTCTTTCTTTCTTTCTTTCTTTCTTTCTTTTAGTCTCTTATTTTCTCTTGTTTTTATCTTTAGTTTTCATGATAAATATAAAAACAAAAAACAAATAAAAAATCAAGTAACATATGATCCCAGATTTCTTTTACCTTTCCATTTGCTTTTGCTTTCATCTTTTAGAGATATTCCCCACGCTTATGTACACCATTATATATATATATGCACTCACACACACACAGACACACACACAGACACACACTCACACATATATATCTATAAATATATATGTTTCTTCTCTTTATAATTGTTTGCTTGGTTCACATTCTTTCCGTAGTTGAGACTGTTTCTCACTTTTCTAAGCTTTTTCCCGTTCAATCCAATTATTTTTTTCATTTTTTTTCTTTTCTTTTCTTTTTCTTTTTAGTTTTTCTTTCCCGTTATTCCTTTTCTGTTCTTCATTTTCGATTGTTAATTTCCTGACCATTTGTGCTTCGTTTTCCTCTTTTTTCCCCACAATTTCTTCTTTTATTTATTTTCTTTTTCTTCTGAACTTTTTTCCTGCGAATTTCTTTTCTTTCCCTTTCACTCAAATTATTTATTCCTTTTCGTATTTTTTATTTTATTTAAAAATAAATGTTCATCTTTTTCGTTTTTAATACGTTTTCCCAACTAATCTTTCTTGAAAATGAAATGATTAAAACAAAACACCTAATTTTGCAATTTCTTTAAAAGACAATCAACCCCGAGTAAGGCGATAAAGCCACCAAGACGCAAGGGACTACTTCGAGTGAAAAGATGAAACAGCTTTATAAGGAATCAAAAACCTAATCTAAAATAAAAAACAAGGAATAAGTCCCTTTGAGATTTGTAAAAGAAATCACTCGACCGGCGGTCGAGAGCGAGGGAAAATTTTCTCGCCCCCAAATCATTTTACTCGACCAACTCCAGTTTTTTAATAATCGCCTTACTTAAACATACCGTGAATCGCTGACGGAAAACAAAAAATGATATGCCAACTTTTAACATCATGATATGCTGTTTTATTATTCATTTATTTATTTATTTTGGCAATTGAGTGGCGGTAGCTAAATTCGTAGTTTCTTTCTTCTGTTTTACTACAACCTCCATCTCATAGATGATAAAAAAATAACAAATCTGATTTTCTCAACGATTTTCTATAAAAAAATTACTTTTATAATTTGTTTTTCGGTGCGTGGTTGAAAAAAGTATGCATATCTTTTTCTTTCTTTCAAATGTTCGTTTTTACTTTTCGTAAGCGGGGAGGAAATATAGGATAATATTTTTCCAAATGAGTTTCTAAAAATCTCTGAGCGTCTTTAATCTGGGCGACAGAGACATTTTGGCTTCACTCTGGAAGCGTTAATTAAACGAATGTTTACACTGACCGGGGCGATAAAAGTCAAGAGTTTAATAATGTCATTGTAGGTCATTCTCATTAACTTGTGAATCTTCAATGGCATATTTTGGGTTGTAAAAAAAATCAGATTTATTTTTATTTTTAATCGACAGCGGGCGAGTAAAGCTCTTTAATCGCCCAGTTAAGTTTTTAATCGACTGAGTCGATCGGGCGAGTGAAATATCAAAGATTCCCTGTACCTGTAAAAAAGAAAAAAGACCGAGAAGGTCTGTGGATCGGACGACAGGTAAACTTATCTACTTCTGTTAGTGAACAAAATAGTAAGTAAAATTTCAGTGTTTAGGCGGAGTCATTAGAAGTATAGAGTTGAAGTAGACTTTTGAAAAAACCGAAAACCCATCCCTAAACAGGAAACAAGTGATGAACGTCTACATCTGTTCAAAAGACAGGGGAGGAATGCTAATCAGATGATAGGTCAACTTATCTACTCTTATTGAGGAAAATATTCTCTTCCAAATGATTGCTTCACCGACGGATACAATCTCCAGGAGTTTAAATGTAAGGTCAATAGACACCTCCTAACACACTAACCTGCTCCCATTCTATCAAACACTTCCCATCTGCCCAACCCTCATCCTCGCTATCCTTACTCATCTGTCACCTTTCTCCGACATTCCCTATGTCTAACCACTCCTTCTCTTTACCTTCCCCTACGTAGCCCCATGTGCAATAGTGGCAGTGGGATGCCTTGCTTTAGTTTTAGAGAAAAAGAAACCAGAAAGGATACTTAAACTTAGCATCAGGAAGAGATAATTGTAATTTCTAGGTATATAATGAGGAAAGAGGGCTTAGAAAATTTGATCCTCACAAGACATTGAAGGCAAGAGGGACATATAAACAGAAATTTATATGTTTATATTCTCTTCCACACGATTGCTTCCCCGACGGCTACAATCTCCAGGAGTTTAAATCTAAGGTCAATAGACACCTAACACACTAACCTGTTCCCATTCTATCAAACACTCTTCCCATCTGCCCAACCCTCATCCTCGGTATCCTTACTCATCTGTCACCTTCCTCCTGACATTCCCTATGTCTAACCACTCCTTCTCTTTACCTTCCCCTATTGTAGCCCCATGCGCAATAGTGGCAGTGGAATGCCTTGCTTGGGGTGAGATGATTAAAAAAAAAAATATGCAAACAATATAAATAGTAAATAAAATGTCAGTGTTTAGGCAGAGACGTGAGACATAAAGAAATGAATTAGCCACTAGAAAGAACAAGAAACCCAATCCTAAACAGCAAACACAATTCTATAAAGGAATCAAGGGATAAACTCGATCTCTGCTCAAAAGAATTGTACAATAATGGCGAACCAATATACTCCTACAATAGAAAAATAGTAAATAAAATTCCATAGATTAAGCTGAGACGTTAAAAGTATAGAATTGAAGGAATCTTTAGAAGGAACGGAAATCCAGTCCTAAGCAGTAAAGAAGGGATACGTCTCTACTCTTGTTCAAAATACCGGGGAGAGGATTCTTTTTCATTTCTTTCTTTCATACTTTCTTTCTTTCTTTCTTTATGCTTTCTTTCTTTCCTTCTTTTATTCTTTCTTTCTTTTTCTTTCTTTATGCTTTCTTTCTTTCCTTCTTTTATTCTTTCTTTCTTTCTTTATGCTTTCTTTCTTTCCTTCTTTATTTCTTTCCTTTCTTTCTTTCAATCTTTCTTTCTTTCTTTCTTTCTTTCTTTCTTTCTTTCATTCGTTCTTTCATTCTTTATTTCTTGTTCTTTCTTTCTTTCTTTCATTCTTTCTTTCTTTCTTTCGTGCTTTCTTTCTTTCATTCTTTTTCATTCTTTCTTTCCTCATTCTTTCTTTCATTCCTTCTTTCTTTCATTCTTTCTTTCATTCTTTCATTCATTCATTCATTCATTCATTCTTTCTTTTTCTTTCTTTCATTCATTCTTTCATTCATTCATTCTTTCTTTCTTTCATTCATTCATTCTTTCATTCCTTCTTTTTCTATTCTTTCTTTCTTTCTTTCTTTCTTTCTTTATCTTTCTTTCTTTCTTTCTTTGATTCTTTCTTTCGTTCTTTCTTTCTTTCTTTCTTTCTTTTTCTTTCTTTTATGCTTTCTTTCTTTCCCCATTCTTTCTTTCAATCTTTCTTTCTTTCTTTCTTTCTTTCTTTCTTTCTTTCCCCATTCTTTCTTTCTTTCTTTCTTTCGTTCTTTCATTCTTTCTTTCGTTCTTTCTTTCTTTTCATTCTTTCTTTCTTTCTTTCATTCTTTTTCATTCTTTCTTTCCTCATTCTTTCTTTCATTCATTCTTTCTTTCATTCCTTCTTTCTTTCATTCTTTCTCTCTTTAATTCTTTCTCTCTTTCATTATTTCATTCATTCATTCTTTTTTTTCTTTCTTTCATTCATTCTTTCAATCATTCATTCTTTCTTTCTTTCTTTCTTTCTTTCCTTCGTTCTTTCTTTTTCTATTCTTTCTTTCTTTCTTTAAGAACATCGATATTTCTTTTATTACTTCTTCTCGTTGGTGGTTCTTATTTATTTCTCCCCTTTTCATTCCATTTATTAGTTTTTTTTCTCAACGTTCCCGACAATTGCATTCTCCCAATTTCCTTTCGCATTCACAAACTGGGTTTTTCCTTTCCTTCATTATTTTCCCATCTTCAAATATCTCTTCTCGTCCCAGAAAGTCCGTCTCTTTTTCACAATATTTTATTTTAGCAATTACGATAAAGCTGCCAATTGTTTTGTCTGTACACATCATATGGCCTGCCAAACAGCTGAATTGGAACCTGGAGGCTAAAAATGAATCTATTTGGGGTAACTTAATTCGGGGATGAACACAGGATTGGTGGTGCCGACACCCGAGGTCACTAGTTGTATCCACAGATCAATTTGGAGGTCAATACTGCTATTTCCGGCCAAACTGCAAAAAGGGATATGATGACGTGGTGCTAGGCAAGTGGTTCCCTTCATGGAAACTGTAATCAGCCTAAGGGCAGCCCAAAATGCCAAATATAATTGGGGGATACTAAAATCAAGCAGGTACATAAATGTAAATACCTAGGAAGTGTTCTAACAGAAGACGAAAAGTGCGACACAGAGATCCGAAGGCGAATTGGCATGATGAAAGACGCATTCCAGAAGATGTAGGAAAGACTTGAAGCAGCCGAAATGTGGTTATACAGAAGCATATTGGATATAAAGTGGGGAACCAGTTCCATATTACAATCAATATATATACTGACCCCTCACTTTGTGGTCACAGCAGTTTCTATACATTTATATTCCTGAGATCAAAAAGCACAAGGACGCATTCCAGTAGCTGAGCGAAATATTAAGACAGGAAACTTTCACTAGAAACAAAGATGAGAGTACTAGATTGCTATGTGATGTCAGTTCTTCAATATGGCAGTGAATGCTGGACAATATCATCAAAGATGAAGGACAAACTTGAAGCAACTGAAGCATTTCAGTTACTTCAGAAGGATGCTGCGAATATCATGGATCGAGCATGTGAGCAATGATGAGGCTTTGGAAAGGATGGAAACGAAAAGGAAATTAATACTGAGCACCAGGAAGAGATAGCAGAAATTCCTGGGACATGCAATGAGGAAGGAGGGCTTGGAGAAATTTTTTACCCTTTATGAACATGTTTTGTCCATGTTTTGACATTCATTCGTACGCACACATTAAAGTTAATCCTCTACTTCCATCTCTTCTTCTCTTCTTTCTTAAGTCACGTCAACGATAATTTCATTTTCATTATAATGGTTGCCAGAAATTTCAGCTCTCAATGATGCATACATCAATTTACATGCACATTTGCATAAATACTATATGTAAAAAAAAAATGTATTATAAAAAATAAATAAGTCAATGTAAGAGGGGTACTAGATTAAGGGCAAAGTTTACAAAAACGCTATATTAAAAAAAAACAGCATTATAAAAATTCATAGGTCAATGAAAGAGGAGTACTAGATTAAGGGCAAAGTTTACAAAAACGCTATATTAAAAAAAAACAGCATTATAAAAATTCATAGGTCAATGAAAAAGGGGTACTAGATTAAGTGCAAAGTTTACAAAAACGCTATATGTCAAAAAACAGCATTATAAAAATTCATAGGTCAATGAAAGAGGAGTACTAGATTAAGGGCAAAGTTTACAAAAACGCTATATTAAAAAACAAACAGCATTATAAAAATTCATAGGTCAATGAAAAAGGGGTACTAGATTAAGGGCAAAGTTTACAAAACCGCTATATGTCAAAAAACAGCATTATAAAAATTCATAGGTCAATGAAAGAGGAGTACTAGATTAAGGGCAAAGTTTACAAAAACGCTATATTAAAAAAAAACAGCATTATAAAAATTCATAGTTCAATGAAAAAGGGGTACTAGATTAAGGGCAAAGTTTACAAAAACGCTATATGTCAAAAAACAGCATTATAAAAATTCATAGGTCAATGAAAGAGGAGTACTAGATTAAGGGCAAAGTTTACAAAAACGCTATATTAAAAAAAAACAGCATTATAAAAATTCATAGGTCAATGAAAAAGGGGTACTAGATTAAGGGCAAAGTTTACAAAAACGCTATATTAAAAAAAAACAGCATTATAAAAACTCATAGGTCAATGAAAGAGGAGTACTAGATTAAGGGCAAAGTTTACAAAACGCTATATTAAAAAACAGTAATATTATAAAATTCATAGGTCAATGAAAAAGGGTACTAGATTAAGGGCAAAGTAAAAACGCTATATGTCAAAATAGCATTATAAAATTCAGGTCAATGCAGTAGTGAGTACTAGATTAAGGGCAAGTTACAAACGCTATATGTCAAAACAGATTATAAAAATTCATAGGTCAATGAAAGAGAGTACTAGATTAAGGGGCAAGCATATAAAACGCTATATTAAAAAAACAGTATTGTAAAAAATTCATAGGTCAATGAAAAAGGGGTACTCAGATTAAGGGCAAAGTTTTACAAACGTTATATGTCAAAACAGATTATAAAATTCATAGGTCAATGAAAGAGGAGTAATAGATTAAGGGGCAAAGTTTACAAACGCTATGTCAAAAAACAGCATTATAAAAAAATTCATAGGTCAAATGAAAGAGGAGTACTAGATCATATGTTAGTAAAAACGCTACATTAAAAAAACAGCATTATAAAATTCATAGGTCATTGAAAAAGGGTTCAGATTAGGCAAAGTTTACAAAAACGCTATATGTCAAAACAGCATTATAAAAATTCATAGGTCAATGAAAGAGGAGTACTAGATTATGTAAGTTTACAAAAATATTAAAAACAGGTTATAAAATTCACAGGTCAACAGGCAAGTACTAGATTAAGGGCAAAGTTTACAAAAAACGCTATATGTCAAAAAACAGCATTATAAAATTCAGGTCAGTCGTGAAAGAGGAGTACTAGATTAAGGGCAAGTTTTAAAACGCTATATGTCAAAACAGCATTATAAAATTCAGGTCAATGAAAGAGAGCAATTGATCAAGGGCAATACAAAAACGCTATATTAAAACAGCATTATAAAATTCATAGGTCAATGAAAAGGGGTACTAGATTATGTTACAAAACGCTATATGTCAAACAGCATTATAAAATTCATAGTCAACAGAGGAGTACTACATTGTTGCTAAAGCAAAAAACGCTATATTAAAAAATACATTATAAATTCATAGGTCATGAAAAGGGGCGATTATGTTACAAAAACTAAATAAACAGCATTATAAAATTCATAGGTCAATGAAAAGAGGAGTACTAGATTACAAGACGCAAACGCCATTAAAACAGCATTATAAAATTTGGGTCAAGAAAAAGGTACTAGATATGGCAAATGATAAAACGCTTATATGTCAAAACAGCATATGAGTAAAGTTCATAGGTCAACATAAAGAGAGTGTAACAGATTAAGGGCAAAGTTTACAAAACGCTATATTAAAAACAGCATTATAAAACTCAGGTCAATGCAGTAGGGCACGATTAAGGGCAAGTTTGCAAACGCTATATGTTAAAAAACAATATTATAAAAGTTCATAGGTCAACGAAAGAGGGGTAAAGTTTACAAAAACGCTATATGTCAAACATTATAAAAGTTCATAGGTCAATGAAAGAGGGGTACTAGATTAAGGGCAAAGTTTACAAACGCTATATGTCAAAACAGCATTAAAGTTCATAGGTCAATGTAAGAGGGGTACTAGATTAAGGGCAATACAAAACGTTACAGGCCAAAAAACAGCATTATAAAAAGTTCATAGGTCAGACGAGGAGTACTAGATTAAGGGCAAAGTTTACAAAAACGCCATATTAAAAACAGCATTTATAAAACTCATAGAACGTCAATGAAAGAGGTACTAGATGACAAGTTTGGTAAAAACGCTATATTAAAAAACACATTATAAGTTCATATTGTTAGAAAGAGCAAGTTTACAAAAACGCCATATGCCTAAAAAACATATTAAAGTTCATGGTCAATGAAAGAGGGGTACTAGATTAAGGGCAAGTTTACAAAAACGTATGTCAAAAACAATATAAAAGTTCAGAGGTCAACAAGAGGGGTACGATTGGAGGCAAAGCTTACAAAACGCTATACAAACATTATAAAAGTTCAGGTCAACGAAAGGAGTACTAGATTAAGTTAGCAAGTTTACAAACGCTATATTAAACAGCATTATAAAAACTCATAGGTCACCGAAAGAGAGGTACTAGATTACAAGTAAAGTTTGCAAAAACGCAGTATGTTAAAAAACAGCATTATTAAAGTTCAGGTCAATGAAAGAGGGGTAAAGTTTACAAAACGCTATATGTCAAAAAACAGACATATTATAAAAGTTCATAGGTCGAAAGAGGGTACTAGATTAAGGGCAAGCTTACAAAACGCTATATGTCAAAACAGCATTATAAAAGTCTGCAGGTCAATGTAAGAGGCAACAGATTAAGGGCAAAGCATAAAAACGCTATATGTCAAAACAGCATTATAAAATTGTAGGTCAATGAAAGAGGAGTACTAGATTAAGGGCAGCAAAACGCTTATATTAAAAAACAGCATTATAAAAACTCATAGGTCAAATGAAAGAGAGGTACTAGATTAAGGGCAAAGTTTGCAAAACGCTATATGTTAAAACATCAAGAGCCATATAAAAGTTCATAGGTCAAATAAAGAGGGGTGTTATAAAACGTGCTATATGTCAAGAAACAGCATTATAAAAGTTCATAGGTCAATGAAAGAGGGGTACTAGATTAAGGGCAAAGTTTACAAAAACGCTATATGTCAAAAAACAGCATTATAAAAGTTCATAGGTCAATGTAAGAGGGGTACTAGATTAAGGGCAAAGTTTACCAAAACGCTATATGTCAAAAAACAGCATTATAAAAGTTCATAGGTCAATGAAAGAGGAGTACTAGATTAAGGGCAAAGTTTACAAAAACGCTATATTAAAAAAAACAGCATTATAAAAACTCATAGGTCAATGAAAGAGAGGTACTAGATTAAGGGCGAAGTTTGCAAAAACGCCATATGTTAAAAAACAGCATTATAAAAGTTCATAGGTCAATGAAAGAGGGGTAAAGTTTACAAAAACGCTATATGTCAAAAAACAGCATTATAAAAGTTCATAGGTCAATGAAAGAGGGGTACTAGATTAAGGGCAAAGTTTACAAAAACGCTATATGTCAAAAAACAGCATTATAAAAGTTCATAGGTCAATGAAAGAGGAGTACTAGATTAAGGGCAAAGTTTACAAAAACGCTATATTAAAAAAAAACAGCATTATAAAAACTCATAGGTCAATGAAAGAGAGGTACTAGATTAAGGGCAAAGTTTGCAAAAACGCTATATGTTAAAAAACAGCATTATAAAAGTTCATAGGTCAATGAAAGAGGGGTAAAGTTTACAAAAACGCTATATGTCAAAAAACAGCATTATAAAAGTTCATAGGTCAATGAAAGAGGGGTACTAGATTAAGGGCAAAGTTTACAAAAACGCTATATGTCAAAAAACAGCATTATAAAAGTTCATAGGTCAATGTAAGAGGGGTACTAGATTAAGGGCAAAGTTTACAAAAACGCTATATGTTAAAAAACAGCATTATAAAAGTTCATAGGTCAATGAAAGTGGGGTACTAGATTAGGGGCAAAGTTTACATAAAATACATAAATTCTATACTGTGACACGTACAAATATTGGATACATGTTATTTTCTGTTATAACTCTAGTTCATGTTCGCCATTTTGCCTGATATTTGGTAAGTAATATCTCTTAAAGTTGTTTTAATTGTATGTGGAAGGAAAGTTAAAAACTCATGGTTGAATCCATTCTTTCATCAACGTTCAAAATTACCCTGTGCAAAAGTATTGGATACATCAATTTAATATTTTGTTTCGTAGCCTCTGTTTTATTTCACTGCTTCCAGTCGCTTTCTGTAGTTGGCCACAAGTTTTCCACACTGATCCACCATTACTTTACCCCATTCTTCCTTGCATAATTCCTCTAATTGCCTGATATTTTGTGGATTCCGCTGATGAATTTTAAACTTCAAAGTACTCCACAAATTCTCAACTAGATTCAAGTCAGGAGACTGACTTGGCCAATTGAGAGTCCTAATACCATGATTTTCAAACCATTCCCTTGTAAGTTTTGCTGCATTTTCGGGATCATTGTCGTGTTGAAACACGAAATTCCGACCATGTCCTAAAGAAGTTGCAGATTTCTGAAGGTTCTTCTCGAGAATCTCCCTGTACAAACTTCAGGATATTTTTGTTGTTCAATGACAAGTTGATTTGATTTGATTTTTTTTCAATTGGAGTAGATAGACTAAACTATCGCCCGGTTCACACTCCACCCACGTCTATTGAACAGGTGAAGAGGCTCATCCCTTGTTTCCTGTTTAGGATGTGGTTTCCAGTTTTTCTCTTTTCCAATCTTTTCACTCTTTTTATTTTATATTATTTTTTTTCAATTGGAGTAGATAGACTAAACTATCGCCCGGTTCACACTCCACCCACGTCTATTGAACAGGTGAAGAGGCTCATCCCTTGTTTCCTGTTTAGGATGTGGTTTCCGCTTTTTCTCTTTTCCAATCTTTTCACTCTTACGTAGACCCTGCGCATCAGTGGCGTTTTCGCCTTGCTTGGGGTGATATGATTAAAAAACAAAAAACAAAAAAAACATGCCACCATTCATTCTACCATGGATAACTTGTAACTCACCAGTGCCCTTGGATGAAAAGCATCCCCATATCATAATGGAACCACCCTCAAACTGTGTACTTGCTAAAGACAGTGGCATTTTTTCGCCAAACACTTACCGCTGTGTTCCTTCCGAATAGTTCAACTTTCGTTTCATCTGACCAGATTACCTTTTCCCAAAACTGCAGACTTTAATCGGTCTTTGACATGTTTGGTTTTCAGTAAAGGCACTTTTCTTGGTGATCTTGAATGAAAGCCTGTACGATATAGAGCTCTGCTAATGGTATCCTTACTTACATTAATTCCAGCACCCTCAAGATCAGTTTTAATTTCAGAACGAGTAATGAAGGGGCTTTTTGCATATTTCTGCTGATCCACCTTGAAGTCCTCTCATTTATTTTTCTCGGTCTTCCATTTCTTGGAAGGTTTGCTGTCGCCATACTTCTTATACTTTCTGATGATATTTCCTACTCTACTTAGTAATAGATTCATTTCTTTGCTAATTTTTTGGTAACCTTGTACTTCTTTGTGACGTTCAATGATTCTATCTCGCATATCTCTGGATAATTCTTTAGTTTTGGCCATTTCTAATCCTTGAATTGCAGAATGCACATCAAAGAGTCAGATGATTAGTAGCATTATCTTTAAACAATTGTGTGCTTCTCTGATTGGTCAGAGATAACATTCCAATACTATCAAAAATTTGAATATTTAAAGTCTTTTAACCCTCTAGGGCCATTCGTATCATATTTGATACAGTATTTCCCTATAAGGAAACATTTGGTATTTCCCTATAAGGAAACATTTGGTATTCATTGACTGAGCAGTCAGTACTGCTTTCCTTTGAAATTTATAAAATATTTCTCTTAAAAATTTTTCAGGAAAATATTACTTTCAAGGCTTGTTTTCATACTGTATCAAATATGATACGAATGGCCCTAGAGGGTTAATAATATAATATGATTACGGCTTCTACTTGCCATAAAGTGGGGGATCAGTTCTATATTGTTATGAAGTAATAAACAGATCCCCCACTAATTACTACTTAACCCTCTAGGGCCATTCGTATCATATTTGATACAGTATTTCCCTATAAGGAAACATTTGGTATTTCCCTATGAGGAAACATTTGGTATTCATTGACTGAGCAGTCAGTACTGCTTTCCTTTGAAATTTATAAAATATTTCTCTTAAAAAATTTTTCAGGAAAATATTTCTTTCAAGGCTTGTTTTCATACTGTATCAAATAAGATACGAATGGCACTAGAGGGTTAAAATACAAAGTTTCGATTGGAAATTTTTAAAAAGTGTCATGTATTCAATGCTATTGCATAGGGTAATTTTGAACTTTGATAAAAAAATGGATTCAACCATGAGTTTTTAATTTTCCTTCTACATACAACGAAAACAACTTTACGAGATTACTTACCAAATATCAGGCAAAATGGCGAACACAAACTAGAGTTATAACAGAACATGTATCCAATACTTATGAGTGTCACTCTATACCAGAAAATAAATAAGTCAATAAAGGCGGGTTACTAGATTAGGGGCAAAGTTTACATAAATGATGTATGTCAAAAAACAGTATCATAAAAAATAAATAAGTAAATAAAACTGCAGTACTCGAATAGGGGCAAAGTTTACATACATGCTATATGCCAGAAAACATTATTATAAAATCAATAATTAGATAATAGAGCGGTATTGAATTAGGGGCCAAGTTTCATCAGTTTACAGTTGAAATGGCTAGACGTAACCGCAAGTTCTATGCTAACAGTTCCTTTTTTCTTTTTTGCACTTGTTACTTGTGAGACTCTCTTCTTGCCTTTTGCTTCTTTCTTTCCAGTCAATTTCGATCGTCAGTAAATTAAATGCAACGTCAATCGTTATCTTCTGTCTTTTTTATTCCTGTTTTTGTTTTCGCATCGTAATAATATTTCTTTTCTTTTCTTACATTCTTCCACATTCTGTAGCCCCGTATATCACTGGGGTGAAATGATAATAAATGACATTTCTGGAAATTAAAAACATTTAAATATAGAATTTTTAAAAGTTCAATAGTTGTTTGTTTATGTAACAAAATATAAAGATCTGAAAATTGGAATAGAAAAATGTGGAAATTGAAAACATGAAAAGTACCAGTGATAGTAGGTGCACTTGGAATGATAAAAAATGGAACAAAACAACGCATTGAAATAATTTCTGGACAACCTCCAGGAATTTAAATGCAATGTCAATACTCATCTCTTAACCATTCGACTCTCGTTCTCCCTTCACCACCCCGTATATCCTTTCCTTTCTCTCCACCCTTGCAACTGTCATCACACCTGTACTCCCATCCTTCTCTTGCTCCTTTCAAACTGGTTCGTCTTTCTCTTCACTCTCTTCTAAATAATCTTTTTTACTCAGATGTAGCCCTCTGCACATCTGTGGCGTTACCGCCTTGCTCGGGGTGATACGATTAGAAAAAAAACATCTTAAGAGATATACAAAAAATTGTCTTGTTAAGCACAGCCCACACACTAAGGAGAAATGTGTCTATGTAACGTTAGAGATGTTATGGGAGATAGAAAAAATATGAAATGGAGCCGTAACAACACACCACGCCCTGCCTCTGGTCTTTCCGCAGACTTCGTAGGTAGTGCGACCATAGCGAATGATGATGAAAAATGACATACTACTACTACTACTACTACTACTACTACTACTACTAATAATAATAATAATAAATGACATCAGGCGAATGGATGCTAAAACAAGAAAGCTTCTTTCTAAGCATAAGATGCATCATCCAAAGGCTGATGTAGACCGTCTATACATACCCCGTAAAGAAGGTGGAAGAGGTCTTATTCAGCTGGAATTGTCATACCAGACAACAACTATTGGCTTACTAACATACATAGAAACAACAAAGGATTGGATGATACAATTAGTAAGACAACAATAAAAAAGAAAGAAAAAATATTCAATAATAAAAGAAGGCAGTAAATACAAACAAGATTTACAGTTAGTAGATTCTGTAGAAAAGCAAAACAGAAGCCAAGAACCAACTATTGCGGCAAAAAATATGAAAATGAAAGCCAAAGATAAAGCTCTTGAAAAGATGAAACAGCGCTGGCAAGACAAACCTCTGCATGGCCAATATCAAGAACGTGCCAATAAATCCAATGTTGACAAAGTTAATACTCATCGATGGTTACGTGCATCTGGATTAAAGTCTGAAACTGAAGGCTTTATTCTTGCAGCACAAGACCAAAGTCTTTTCACTAGAAACTTTCAGGTAAATATTATGCATAATAATATGGATCCAAAATGCAGGTTTTGTGATAAACACCAAGAAACAATAGACCACCTAATCTCAGGCTGTTCTGTGCTTGCCCCAAATGAATATAAAAATCTCCACGATAGAGTTGGGCAATATTTACATCGGACAATGTGCAAACATTATGGAAAATCTGTAAACAAACACTGGTATGAACATCACCCAGCACCGGTTACAGAAATAGAAGATGTAACCATTCTATGGGATTACACCATCTACACAGACAGAAAAATTGAAGCAAACAGGCCAGACATTATTGTTAAAAACCAGAAGGAGAAAACTTGTCTATTAATTGATATGGCTTGTCCAGCGGATTGTAACATAGCAATCAAGGAATTTGAAAAACTGTCAAAATATAAAGACCTGGAAATTGAAATAGAAAAAATGTGGAAATTGAAAACAAGAGTTGTGCCAGTGATAGTAGGTGCACTTGGAATGATAAAAAATGGAACAAAACAACACATTGAAAGAATCCCTGGAAACACCAGCTTAAGAGATATACAAAAAATTGTCTTATTAAGTACAGCCCACACACTAAGGAAAACTTTATCTATGTAATGCTAGGGATGATAGGGAAGATAGAAAAAACATGAAATGGAGTCATAACAACTCGCCACGACCTGCCTTAGGTCTCCCCGCAGACTTGGTTGGTAGTGAGACCAAAGCAGAAATCGAAATATGATGAAAAAATGACATAATAATAATAATAAATCATACCAAAAGAGCAGCCATTTCCTATTGTTTGAATATCCTAGGAGGAATCTTTCAGGTAGGCTCCTTGTAACCCCCATCTGTTTTGTCTGTCTTTAACCCCATTTCCGCATGAACCAAACGGTAATACCTATGGTTAGAAACTAAAAAAGAAGAACGTGTTTAATCACCTATTCTACGTGAGTGATATCAAAGAGTTTGCCAAAGTCTCCTCAATACTGTAAAATGTTTCAGAGACGACATAGGTGTGGATTAGATAAGCGTACCAAAGTAACATTGAAGAAGGAAACAATTACAGAAAAATGCTCAAACTATTTAGATTTTGTCACAAAGATTAGTGAACTGGAATAAAAAGAAGCCAATAGGTAACTAGGAACGAGCGAAGGAGATGCAATACAGCAAACGAAAATGAAGAAAAAAAAACAATAAAAGAATACCCCAGACAGTGCATCAGAATTTAATTCACAAAATAGAATATTAGCCATAAACACCTTGGCTGTGCCTGTGATACAATACAGTTTTCAACATTCTTAACTGGGCCATTAAGTGAATGGAGGTCAAAACTAGAAAGCTTCCCACTTGCCATCGCATGCATTCACCTATGGGTGATGTTGATAATCTCTCTGTGTCCATATTCGAAAAAGACTGAGGAATAGCACAACTAGAACTATCTTAATTTCTCTTAGAAATTTCTCGTGGAAATCGCCATACAACGAATTTGAACATAGGAATTTTTTTATAATTGGCTCTGTAATGTGAATATAAATTGCATTGAGCCCTGCACCTTCATCAGTTATAATATTAATGTAATTAATATTAATTAGGATCGGGTTTTTGGGATTTACCTACCTGCTTTTTATTTTGGATGAAAATTATATGTATCCCTTTCTGCATATTTTTGGAAATTAAAGGACACAAATACGACATCCAAAGTAAAATGGAAAATTCTGGAAAAAACTAGAATCCATAACTCGTTTAACGACATCTTCCCTTTATGCCTGAGTGAAAAGCTGCACATTCTAAGGTACCCCAACAATGGTGAACTATTGAACCGTTTGGGATGAATTAGCAGTGTTATATAAACATCGAAAATATTTTTCGTTAAAATTTAATTAATCAAAAGGTGTTAGTCATAATTCGTGCTTTAATATAAAAATAAACTTACAGTTAAAATTATTTACCTATTTGAAGTATTATGTGGCTGGCTCCACATAATACTTCAAATAGTATTACTCAGATAAAATAATCCTCTTCACAAAACAAAAAATGAATATTATATTAATATATTAATATTTATATTAATAAAATAAAATAATTAATAATGAATATTTATATTAATAAAATAAAATAAACCCAAAGAATACTAAAAGGTAACTCTATTTCATCCACTCATAGATAGTAGTCAAATAAAAAGTGTCTACCCATTTACAAAAAGATCTAACATCCCACTATAAGAATTACCCAGACAAAACTAGAAAGTGACCTTTCCAAAACTAAACTACCTCGCCCCACTCTCCTAACCCAAAGCTGTATCTCTATGGTTAAAAAGTGCCGACGGACCAGCTTAGACATACTAAATTCCCATCCCTCACATCACCTATATATCACATTCCCAAAAATAAATCGTTTTCACCATTTATTTTCAGTTCCACAAATCATCCGAAGAAGAGCAGTTGTGCTCTGAAACACGAGAATTTTTGTGTAGTGATATTATGCTTTTATAAACCATTATAACAACTATTACAATATATATATATATATATATATATATATATATATATATATATATATATATATATATATGTATCGTCATTGTCTATCTTGCATATTTATAAATGTACTATTCGTCCGCGCATTAAATACAGTAACCATTTCTGATTTGATGTTCCTGCTATTTATCTCGAGTTCTTAAATTTGTTTGAAATTTTTGAACTTATTGAATTGATGTTCTTTCATAGGAATATCTGTAATGTACTTAATCCTGACTTGGCATCTGGATTTCAGTCACTTTCAAAAACCGAAGTAACGTGGCTTCGCCCTGTCTTTTCTAAAAATATTTTCATACCATCTTCTCTGACAAACTTTTTTCCCTGATTCCCAGACCACATGAACTTAAGCGTGATACTAGATTGGCTTCCAAGCCATTTTACCGATGAAATAGGTAAATGTAAACACAGTAGTTTTGTTTTTCTTACTTCCCGTCTGTGGAACTCCTTTCTGCTTACTTGCTTACCTGCGAACTACAATCCTCAAATATTTAAATTTTAAATACAACGTCAATAGCTATTTTCTGTCTTCTTAAATTCTGCTCATCTTTTATCCATTTCTCAATACTACCTATACTCAGTCTCTTCTCCCACATTCAGTCTCTGTATTCTCCTGCTTACTAGTGGCATTCCCGCCTTGCTTGGGGGCAAAATGACTAGAAACATATATATATATATATATATATATATATATGGCACTCAACTAACTGACTGATTCAGAAACAAACCGGTGCTGTCTGATGTTGATACCAGTGTTTGTTTACTTTCCATGGTGCTTGCACATTGTCCAGTGTAAATATTGCCCCATCCCATCGTGACGATTTTTATATTCATTTGGAGCAAGTACAGAACATCCTGAGATTAGATGTTCTATTGTTTCTTGGTATTTATCACAGAACCTGCATTTTTGATCCACATTATTATGTAGAATATTTGCCTGAAAGTTCCTAGTGAAAAGACTTTGGTCTTGCGCAGAAAGAATAAAGTCTTCAGCTTCAGACTTTAATCCAGATGCACGTAACCATCGATGAGCATTAACTTTATCAACATTGTTTGACTAATTGTATCATCCAGTCCTTTGTTGTTTCTATGTATGTTACTAAGCCAATAGTTGTTGTCTTGTATGACAATTCTAGCTGAATAAGACCTCTTCCACCTTCTTTACGGGGTATGTATAGACGGTCTACATCAGCCTTTGGATGATGCATCTTATGCTTAGAAAGAAGCTTTCTTGTTTTAGAATCCATTCGCCTGATGTCGTTTAGAGTCCAGTTTAGGATGTTGAAACTATATTGGACAACTGGGATTGCAAGGCTATTAATGGCCATAACTCTGTTCTGAGAATTCAATTGTTTTTAATATCATTCATAGCCTTCTATAGTACTCTTTACGCACTATTTCTTTCAGTTTTTTATGGTTAATTTTTTTAATCTCATTTACACCTAGGGATTTATGAGCTTCTTCTTGTCCTAAATCTTATATTGTTAGAACAAGGTCTATGCTAATTGAGGATGTTTGTTGTAACGATCCTCGTAAAACTGTAGCTTTAGTACAATTTTCAAATTGAATTTCATTCCAATGTCTTCGCTGAAGCATTTTACAGTTTGCAGAAGAACTTCCAGCTCATTGTCATTCTTAGCATACAACTTTAAGTCATCCATGTAAAATAAATGGCTTATTTTCTTTTGAGCTATTTTATAACCTCATTCTGTCTTGTTAAGTTGACTGGTTAGTGCTATTAATGATATCCAAAATGATAAGGGAGACAAAGAGTCACCTTGAAATATACCTCTTTTGATGATTATTTCACCTGACTTATAGATTCTCTTTATAGGTTTGAGGTAAAGTGTTGTTATTATTAGTAGTAGTAGTATTACAAGTGGGCCCATACTAAAAATAAGAACTAAACTTTGGGAGTGAAACGGAAACAGTCTGTCGATGTTGATTAAATAAAGAGGCCAGTTCGGAACTCCCTATATGTTAACCAGATCGACATGCATCTGATGAGGACGGGAGGGCACAACGGCCAAACTGTTCTGATAACAACAACAAAAATCAGGAAAATATTCCGCTTGTAAATAGTGTAAATAAAAAAGGGTTTGTCTCGTTCGTTTATAGTGTTAAACAGCGCCACCTAGAGGGAATCTAGGCAGACTAGATGGAAGTAAAGGGTTTTAAGAATCGCTCAAAATGTTCAACAGGGTTTACTATAGGAACTTAACCCAATAGGGTTCACTCTCACTCTCTCTCAATTTCTCTCTCTTGATGTGCTGCGTTCGATCAGGACTCAGGCGATCATAGCTCTCCACAATGTCCTGTCCCTTGTAGCTCTTAATAAATTTTGATTTTCCATTATTTCTCCTAAGCCCTGTATCGCCATTAATTTTCTCAGGATGTTTTGCATTATTTTCCTCTGTTCCTCTTGACCTGAATCCATCCTGTGGGTAACAGATTTTCCAAGCATTCTTTCCTCATTATGTAGTCCAGAAATTTCATTATGTATCCCAGAAAGCTGTCTACTTGATGTTGCTTCCTTTTTCTTTCCATGTTATCTGTCGTTGCTCACATCTTCCGTTCATGGTATTCTCAGCATCTTTCTGTAGAGCCACATTTCTGATGCTTCAAGTCTATTCTTCATCTTTGAGAAAATTTAGGCACTTCCAGGTGGTGTAATCGTTAACGAGTCTGAGTAGTGAGTTCGATCTTCATTGGGTGCTCTACGCTTCCGGCCTTGTGCCAGATCTAAGCTAGGCTAATAAAATCATTCGGACACCTAGACGTGGTGTAATGGTCAGCAAGCTTATTTTGTTATATAAATTACGATCAAGTAGTGGGTTCGATCCTCACTGGATGCCCCATGCTATCAGCGTTGTACCACTTTTAAGAGGTACTTAGAAAATCAAATATATATGAAACCAGAAAAATGCACAAAATAAAAACATTAAAAAACTACTAACATTTATTCTCGAAACAGCTAAATGCTTATAGACTAAAATATAGAAGACCAATTATATTCTGAACAAAGTAAATTCTTATATTAGGTTGTTACAAAAATAATGGCCGCTCGAAGTGTTACAGTCACTTCCGGCCGGAAGTCACTGCTGGCTACTTAAACGTCTAAAAGCGTCACCGCGGAAAACAGAGCGAAGCCATTAATTTCCGGTGACTCGATGTTTTCAAAAGTCGAAACACCAAAAAACATCACCTGAAACTAATCTATATACACAAGGTGTTCAAATGAAACCCATGTGTACATTCAAAAGTGAAGGGTATTTTTTTTATCGACAACCAAAATACATTATTAACTGGACGACATTGTTGACCGTGGCTGACAAAAACATGGCCGATTCCTTCCACCAAGATCTCGCCCTTTGACCAGTACCTGGTCGTACGCGCTCAGGTTCCCCTCATTAAAAAAAGACCTTGTGTCACATCTCTCTCAAGTGGAGGAGAAGAGTAAATATCTCTCGGTCGGAAAGACTTTGGCCTTCCAGGTCCGAAATGACCGAATAAGACCAGTTTAAGATCAGTTTAGACCGGTTTTGAATCTGTCCACCGCGGTGGGTAGGTAATGTTTTGACCAGTACTTGGGCGTACGCGCTCAGGTTCCCCACATTAAAAAAGACCTTGTATTACGTCTGTCTCAAGTGGGGAAGACGAGTAAATATCTTCGGCCTTTGACCGGTATCTCATGATCTCAATGAAAATCAAAACTTAGGTGTTTTGATGTGTGCTCGATACTCTTTCTGCGTAACACCAATGATCCCCTCTTGACCGAATAGTCACGTTTGATGAAAAGTGAATCCTTTATGATAACCATAAGCGATCAGTTCAATAGCTTGATCGTGATGAGTCCCTAAATATTTCCCAAAGTCATGGTTGCACCAGCAAAATATTATGGTGTCTGTCTGGTGGTCTGCAATTACTGTTATCTACTACAACTTTCTGGAAGACAATCAGAGCATTAATGCAGTGCTTTACTGCAATCATCTTGCTGAAATGCATTCATGCCTGAAAAAAATGAGACTTGCATTGGTGAATCGACGCGGGTTCAATCCTGCTCCACGATAATAAGCGGTCACATGTTGCAAGAATGACCTTGCGACAGATTTGGGGTACAAGAGTTTACCCCATGCTCTATATTCTCCTTATCTTTCACACATTGATTATCATTTTTAAGCATTTCAGCACATTTTTTTAAATGGTAAACATTTTAGGTCCAAACCAGAAGTGGAATCAGATTTCAAAGATTTCGATGCATCACAACCAATAACTTTTTATCAACGAGAAATAAACAATCTCTTTGATCGATGGCAGAGGTGTATAGATGCTCAAGGGTCAAAATTTGACTAATTTAAACATTTCTACAGTTAATCTTTCAGAAATAAAAATATGTTTGGGAAATCGACCATTATTTTTGTAACAACCTAATAGATTCAAATAATAATAATAATAATTATGATGATAATAATAATAAAATTCTTCTCTATTTTAATAAAGTCCGTTGTGTGTGTGTATATATATATATATATACATATATATATATAAAAGACGGAAGCTGATGATGATTCGCCTGAAATTGGCCTAATCTTCCGATTTACCATGAAATGACGTGTCTGCCCTAATTGTTCTTATATATATATATATACATGAACGAAGATTAA
The DNA here is from genome assembly GCA_037127315.1 of Ascarosepion bandense. Lineage (NCBI taxonomy): Eukaryota > Metazoa > Mollusca > Cephalopoda > Sepiida > Sepiidae > Ascarosepion > Ascarosepion bandense. The sequence continues at coordinate 1,335,971 of JBBBDQ010001616.1, read as the reverse complement.
CAAACCTGGTTATAAACAACCGACAATTTAAAATTATTTGTTTGAACATTATTTTTGATCGATACTCGTATTTAAGTTGATATTCTGTTTATAATAAAACAGAAGGTCAACCCGATGACGTCAATTTCGTTTAAGTCAAATATATATATATATATATATATATATATATATATCCCTACTGTTACGCTCATGAAAAACACAATAATAATGAGATAGCGTCGGCTGAGTCTAATGGAGAGACACTAGCGAGGCAGCGTCGATTCAGTTCTTTCCCTTTACTACCAGTTATTAAACTTCACTGCCACTTATAAAAGCTCTTGCCGCGTGTTTGCTTTTAACAGTGCCTTATTATTTTATTTTTCCTATAATTATCTCATCAATGAGTGAAAATATATATATATATATATATATATATATATATATATATATATATATATCGTCTCTATTATAATAAAAACCGTTGGTTGTGTATTTGCATATATATATATATATATATATATATATATATATATATATATATATATATTTCTCCTGTCACGGTCATGGATTTAGATTATTTTGTTTCTTTCTTATATCTTAATGTAAGATATTCAATAATAGGTAAATATATATATATATATGTTGCCATTATTTTCGACAGCATATCAAAATAAACATTTTGCCGTCATTTTTGAGGGCCCGGACCTAGTCGAAATAATAATAATAATAATAATAATATAAGAATAATAATAATGATGATGATGACGATAATGATGGTAGTAGAGTAGTAATTGTATTGATATAATACTACTAGTACTACTACTACTACTACTACTACTACTACTCCTACTACTACTAATAATAATCACAATGGTGGCATAACCTCAAATAAATCAACTCATCACAACTCATAAGAGAAGATGGTTTGCCTTTCGCCGTTTTAAAGGAATATTTCTCAGGAACTTATCAACAACGTTGAGTTTAGATTTGTTGTTATAATGGAACATCCTATTACTCACCGACAGTGGACTCGCCGAAGAGATTAAGAAGTAAGCAAGTATGAGACGATTCGACTTCCGCTCCAACTCCGTTTTGACTTTTTTTTTTTAATCATTTCACCCCGAGCAAGGCAGAAACGCCACTGATGTGCAGGGGGGTTACATAAATGTAAAAAGATTAATTAAAAAAGAGTGAGGAGTACAAGCTAGTTAGAAAGGAACAATAGAAAGCTGAGAAAGCTGGTGCGATGACAGATACATAGGTGGAGAGAAAGTGAAGGTTATACAGGGGAGGGGAGAGAGCTAGAGTCCAGTGGTTAGTAGATGAGTATTGACTTTGCATTTAAATTTCTGGAGGTTGTAGCCGTCAGGAAAGCAAGAATACGGGAGTGAGTTCCACAGGCGGGAAGTGCGAGAGAGGAAGCTGCAGGAGTAGAATTGTCGTCTGCATTTGGCTAACCTGACTGTGAATGGGTGGGACCCAGTTGCCAGTCTGGTTGCACGGGTAAACACCTGTTGAGGAGGCATCAGTGACTTAAGCTCATCCGAGCAGAAGCCATGAAAGTATTTATAGAAGAGACAGAGGGAGGCCACATTTCGACGATGGGAAAGTGGCTGCAGACGAGTCGCCAGATCAGTACCTATCACATTACAGACTCTCCTTTGGAGCTTGTCAAGAACACTGAGGAGAACGGCAGGGGCACCTGACACCATTTTATTGAACTTTCTATTAATTGTACTTTTCCTTACAATAGACACTTTTATTTGTTTACCCTTTACGTGTTGTGCAAATCTTTCCACCCGGAATTTACCTTGTTGATTATACCGTACCCGCGATATAACACCTGTTTTAATGGACATATCCTTAGAGGAAACAAACTTGCTTGAAATAATTCGAAAGAAATATACGTATTGAGAAATAATTTGTATACAAAAAGGCTGAGAACTTTGCAGAAAGAAAGCTGCCCACCAGTTGTGAATGTAGAAAGGAGTGCATCACGTCATTTTCCGCTGGGTCGGGAAGGATGTAGGAAGGGTAGATGTTTTGAGGTGTGTGGTACGTGGGCCAAAATATTTAGGAATAGCAAAGAATTTGATTTTTCGCCAAGATTTGATACATAAAAACATATTACCTATTTTGCTTTCATGCATTTGCTGATATGGCGAACGATAGAAGCGCAGGTTAGATGTCCAAAAGGTCTATGCTCGTGAACTTTAGATGTTTTATATATATATATATATATATATATATATATATATATATATATATATATAGTTTTTAATCAATTCATCCCAAGCAAGGCGATAACGCCACTGATGCGCAGGGGGCTACTTAAGAATAAAAAGTTTGGAAAAGAGAAAGCCGGAAACCACAACCTAACCTGTGCGGTTATTATATATATATATATATATATATATATATAACGACTAACAATGAAGATTTTATTAATTTTTTTATTTAACTTTTCTAGCGTTTTATGGACATCCTTTTTGCTGGAGATAACTAAATCTAAAAATATTTTATAATTTTTGACTACCCAATCGCTTTCAGCCACTTCACTGGCCATTTTCAAAGATGTTATGCTTCCGATTTTGTTTTTTTATCCTCACGCCCACGCGATGTCCCGTTGTGCGCGTCAAGTGATAACTTTTAAAGAACGCTTCTTTTTGAAAACGCAAAAATTACGTTATATTCAAAATAAGATAAAATAATATGATGATGATTATGAGGTCAATGATAATACAGCACCTCGTATTTCCAAGCGACCACTCATATAGATATCCACCAGGCTCAATGTTGCTTAACTTATTCAAATTCTTGTTATATGTACTGCTTGCATACTGCCATAGACTGATGGTACAAGGAAGATGGGTTATAACGCGACTAAATCTAACTCTAAACTTATTTATAAATGGAACTTTGCTCTGTGTGTGTGTGTGTGTCCATTACCTATAGACACCGAAACGGCTGAACCGATTTTCTTGAAAATTTATACAGTTGTACTATAAGCCTCTGCGAGTGTTCCTAGCTAGGTTTTGTGTCGAGGTACCCCCGATAAATATCGAAAATCGATAATCGAAAAAATCGGGTTATAGAAGGAGTGGTTCGATTTTAATCAAATTGGATACACTCATAGACAAAGACATAAGAAACGATATTCAGAAGTTTCAATGCTTCAGTTCTTACAATAGTGCAGAAAATCGATAATATCCTCGTTATCGTAAATCGATACCCCAGATATTCTATCGAATCTGATCAAAAACCGACATTCAGCCATCAATATGGCTCATTTTCTCCAATTTTACTCCCGATGGGTACGATAAGTTTTCATGGACTTACTTAGGTTAGTTTTTCCTTGGAAGACTTATTTGACTCCAATATTGAAAATCGATACCCCGATATCCTACCGGGTCTGATCAAAATCAGTTTTTCAGCCCTTTTATTTTAGTTTTTGCTTCGGGTTTGGCTTTAAGTAGGTATAATTGTAGTTCTTAGTCTCAGCCATGATACCATTTATTTAGAGGATTTATTTAGTCTTCAAAATTCAGTTTGCTATGAAAAAAACTTATTTGATATCGATACCAGGAAATCAAAATGTAACTTACATCCATTTATTTTTCTTTCAGTCTACGGTTTCGCTTTAACTGGAAACAACTATTGCTTTTTAGTCTTTCGTGCCAACATCCAAAGAGTCTGAGCTCCAGGTCCATGAATTAGTTTTAAAGCTTTTATTACACCCGAGCAACGCCGGACTATACTACTAGTGTTAGTATGAAACAAACAAACACAAGTTAAACTTCATCATGTTATAGTTGACAATTCTTTACAATAAAGTAGGACTAAAAAGCAGAGGCCTACCGTTATATCCCATTAAAACAGCAGTTCTAGCAAAGTCATCGAAGTTAATCAACATCGAGCCTGGGGAATTTCTATATGAGTGGTCGATTGGAAATATCAGGTGCTGTAATCTTGGATGTGCGGTTGGTGTAATGGATAACGGATAGCAATCTGAAATCGGAGAGACGAATTTCAATTCCAGCCGTGTTTTGTATTCACTTATGCGCAAATACCCTTGTAGGGGCCTCGGTGATGCTTGGTAAATTGGCCTTGTGCCAAACACGTCTGAAGTCCCCACAATTTCAATATCAGAAGGTTGAAGGTTGAATGTTGGAATGCGAAAGGATAAAATATTTCGTGTGTACATTAAAGCAAATATTTATTTACAGAATGACAAAAGTGTGAGAAGAAAAATATAATGAAATTTTGTTAACTGAATACTGTAATATATTTGCGAAAAGAAAAATGTTCATTGAGAAAATTCATGCAGTTTTGTAGTTAAAATCGTTCGTTGCAGCAATGTAGATATTTAAAATGTCCGCATAACTTTAGAGTTCATGGTTGTGTAGTAGCAGAATGTAAAGTCTTTGTTCCTTCCTCTTTTTGTTAGGTCGCGACAGGTTGAGAGAAAAAGAAGGCAAAGCAAATAAAGAAGTTGTAATTAACACGTCCATTTTGTCGTTGCTGTTGTCCTCTTTAGCTTCGTGGTTTGAAAATGAAGAAAAGGACGTTGGAAGAAGAGGTCGAATGAAACTGTGTCGTGCCCTGCGTCCGGGTCGGCTTTTTGAATTTTCTTTCGTTACATTACCACGAGGTCGTCAACTAACCGCTCCGAAGTCGAACTGACTTTGATGTGGAGTGACGTGGTTTAAATAGAGAAACTTTTTATGATGCCGGCTCCAGCGGCCTTTTCACATCTAGGCGTGAAAATACGTCATATATAAATTTGCTGTTTTTAATCCAATCAGCATTCAGACTTAGCTTTTCACACTGACTTGTGAATTTTTCTTAGTTGGGTTTTTTCCAAGGTCGATTGAATCCCTTTTTGCGGGTGTGCAATTTTACTTTGGGTTTTTCCCAAATGCTTTTAGCCGTTTGAATTTGATTTTGCGGGCGTGCAATTTATTTTGTGGGTTTTAGTTGGTTGATGGATTATATAGGATTTGTATCCTGTACCCTTGGGGAAGATATGAATCCACCTTTTCCCCCATATAGCTATAGGTTAATTAGTATTTTTTTGTCATTAAGTCATCATCTCAAAAAAATTATAAATATTTTAAAACACATTTTCTGCCTTTAAATACCTTTTTTTTTTAATCGTATCACCCCGAGCAAGGCGGTAACGCCACTGATGTGCAGAGGGCTACGTAATAGTGAAAAGAATGGAAAAGAGAAAGCCGGAAACCACATCCTAAACAGGGAACAAGGGATGAGCCTCTTAACCTGTTCAATAGACGTGGGTGGAGTGTAAACCGGGTGATAGATAGATCTATCTACCCCAATTGAAAAAAAAGAAAACAAAGTGAGAAGATTGGAAAAGAGAAAGCCGGAAACCACATCCTAAACAGGGAACAAGGGATGAGCCTCTCAACCTGTTTAATAGACATGGGTGGAGTGTGAACCGGGCGATAGATAGATCTATCCACTCCAATTGAAAAAAAAAACAAAGTGAGAAGATTGGAAAAGAGAAAGCCGGAAACCACATCCTAAACAGGGAACAAGGGATGAGCCTCTCAACCTGTTTAATAGACATGGGTGGAGTGTGAACCGGGCGATAGATAGATCTATCTACTCCAATTGAAAAAAACAAAAACAAAGTGAAAAGATTGGAAAAGATTTATAAGCTGTAAAACAGAAATCAATCTTAAAAGAACACATTATTTCAAGAGTTTGATTGACTGCATTTTGAAAAGTTTTGACATGAAGCTTGGAGTTTTGACGGGTCATAAGTGGGCTTTTCTTTTATAATAACAAATTTTGAAAGTAATTGATGATGTTATTTCGACAAAAGTTCACAACAAAAAATGAAAATGAATAAAAAATAAATAGGTCCCGCACATGCCAAATTTTGTCATTCTAAACATTTTAAAGCAAAAAGATAGATGGCCTAGAAAATCGACGTGTTATACGCTGTTCATAAATCAACTAACCTTTGGTGTTCTTTGAAGCGGCGTTTAACGCGTGATGAGAATTGCTCATTTCTTCCAATATAAAATGAACAAGTCACATCCAGAAAGGGCAGAAATGCAGATGATCGACGGTTAGATTAAAGTCTTGCCTTGTTTTAATTTCAAGTAATTTTATTCTGCGATCCAATCATAGATTGATCATTATATCCATAATAGGTCATTAAAACCCTGGAGCCGAAATAAACACCCCGTGTCACAAACAGACACACAGAGAGAAACACACACACACACACACACACACACACACACACACACACACACACACACACACACAGCCATCATTCCATCCGTATTCTGTCGGTGAGAAGTAAATTCTACAAGAATACCGTTTTCCTGCGAACTACTACGCTGACGAAGCAAAATCTTGAAACATAGAAATCTCAGTGTCGCAATTTAAATCAAATTAATTCTAAATAATAAACAAAATTAAAATTCAATTATAATTAACTGCTTGAAAAACCTAACTTACCCGAACGCTATGGACTCTTATGTGTTTCCTGCCAGTGTTAAACACAAGTCGGATTAGAAAAATAAATCAGTGTCGTATAGCATAGAACATAAGGAGGGTGCGTCGGAATCTGATCAACTCTGACGGGGTGTTAGGGCGCCGCTCTTATTTGACTACAAATGGACTGTTCCCATTGCTATATATAGCAATGGTGGATTCTCTACAGGAGAGTCGTCGAGAGTCACGAGACTGACGACTCTACGACACTGTCAGTTCTCTGCCTTCGGGTAGAGGGCGCTCTCTGCTTCCGAGCAGAGAGCAATAACCCAGTTGTGGTTCCGCCGAAGGGTAGAACCACGACTGGGCAAAAATAGACAGACATTTTTTGGCCCGGCTATATGGCCGGGAATACCCACTATAAAATGACCATGTGTCACATCCAGCCTACGTGGGAAGGCTAGTAAATACAGTCGTACAGAGTCACTAGACTGACGACTCTACGACACTGTCAGCTCTCTGCTTTCGCGTAGAGCGCGCTCTCTGCTTCCGAGCAGAGAGCAATAACCCAGTCGTGGTTCCGCCGAAGGGTAGAACCACGACTGGGCAAAAATAGACAGACATTTTTGGCCCGGCTATATGGCCGGGAATACCCACAATAAAATGACCATGTGTCACATCCAGCCTTGCGTGGGAAAGCTAGTAAATACAGTCGTACCGAGTCACTAGACTGACGACTCTACGACACTGTCAGCACCCTGCCTTCGGGTAGAGGGCGCTCTCTGCTTCCGAGCAGAGAGCAATAACCCAGTCGTGGTTCCGCCGAAGGGTAGAGGCACGACTGGGCAAAAATAGACAGACATTTTTTGGTCGGGCCATATAGCCAGGAAATCCCAGATATAAACTGACCATGTGTCATATGTTGCCCTTACTGGGAGGGACGACTGAATAATGAGTCGTAGAGAGTCACTTGAGAGTCTCTAATGAGTTACTGAAGAGTCAGTGCGAGTCAGTGAAGAGTTAGTCACACTTCCGGTGGCATACCGGAAATAATCACGTATACACACGTCTTACGACGTATTGGACTCTTCTATCTTTCTATTGTAAATATTGCTAATCACTTCTGTACATACTAACCGTCTTTCCGCGGAATACAACTTATATTCTGATTCTGTTGTTGAGTTATTCATTTATACTTGGCGACATAACACGGGGTCAACTCAGCGAGGGTAGTAGGATGTTGCAAGACCCGAAACTGCCCAGTGACCTGAGTAAAGTACATCACTGACGACATCCCCCTGCGCGACAGAATGTGCGTATTTTCGAAGCTATTATGCTTTACGAAATATGTTGTATTGAGCACGTTCTTAAAAAATAGTAAACACCAGAAATACGTAAGACTAAAACTGTTAGTTCTCATCACCTGGATGGATATATATATATACGCTCTCAGTCCCTGATTGAGCACTCTGGAAGAATGGTAGACTTTGATTGAGCACTCTGGAAGAATGGGAGACTTTGAAAAAACAGCAGCTACTCAAGCATCTATGCATCGTCCATTCAGTAATGAATTAGAGCACTCTGGCCATTGGCGTATAATACATCATACGCTAAATGTCGGCCTCCTTCTACCGAGCGTCCATATCTCAGAGACTGAAGAGCCGACTGACGCCAATTCGGTTGGGTTTGAATCCTGGGTTAAAAGCAATCGGATGTCTAACCGTACTGATGAGTTGTGATACAGGGAAACAGATGTCTGCGGATGACTATATATATATATATGTTAAATGATTTGTTTGAACGTTATTTTTGATCGATACTCGTATTTAAGTAGATATTCTGTTTATTTCTACCAGCCTGATTATTTACAAAAAAATTTTGTTACGAAAATGTGAGTCATTCGGCAGGATTTGAACCTGCGACCCCTATCCACATACAGCAAGCCACCATGTGATATGGTGCGTCTTAGACCTCTCGACCACGAATGACGATATATATATATAACAGATTCACTCATTAGAACCAGACCAAAGGTATTTTGTTTTGTTTTATAAAAATTCACCCAAGGCAAGTCATTAAAGCCACTAAGACGCAACATGTTCTTCTTCTACGTTTTCGTCTCCCTTTAGTAAATAGGCGATGATGGTTCTCCACAATTTTAATATAAAATATTTTAAGGGAAATGGAAAATAAGTTTCGACATTGTGAGATAAAAGTAAAATAAGTATTTGAGAAACAAAATATAAATTTATTTATAAATTTATTACATAATGATTCGCTTATATTTTTAACACCAAAAAACCTCACACGACTAAAAATATAAGCCCTGATTATGGTTATAACAAAATATCAAAAAATGTTGGCTAACCCATAATAAATCCTTATTTTGCTGTTTCTCAAATACTTATTTTACTTTTGATCTCGCATACATGGAATATATATATATATATATATATATATATATATGTGTGTGTGTGTGTGTGTGTGTGTGTGTGTCTGTGTGTGTGTGTGTGTTTCATTTCGTTCTTTTATCCTTCCATTTGCGAAATAAATCATTATTACCAGGTTTAATATTGCATCATTTTCGCCCCAAAATTCTATTTGTTTTAAACTTGAAACTCATTATATATATATATATATATATATATATATATATATATATATAGTGTATCGAGGCAGTAAATAATTTTTGTCTCTATTTTAACTGAAATTAAAGCCGAAATACGATGTTTAGAATGACTCATTATTAAAAATAATAGACATTCTTTGTCTCTTATACTTAACAGTATATGTTTAGAATATATATATATATAAATATGTGTGTGCGTGTGTGTGTGTGTTTGTGTGTACATAAAAAGATTCCTTTGCTGACTTACCTTGTCTGAATAACTATTGCAAATGTGTGCAGGAAGTGGGATTTGAAGTATTTGCTGGGAATGATATTCACGTTTTGCTGCATGTTGATAACGAGGCCATTACAAGTGAAGAGCATAAGAGATTCTTTATGTGCCGTGTTCAGAAAACGGAGATGCAACGCCTCCACAATCAATGTTAACAGCGAAGATCTTATTTAAAATCCTCGGCAAAACGACACATCTTTTAGAACGGATTGCGGAAAACAAGGCTAATTTTGAAAGCAACATGAAATTTCAAGGATTATGTAGATGAAGAAGTGACTTGAAGCAACAGAAGGTTCTGAGGAATCACTCAACATGTGAGCGACAACGAAGTTAAAAAGAAATGGTGACAAAACACTTTTACTTAACGCCATGGATGTACGTTGTGGTTCAATGGATATCGACTCGGAACGAGAAATCGGAGAGCCGAGTTCGAATTCCAGGTGAAATTCGTTGCTTTGACTTACCCTTGGGAAATGTATTAATCCGTCTCTTCCTTCTAGCTATAACAAGACTGACTGAGTTCTATAGCCTTGGTTAGGAACCTTCCTCGTATTATTATAATTATTCTATGTGCCCTTTCCTTTCAGGAAGTACACGATCATGGCTTTTCACATCTCCCTACTCCTGGTGGCTCTTAGCACGCTTTCTCCTGTAACGTCTCTCGGCCCCCGTTTTGTCATCCACCTGCTAAGGCCCTTCAAATATGTTATCCGCTGCTTTCCTCTGTCTCCTTTTCCCTTTATCTGGCCTGTCAGTATCAGGTTCTCCAAGCCCTCCTTCCTCATTGCATGCCCCAAGAATTTCAGTTGTTTCTTTCTAATGCTCACTATTAATTTTCTTTTCGTTGTCATTCTTTCTAACACCTCATCATTGCTCATATACTCGGTCTATGATATCCGCAGCATCCTTCTGTAGAACCACATTTCCGCTGCTTCAACTTTCTCCTTCATCTTCGAGAAACCAGTCTACCGTAAAAAGTAATGACAACCTGCTGCAAAAAATCTTCGGCTCCGTTAGTTATGTCTTTCTCGAGACATGATCACCTACGCGTGTATTATGTATGGCACTTAACTGAGTGATACTTAACATCAGAATGTCACAAATGAAATTTCTGGGGTATATAATAATAAAACAAAAAATGCTTGGAAAATTTAACACACAGAGGATGTTTTACAGAAAAAACGAAAGAATAATCTAGTTAAAAAACTTGTCTAAACAGTTGGCAAGAATTAGAGGAGAAAGAGGAAAGAGAAGGAGGGAGACGAAGGACAAAAATGTTGTTAGGAGTTACAAATCTTAAAAAGTTAGGGAGAGCCATAATCACCCACATCCTGAGGGGACACGGCTCAAAGGAGAAGAAACTGGTACTTTAATAATTCGGAATTGAAATAAAAGAGTCCCCTACGTTATCATAAAGATTTGTATCAGTCAGTCAAGTGCCATACGTGATACACGCTTGGGCGATCCTGTCTCGAAAGAGACAGGACTGACTGGGCAGAAGATTATCCCACAGTAGGTTGCTATTGCTTTCTGCGGTAGACTGGTTGCCGACCAAGGTTATAGAACCCAATCTGTCCTGCTATTTAACCCATAACTGGAAGGAAGAGACGGATTAATACCTTTCCCAAGGGTATTTGCGCGTAAGTGAATACAATGGATTCAGCTGGAATTCGAACTCGGCTTCCCGATTTCTCGTTCCGAGCTGATATCCACTGTACCACAACGCACATCCCAAAGATTTGATTTGTATACTTAACACAAAAAAACGTCAGCTGAAATTTTTAGGGGAAAAAAAATGTTTGACACTCAAAGGGTACATTGAAGCAAGAAGAAGAGACGAACACAGCGCATAAACAACCTAACGAACTTCTGATTGGCAGAACGGGATTTAGGAGAGCTAGAAAAAGACAAAATTTATTAAGACCTACCAAGGACAAGAAATTGTGGAGGGCTTTGATTGCGAACGTCTTGAGTAAACATAGCACAAAAAAAGCAGCAGCAGAAGAAGGTGTACATTCTGGATTCCTCACGTCTTTACCGAATTTGACAAAAGGTCTAAGTTTAATTTTGTGTTTTAGTTTTGTTTAACAGCATATCAACCTCTGATCCGTCCGTGCATGGAGTACTGCTGCTATTTATGGTCAGGTGCCCCTGCCGTTCTCCTCAGTGTTCTTGACAAGCTCCAAAGGAGAGTCTGTAATGTGATAGGTACTGATCTGGCGACTCGTCTGCAGCCACTTTCCCATCGTCGAAATGTGGCCTCCCTCTGTCTCTTCTATAAATACTTTCATGGCTTCTGCTCGGATGAGCTTAAGTCACTGATGCCTCCTCAACAGGTGTTTACCCGTGCAACCAGACTGGCAACTGGGTCCCACCCATTCACAGTCAGGTTAGCCAAACGCAGACGACAATTCTACTCCTGCAGCTTCCTCTCTCGCACTTCCCGCCTGTGGAACTCACTCCCGTATTCTTGCTTTCCTGACGGCTACGACCTCCAGAAATTTAAATGCAAAGTTAATACTCACCTACTAACCACTGGACTCTAGCTCTCTCCCCTCCCCTGTATAATCTTCACGTTCTCTCCGCCCATGTATCTGTCATTGCACCTGCTTTCTCAGCTTTCTATTGTTCCTTTCTAACTAGCTTGCACTCCTCACTCTTTTCTAATTAATCTTTCTACATTTATGTAACCCCCTGCACATCAGTGGCGTTTCTGCCTTGCTCGGGGTGAAATGATTAAAAAAAAAAAAAAAAATTTAATGCCATAAAGATGGGTTTTTTAGAGTTTTTTCTAATATTCGGTTATAGTGAGAAGGTTGACTTAGTCAGATTTTAATGAAATGTTTTTGTTTCTATTCTTTTTTTATTTTAAAAAACTGAAAATGTCTTCTAGTTTTGTATTCAAAAATGTTTTGCCGAGAATATTTTTTCCTTCCAAAATGTGTTATGGTAATAATTTTTCCTCCAAAATGCATTGTTGGTGATATTTCTTTTTTCAAAAATGTATATTTTCCTATAAAAGTTTATTTTTATGTATATATTTCTATAAAAGTGTATTTTTATACTTTCATAATGTTTGACCCTAGTTTGGGGAGTTAACTATTTGCCCAAGGCTGGGATTCTAACAAGTGCTGCCACTCCGGGTCAGGGTAGACCTGACAACAACAGCAACTAAGTGGTGGTTCCATGATCCTCACAACCTCCCAATCAAAGGCCTTGCTGCCGGATGCAGTTTACCGTCATGCTCAGGACCATCTAAGTTGGATCTAATGACAATAACGTGGAAAAAATACTCAAGCCAAATTTTGAGAACGCCTCTGTCTCAGAGTGATGACCCAGCCCCAAGTCGGAGAGATACCGCTTGGGGTATTTCCTCCTCGGGGCTTGAATTAATATTATTTTGAAACTTTCCCGGTCTAAGTCAGAAGTGGGTGTAGATACATTATGATTAAAAGCAGAGAAAATAGAACCGGCGAAGAATCTTTATAACAACTGATCTATCCTATGACCTAGCTCGTCCAGCTCAATGGGCTTGTAACATTCAATATCTGAAAAATAAACGTATTCCTAATTTTATTCATCCATGATGAACGGCTGAACTCCCAAGGAGGCTCCTTGCTTTGAACCTTTTTTGAGAATTAAATTCAACCCAGGCTCCAGTTGGATTACATATATACGATTAATTGTTAAAGACGTTGGAAAAATGATTGGTTCCTTGAACCACTGCAGAATGTATCCACCTTCTTCTGCCAAACTATATCAAAAGCCAGATTAGACTATCACTGCTATATCTAGTCTGTGGTTACTGTATCCACGCTTTCCACGTTTGATAGGTTTTAAAATCGTTGAAGGGCTTTATAGGTGATGAATTATCTCTGTCCGCTATAACTCACTTCCAAAGAAAAAATGTTGTTCGCCACACTCTAGTCGGTCGCTATATTCATGGTAGATATCCAGGAGAGCTACATTCTTTGGTGTCAGCAATCCATAACCTTCAATCCACATCCATATTTCATTTCCATTAGTAAGGAGGACGTTCGGCTAAGACGACTCTCTATTCTGCGGGACAGACCTTTCAGAGAATCACTACACATTTCAAGTTCTTCAACCGTTATCTATCTTACATAATTTTCTAATATGAACTTCTTACTTCCTCTGTGTACGTCTTTACAACAACCTCATTCTGTAAACCACTAGCTTAAGAGGCTCTTTGCCCTTGTATTGGGTAAACTATAGCATAAGAAATGTGTATGTACGTACGATCATGACGCTATCGCAAGGATAGCTCTCTCGCAATATCGAGGTCGGCCTTATCACGTATCCAAGAATTTAATTTCTTCTTTTCATATAGCTTCCGGTTCTTGCATAGAAAATTCAATGGCTTTGACTGCATTTTAATTTTGGTAGAAGATGATGTAGATTTTGTCAAACCATTATCTCTTGTCATTTGACTTATTTCAGTTCTCTTCTCGTGATAAAAATTTGTTTAAAAACCATTTCACCCCAAACAAGGCAGAAATGCCACTGGGGTGCAGAGACAAAAGAAAAAAAAGATAAGAGATGATGTAAACTATATGAAAAGAAGAAATTAAATTCTTGGATACGTGATAAAGCCGACCTCGATAAGAGGTGGATGGGAATCAAGTAGATAACGGATGGGAATTGACGTTGCATTTAAACTTTTGGAGATTGTAGCTATCAGGGAAGTAAGCACATGGAAGCGAGTTCCACAAACGAGACGTGCGAAAAAAGAAACTGTTTGGTTAGAAGAGGCGGTTACATTTTACTAGTTCGCCGGTAAAAGGGCACGAGTAAATACATGTGGTAGAGACACAAGGAAAAAAAAACCCATCAGAGTAGTTGCCACAAAAATACTTCTAGAAAAGACAGAAGGAAGAAGATGTAGAAAACATGTGTTGCAATGCAGTTTTCTGTCCGTTTCGATATTATACTAATCATATAATAATTCTGCTTGTCCCTTCCTTAATTACTTAGTTCATCCGTCCGTTACACCACACTCCCTACACGAGCTTTTCCTTTCTCTCAATCTTTTTACTCGCCTCAGCCTTTCTCTCGCCTTTGCCAAACGGAAAGGTAGTAAAGAGTGGGAGAATAGGAGGAGAGAGCCTATTGCATTACAGTATCAGTAGCTGTTTATGCTGGTGGTTGTAGCAGTAATTGTGTGTGTGTATATGAGTGTGTACTGTAAAACATAGTAAAACTAGGTAGGTTTATTGTCGTATCCTGCGACCTAATAACGAAATTTCTGGCCTCTTTTACACCCTTGGCCATTACTCAGTTGTTCTTTTCTGTTTACAATGGACACAGGAGCCATGATTTTTCAGTAATAAAAAAAGACAAACATTTTCTCTTTCGAAATCTCTCACAAAATAGCGTACAGTATTTTGGTTACGGTCTGTGTATACGCCGCTTAATATAATTTTTTAAAAAATCGTATCACCCCGAGCAAGGCGGTAACGCCACTGATGTGCAGGGGGCTACGTAATAGTGAAAAGATTGGAAAAGAGAAAGCCAGAAACGACATCCTAATCAGGGAACAAGGGATGAGCCTCTTAACCTGTTCAATAGACGTGGGTGGAGTGTGAACCGGGCGATAGATAGATCTATTACAGTAAAGTAGCTTCTATGGACATTACTTTTATAAATATTTTAATAAAATTACACTCTGTGTTATCGTTATTTTATTATCCAATGCGTTTATGTTCGAAGACGTTACTATCATTTGTAGTATGACAAAATAAAATTTTTCCAGGAAATCATAATTATCCTTCCGTGGAAATTCCACGGGTTCCGCTAGTAAGTATTATTCATATTTTCGGTGTATAAAACAAAACAGAATTTGAGTATCAAATTGAAAAATAAAAACGCAATATATTAATTATTAATTGAACTTATTTGATTAAAAAAAGGGTTTTTGTCGTAATCTTTTTTATTAACGATACTAAGTTTTAAAATTATTTTTTTTAAAATTGAAAAATCTTTCTTGAAGCTTTTATTTTAGTTTTAATTTCAATAGATTAAATTTCTTCTTCGATGTGCTCTGTCCCTTCAGGACGTAGGCGATCATGGCTTTCCACGTCACCCTATCCCTGGTAGCTATTAGCACGCTTTCTTCAGTTCCCCCGACAAACACCACTCTGCCATCCACTTGCTCAGGCCCGTCAAGAATGTTACCCGCTACTTTCCCCTGTCTATTTTCCCCTTTAACTGACCTGTGAGTGTCATGCTCTCTAAGCCTTTTTTTTTCTTCATTACATGTCTCAGGAACTTTAGCTGTCTCTTGCTGATGCTCAGTATTGTTATTTTCTCGTTTCCATCTTTTCCAGAATCTTGTCATTGCTCACATGCTCACATCCATGATATCCGCAGCATCCTTCTGTAGAACCACATTTCAGTTGCTTCAAGTTTTTCCTTTATTTTTGATTTTCCAGCATTTATTGCCATACTGAAGAACAGACATCACATAGCAATCCAGTATTCTCTTCTTTGTTTCTTGCGAAGTTTTCGTGTCTCTTAATATTCTACTCAGTTTCTGGAAAGCGTCTTTCGCCATGCCAATTCGCCTTCGGATCACGGTGTCGTACTTCTGTAGAACACTTTGCAGCTATTTAAATTTCTGTATTTATATTTTATTATCTCTCACCTGTAATTGGCATTTTGGGCTCCTCTGCTTGCTTATGACCATGCCTCGGTTTTCTTGTAGTTTATTTGTAGTTCTTTCTTTCGAATTTCTTCAGCTACTTTCTGTAGGAGGTCTTGTAGTCTCCTTTCCGTATTTGCTATCATCACCCTATCATCTACGCATCTTATAATTCTCAGATTTTGGCCGTCAATGATGAATCCTGTCATGATTTCTAGGGCCTTCATAATTGTCTTGCTATATACGTTGTGTAGATCCGGGGAAAAGACACATCCTTGTCTTACACCTCTTTCTAACTTTGTATATCTGCTGAACTTGGGTCCAGTTTATTACTAGTAGAGATTTTTTATTACTCTAATGTCTTTCCCAAATATGTCGAAGTTGTTGAGCATTTAAATCAAGTCTTTGCGGTGCTCTTTGTCGAATGTCTTCGCGTAGTCTATAAAACATATGTACACGTCATTTTGCATTCATATTACCCTTTCTGATAATATCCTAAGCATAAATATGGCGTTCCTTGTTCCAGTGTCCTTGTCGAAATAGCACTGTTCTTGTCATATCTCTTGTTTGATTCTGCTTAACGCTCTACTCATCAGGATTCGGATTCGGAATTTCGTTATGTGGCTCATTAGGGTGATTGTTCGGTGGAGTTCGCATTTGTTGGCACCTGGCTTATAATGCAGAGCTATAAACATTGGTCTCTATTTTCTCTATGCCGAAGTTGTCTAAGGTTGTCAACATCTCTTTTACAATGTCGTTTGCATTGTTCCAATTCATTTTTGGCCATTGCAACCTCCACTTTTAATATTTCGGGTCAAGCAGCATCTTTGTTTATTGTCGGTTACTCTCTGTTGGATGTGCGTTGTGGTACAGTGGCTATCGACTCGGAACGACAAATCGGGGGTGCCGAGTTCGAATTCTAGTTGAATTCCGGCTGAACCGATTTTCTTGAAAACTTACACAGTTGTACTGTGAGTGTTCTTAGCTAGGTTTTGTGTCGAGGTACCCCCGATAAATATCGAAAATCAATAATCGAATAAATCGGGTTATAGAAGTAGTGGTCCGATTTTAATCAAATTTGATACACCCATAGACAAAGACATAAGAAACGATTTTCAGAAGTTTCAAGGTTGCAGTTTTTACAATAGTGCAGAAAATCGACAATATATATATAAAAGGCAGTATGTTTGTGTGTGTGTCTGTTTATCTGCCTGTATGTCTGTATTTTTTCAGCCCTTTTATTCTAGTTTTTGCTTTGGGTTTGGCTCTAAGTAGGTATAATTGTAGTTCTTAGTCTCAGCCATGTTACTATTTATTCAGAGGACTTATTTAGCCTTCAAAATCAGTTTACGACGAAAAAAACTTATTTGATATCAATAAGAGGAAATCAAAATTTGACTTACATTTATTCATTTTTCTTTCAGTCTACGGTTTGGCTTTAACTGGAAACAACTATTGCTTTTTAGTCTTTCGTGCCAACGTCTAAAGAGCCTGAGCTCCAGGACCATGGATTAGTTTTAAAGCTTTCATTACACCCGAGCAACGCCGGGCTATACTGCTAGTATATATATATATATAACAGATTCACTCATTAGAACCAGACCAAAGGTATTTTGTTTTGTTTTATAAAAAATTCACCCAAAGCAAGTCATTAAAGCCACTAAGACGCAACGTGTTCTTCTTCTACGTTTTCGTCTCCCTTTAGGAAATAGGCGATGATGGTTCTCCACAATTTTCTACACCTTATGGCCTTTAGCATTTTTCTGCTAACCATCCCCATTCTGACATTCATGTACACAAGCTTGCCAGGTACGTTGCTCACTTTCTTCCCTTGTCGCTCTAGCTCCCGTGAGTGAGAAACTTTCGAATCTCTCCTTTCTCATTATGTGTACAAAGATATTACAGCTGTCTTTTCACTGATTTTGAGTATAATTATTCTCTCTTCTTCCAGTTTCTTTAAGTCTTTCTTGTTTCCTCGCCCCATACGTGAAATTTTCAGTATCTTTCTGTAGACCTGCATTCTTGCTGCCTCTAGTTTTATTCCCATCTGTGGGGAAATTGTGCTTCAGTGCCGGGTAATGGTTACTGATGCTATCCTGATTGATCATTATTTTTAAGTAACGATTTTAATCCTTGTTGTGTGTCTCTATCGAAATTGTTAAGGGAATTTCCTTTCTCTTTTCCAGGTTTTGAGTGTAAGCAATCTTTCTGTTTCCATTTTATTTAAAACTTCCTTGTTGTTTCCTGGCTCCGTCCATTGAATTTTCAGTATCCTTTTGTAGAACCAAATTTTTGCAGCCTCTTGTTTTTTCCTCTTCCATGGGAAAACTGTTTATCATTCACTAACATATAATAAAATGATCACTACAGGATCACTGTTTATTTCACAGCACCATGCTTAAGTTTTGGAATGCTTCTTTTGCTAGTCCAATGATTACTTTGGATCTCGGTGTCATATTTTCCATTCTTTGTTAAAAATCTTCCCAGATATTTGATCTTCTAAAACTGATTGTTGATTATATCTCTAAATTGTAACTTGCATCTTGTTTTTTTTTCTCTTTCTTGCTGATGACCATGTTGTCTGTCTTTCTGCAGTTGATGGTTAATCCTTTATCCCTGTTTTCTTCTACCATCCTGTCTCAGTGTTCCCGTAGTCCTTTTTCCGAGTCAGCAATCAACACGTTGTCATATGCGGATCTTATACCGCTTAAAATGACACCCACCGATAATAAATCCTGACAGTGTCTCCGGTTCCCCTTTGGGGAGCGTCACTGTAGAAGCAGAATAAATCTGCGGGGAAGACACATCCTCGCCTCACTCCCCCTTTCTATTTTTGTGCAGCTAATCGATTTATTTTCTATCTATAAGCAGGTGGTTTGCTCCTGGTATGAGATCTGGATTATTCTAACATCATTTCCAAATAGATCTAGTTTTCCTGGTTTGTTTTACGTGAAGGGTTTCATTAAACTCGTCCTTGACCTTGTCACTCCGAATCCAGCGGAAGTAGCCATATTCAATTAACGGGCTATATTATGGTTGGAGGCTCATTCCTTTAATATATATATTTATATATATATATAATTTTATTCTTCATTCTTCTTAATTTAAATATATATAGTGCATTTGGGCAACACACTCTCTTTCATGCAGTTTTCGTTAAAAATGACAGACAAGTTTTTCATAGAATTTTTCCTGTGTCCTGATGATATTTTTCTTTACAGAACTCAAATTATATAAGAATTGTCTATAATTGCGTCATCCACATGCAAAAGAGGATTTAAAATAATGGAGTAATTAATATTAAAAAAGAAAACCTACACTTTATGATATCAATGATGAAAACGGTAACAATGTGCTTACCGTGTTTGGAACATAACATACACATGACTCTATAAACGTAAACTTTACATACACTTATTTAAAAGTAAAACAAAATTCATTCTTGATAATAGCTAAAAGTATAACCGAAAACACTGTAAAATATAATCCACCTGGGTGTCCTTGACAAGATCCAACGGAGAATCTGTAATGTGATAGATTTTGGCAGCTCGTATACAGTCACTTTCTCACCGGCGCAATGTGGCTTCCCTGTGTCTCTTCTACAAATACTTTCACGGCTTCTGCTCCGATGAACTTAGCTCACTGGTGCCCCTATATATAAATTTACTCTTGCCAGAAGATTAGCAACTAGGCCCCACTCTTTTACTATGGAAACACAAATTCTACTCCAGCAGCTTTTTTTCTCGCACTTCCCACCTGTGGGATTCCCTTCCGTTTACTTGCTTCCCCGACAGCTAAAATCTCTAAGAATTTAAATGTAAAGTCAATAGTCATCTCCTATCTCACTAACTTGCATCCTCTCGCTCTCATGCTCCGTCCATTTCACTCTCATCAGTATTCTCATCCTTCTCTTATCCACTTCCTGACATCCCCCTATAACCTGTCACTCTTTCTCATAACTTTCCTCCGATTTAAACCCCTGCAAAAGTGGCAGTAAAATGCCTTGCTTGGAGCGATATAATTATATTGAAAAAAAAATATAGAAAACCTTTGAACAATTTTTATATTATTTATTTTTGAAAAGACGAATATCATGAGAACGCTCAAAAGTTATATAAAAACTTAATGATAATATCTTATGCGTCGTTTTTATTGAAATCTGCATATATATAGTACGTAATTCATCGAGGTTTTATTCGACCTCAACAGAAGGCAGAAACCACTGAAAGCCCGTTTCGTCCTAAATTTGGAACTCATCCGTAGTGTGCATCTAATACCAGGGATTGAAATCCAGACAGCTGCGTTATTCAGCGAATGTCATACCAACTGTACCACGGGCTCCGGTGACGAAGAGTTAACGAATTAAAGTCGATATAGTGCCGCTCATTCACATTTTACGTGGTTAAATTTCTGCAGGGCTCATTTTACCCATAGGACTATATATATATATATATATATATACGCTATACTATATATATATACTATATATATATACTATACTATATATATATATATATATATATATATACTATATATATATATATATATATATACACTATACTATATATATATATACTATATTATATATATACACTATACTATATATATATATATACACTATACTATATATATACACTATACTATATATATATATATACATATACTATATATATACTATATTATGTATATATATATATACTATACTATGTATATATATACACTATACTATATATATATACTATACTATATATATATACTATACTATATATATATACACTATACTATATATATATATAGTATAGTATGGTATAGTATATATATATATATATATATATATATCCAAGTATGGGTGGAATAATATTCCCCATCCAAAGAAACGCTATTTTTAAAAAAGTGCTCAATACAAAGTAGAGCTAATAATAATAATAATATTTATTAATAAATTATAACATTGATATGTTATAATATCACTACAAAAGTAGCTATTTTGTTTCGACACTTTTTGTGTCTTTTCAAGTGATGTTGTTATTTCGAAATGAATGGCTTATTCATTTCGAAATAACAACTCACTTGAAAAGACACAAAAAGTGTCGAAACAAAATAGCTACTTTTGTAGTGATATTATAACATATCAATGTTATAATTTATTAATAAATATTATTATTATTATATATATATATATATATATATATATATATATATATACTATACTATATATATATACACTATACTATATATATATATATATATATATATATATATATATATCAGTATAGTTATCCATATGACAGCTCATCAGTATGGTTAGACATCCGATTGCTTTTACCCAGGATTGGATCCCGACCAAATTGACGTCAGTCGGCGATTCTACCTCTGAAGTATGGGCGCTTGGTAGAAGGAAGTTGACTATAGCGTGTGATATAGTATGTATTCATACGCCAGTAGTTAGAGTTTTCTAATTCATTACTGAATGAACGATATTGAGTATATATATATATATATATATATATATATTAATCGTATCACCCCGAGCAAGGCAGTAATGCCACTGATGTGCAGGGGGATACATAAGAGTAAAAAGATTAAGTAGAAGAGAGTGAAGAGGAAGACGAAACAGTTAGAAAGGAGCAAGAGAAGGATGGGAATACAGGTGTGATGACAGTTGCAAAGGTGGAGAGAAAGGAAAGGATATATGGGGTGGTGAAAGAACTAGAGTCAAGTGGTTAATAGATGAGTATTGACATTGCAAATAAATTTTTTTTTTTTACCTACTGGCATTGTAGCACGTGTGTTTGGGTTGGAAATATATATATATCCACTAAAAAGAATTTAAGAAATAAGAACTTTAGAAAGGCCCTATATGACATTAGTTAATTGAGACGATTTCTTCTGTCAATAAGCTGCGCGCTTGAATCCTACTGAAGAGTGTATATTTTTCTTTCATATGGCTTCTCGAATATTTAGGCCGGTAGGAAAATAATTAAATATACAGTTTAATAAATAAACCAAACGCGTCCACACACACATGTGCATCCATTTAAAATAGTTTTTAAATAATATATCTATCCGATTGCTTCCAACCAGGATTGAAGCCCAACCGAAATGGCATCAGTCGGAGATTCTACCTGTGAGCTACGGGCGTTCGTTTAGAATAAAAAGTACCTTAGCGTGTTATATACAATGTAAACACACACACACACACACACACACACACACACATATATATATATATATATATATATATATATAGCCATTGAGATTTCACTTGCTCGATCGACTCAGAAGATTAAAAACATTATTGGGCGATTAAAAAATTATTGCTTTACTCGCCCGCGGTCGATTAAAAATCTCGCAATGAAATGTGTCCCTTCAAATATAAAGAAAAACAACCCAACTTTTACAACCCAAAAGTATGCCATTGAAGATTCACAGTGATAATGACAATGACATTTGAACTCTTTGGTCTCGCTTTTATCATCTCGGTCAGTGTAAACATTCGTTTAATTAATGCTTCCACAGTGGAGCGAACATGCCTCTGTCGCCCAGATTGCTTACGAGTAGCAAAAACGAACATTTGAAAGAAAGATAAAAAAAAATACGTATATTTCTTTCAACCACTCACTGAAAAACAAATAATATAAGTAACTAATTTTTTTTTATAGAAAATCGTTGAGAAAATCAGATTTGTTATTTTTTATTGTCTATGAGATTGAGGTTGTAGTCAAACAGAAGAAAGAAACTACGAATTTAGGTACTCAAATGCCCCCCCCCCTAAAAAACCCTAAAAACAGCATATCATGCTGTTAAAAGGTCTGAAACTTAATACAAATTTTTATCATCAAAATGTTTATGCTATTATTAAGAGGAAAGATCAAATTTTGTTATTATTTTCTTTAATTTTTTAAATTCTTTTTAACACGCTTGAAATTTTATTTAAAATTTCATTTTTTCTGTTTTCCATCTATGTTTTCCATGCTATGTTTATGTTAGGCGATTATTAAGAAAATGGAGTCGGTTGAGTAAAATGATTTTGGGGCGTGTAAATTTTCCCTCATTCTCGACCGCCAGTCCAGTGATATCTTTTTCAAATCTCAAAGGTTGTATATATATATATATATATATATATATATATATATATAATAATGTCAAGAAGTGACAATAAGAAATTTACAGGTCCTTAACGTTCATTTTTAATTATGCAGTACTTAATACAAAAGCAGAGCTAAATTATTTTTGTAATATAATTAATTTCATATTTTCGCGACACAGAATTTCCCATCTTTCGGAACAATATTTTAAATATGACTCCATCTTCAAGCGATCATTTTTGGGGTGACTAACGGATTTTTTTTTTTCAAAAGTGAGAAGTTTTGACTTACAAAGTAAAAATTGCTTCTGGTTAGATTTTCAAATTACAAGGTCATATATTTATACTTAACGTGTCCGTGCCAAAAGAGTAGCAAGTCTTTCGCTATTTCCTTTTCTTTTTTTTTTCATCTACGAATACTACCATCTATTATTATTTTTATTCGCACCCACTTTACCTTTTTAGTTATTTATTTTGGTTTTTACTCTTTTAAAAACAATTTGTGGTTGAATAAAGCCATAGTAAATTTTTATATATAGTTATTTTTAATTCGTGATTTTATCAATTTTTTAATGCATATTAATGTTTATATTTGTTTATTTTTAATATTTTAATTATTTTCTAGTGTGTAGCATAAAAAGTGTCTAACGAACACTGTCATTTCTTTTCTAAGTTTTAATAAATCTTCATTTATCATACTTCTCATATATATATATATAAAAGAAAAAATTAAGTCAGACACGTTATTTCATGGTAAATTTAGCATGGCTTTATTCAAACACAAATTGTTTTTTAAAAGAGTAAAAACCAAAATAAATAACTATAAATAAATATTTATCATGAAATAACGCGTCTGCCTTATGAGTTATCCTACCACTTTATGTACAGGATACTCCTTTGAATTCTTCTATATCTACACCGCATGCTTATATATATATATATATATATATATATATATATATATATATATGGGTTATGTCTTGAAGGCTGTCACAATGCGTTGAGTAAAATAAAGGAAGGTAAAGAAGTGTTTGGGTATTACCTATTTATAGGTAATAACCAAACACTTTTTATAAATTATTTTTTTTATTTTATAAATAGGTAATACCCAAACACTTCTTTACCTTCCTTTATTTTACTCAACGCATTGTGACAGCCTTCAAGTCATAACCCATACAACTATTTTACACAATGCTTCAAGCAAATTACAAAACTTTACTATATATATATATATATATATATATATATATATATATATATATATAATGGCCTGCGACTCGTTTCTGGACATATCATTCTAGCCAATCCATGTGATCAGCCGCATGTTTTTTAACACCCAAAAGGCCCAACTATGGTTTATACTGCTACTATGGTGTGTGAACTTTAGCTATAATTTATTGAATAAAGGGCATAATCTAGCGGAATCGACAGTTTGAGCAAGGTCGGTGCACTCAGAAACTCGGTCACGATGACTTAATACTGCATGCTAATTATTAATGGAATATGAAAGAAATGACGATGATTTTATCCTAGATATATGGTGTGGCAAGTCTTAGCTGTAAACGTCTGAACTGGTGGAACGAATGAATGTATTTCTTTAGAACATTTTCGATAGAAATAGCGATTGAGGAAAGAGTGGCTAGAGGCGTTCGGTCTGTGAGAAAGGAATCATTAGTGCAAAATAATTAATTATAAACAAGGCGGCGTAGATTCTTTTGAAAGTGTGGATCGTGCAGCTTCAGCCCAGGTAATACATTTAATATCATTGGTGTGACCATAACTGAATTACTTTGATTAAAAGAGGAAACAATTTAAAACGAAATGTATTGAAAGTGTACTGATTTCAGAAACCTTTATAGTTTTCTCAATGACACATAATAGAATTTTAGATAATAGGAATGAAAATAAAAACAAAAACAATAAAACTGCTGAATGCAATCAGCTAAATTACACATTTAGTTACGTCCGACGCAAGCATTTATTTTTAAAACTGAGCATCTCTGTTTCTTTCACGTTTCAATGTAAACTGCTACCGGTATTCTTTGTCTTTTCACCACATCTGCTTCTTTTTATATATAAAATTAATAATAATAATAATAACTAGCCATACCAGTGGAATTTTTGCGGAAGGATAATTATGATTTCTTGGAAAAATTTTACTTTGTCATACTACAAATGATAGTAACGTCTTCAAACAAAAAGGTATTGGATAATAAAATAATGATACCACAGAGTGTAATTTTATTAAAATATCTAAAGAAGTAATGTCCATAGAAGCTACCTTACTGTAATCTTATATTAAGCGGCATATGCACAGACCATAACCAAAATACTGTACGCTATTTTGTGAGAGATTTTGAAAGAGAAAATGTATATTTTTTATTACTGAAAAATCATGGCTCTTGTGTACATTGTAAACAGAAAAGACCAACTGAGTAATGGCCAAGTTTGAAAGGCCAGAAATTTCGTTATTAGATCGCGGGATACGACAACAAACCTACCTAATTTTAGTATACTGTACAATACACACACATATACACACAATTACTGCTACAACCACCAGTTGAAGCTGCTACTGCTACGGTAATGCTATAGGCTCTCTCGTCCTACTCTCTTTCTTTACTACCCTTCCGTTTGGCAAAGGTGAGAGAAAGGCTGAGGAGAGTAGCGTTAATAGATTGTAAAAAGATGGAGGGGAATGAAAAGCTCATGTAGAGAGTAAGTGTAACTAAGGAAGGAACAAGCATAATTATGTAATTATAATAATAATAATAATAATAATAATGTGAATCCGAAATGCAGGTTCTGTGATAAATACCAAGAAACAATAGACCATCTAATCTCAGGTTGTTCTGTACTTGCCCCAAATGAATCTAAAAATCGTCACGATAGAGTAGTGCAATATTTACATTGGACAATGTGTAAACACTATGGGAAAATATGTAAACAAACACTGGTATGAACATCACCCAGCACCGGTTACAGAAACAAAAGATGTCACCATTTTATGAGATTACACCATCAACACTGACAGAAAAATTAAAGCAAGTAGGCCGGACATTATTGTTAAAAACCAAAAAGTAAAAAATTGCTTATTGATTGATATAGCTTGTCCAGCGGATTGTAACATAGCAACCAAAGAATTTGAAAAACTGTCAAAATATAAAAAACCCGGAAATTGAAATAGAAAAAATGTGGAAACTGAAAAGAAGAATCGTGCCAGTGATAGTAGGTGCACTTGGAATGATAAAAAATGGAACAAAACAACACATTGAAAGAATCCCTGGAAACCCCAGCTTAAGAGATATACAAAACAAAACAAAAAATTCTTGTTAAGTACAGCCCACACACTAAAGAAAACTTTGTCTATGTAACGCTAGGGATGTTAGGGGAGATAGAAAAAAACATGAAATGAAGCCATAACAACACACCACGACCTGCCTGAGGTCTTCCCGCAGACTTGGTAGGTAGTGTGACCATAGCAGAAATCGAAATATGATGAAAAATTACATAATAATAATAATAATAATAATAATAAACTTTCTTGAAGCCTTTATTTTATTTTTAATTTCAAGCTAACAGATTAAATGCAATATTTCCAAGAAGCAAGATGCTTTGCTGTATTTTGAAACTAATATATCTGGAAAGCGTTTGCGATTAGAAAACACTAAATATTTTTTTAAATATTTAATATTTAAATATTTTTAGCCATCTGTCATCAAAATGTAATTCGCTTTACTAAAAATCTTTCGAAAATAAAATATATTTTTCTGAAACATTATTTGAGAAATATTAGCTGTTTTAAAGTTTAATATGATTTGAAACAAATAATAATTACTTTTAGTTTAAAATATGTCAGAAATGTGGGGTTTTAAGGTATTTTTCTTATTGTTCGGTTATAGTGAGGAGGGTGGTTTAGTCAGATTTTAATGAAAATTTTTTGTTTTTATTCTTTTTTATTTTAGAAAACTGAAAATGTCTTCTAGTTTTGTATTCAAATATTTTTTGCCGAGAATGTTTTCCTTCAAAAATGAGTTATGGTAATATTTTTTCTTTCCAAAATTTATATTTTTCTATAAAAGTGCATTTGTATAATTTCATAGTGTTTTGACCCTAGTTTGGGTGTTAACTATTTGCCCATAGCTTGGACCCTAACAGTTGCTACCACTTCAGGTCACAGTGTACCTGGCAACAACAGTAATTAAGAGGTGGTTCCATGCTCCTCACAACCTCACAATTAGAGACCTTACTGCCGGTTGCAGTTAACAGCCAAGTAATCTTAAAATTTAGGGAACAATGTTTTATTGAATTTATGATGAGTAAATATAGTTTCTACTCAATAGCAATATCACTTAACGGAGACAATTTAATAAAGAAATTCAAAAGATTTAAAAATTTATACATTATTTAAAATAAAAAAATGAAAACAATTCTTTCAAAAATTTCTTATTCATATGAGCATTTTTTAAAGCAGTAGTGTCCATAATATCGTCGTCCATTGGCGGAGATGAAACTCACTAAACCCCTCCAGTATACCCTGTACGTTTGGAACCCTGGCGCAGTTTGTAGCGAAATTCATAATTTCGTCAAATAGCTGAATACTTGATGCTTCGCCAGGAATACCAAGGGTTTTTTTTTTATTGTGACACCAACAGTAGATGGTTTGCCTCCAGGCCCGATCCTATTATTTAACCCATAACTGGAAGGAAGTGACGGATTAATACTTTTTCTCAAGGGTACCAGTGTTGAAGTGAATGCAGGGTACTCAACTGGATTTCGAACTCGGCTCACCGATTTCTCTTCCCGAGCCGATATCCACTGCATCACAACGCACATCCGTCACTGAACGCTTACAGCGCATGGTATTCCCAAGTTGTCACCCATCTAAGTACTGACCAGGCTCAACGTTGCTTAACTTCGGTGATCGAACGAGAATCGGTGTATTCAATGGGATATGCCGTAAGCATATACCTTATTCATAAAAAAATAAAAGCTTTAAGATTAAATAATGTCTAATTTTATTACATTTTTCATTTTACAATTCAGAGCGGATTTTTGGTATACTGAGCGTCTCGTTTAAAAAAAAAATGACATATTTAAATTCGCCAGGAAGTTCTGCATAAAAATAATTCAGTTAAGTGCCATACGTAATTCACGCTTGGGCGATCATGTCTTTTTCGAGACATGACTGACTGGACAGAAAATTATCTCACAGTAGGTTGCCATTGCTTTCTGCGGTAGACTGGTTGCCGACCAAGGCTATAGAACCCAGTCTGTCCTGTTATTTAACCCATAACTGGAAGGAATATAGGGATTAATACCTTTCCCAAGGGTATTTACGCGGAAGTGAATGCAATGAATTCAGCTGGAATTCGAACTCGGCTCCCTGATTTCTCGTTCTGAGACGATATCCAATGTACCACGACGCACATAAGCAACACAAAAATTAATTTCTCAAAATTGCATAAAATTAAATAAGTGGAGTAGGTACCGATGTAAAAAAAAAAAAAAAAAAAAAAAAAAAAAAAATTCCAAAGATTTTCTAAAATAATTGAATTTATTTGTGAATAATTCCCGAAAGCCCCATTAATTCCCGTCCGAAAAAAAAATCGAAGAGCCGAGTTCGAATTCCAGTTGAATTCCTTGCATTCACATACGCATAAATACCCTTGGGAAAAGTATTAATCCGTCTCTTCCCTCCAGCTGTGGGTCAAATAACAGGACAGACTGGGTTTTTTATAGCCTTGGTTGGTAACCACTCTACTTCTTTCATGATGGTATGCTCATTTTTAACGAATCAGCCGAGGTACCTACCAGTATTAGTTTGAAAAATCTATTAGTCAGAATGGATCGCGTCACTAACAAGATATTTTTCTATTCTCATTCACGCGCATGCAAACACTCACACGTGCACATACACATACACTACCGGCCATAATTATTTGGACCACCCCAGTTTCTTTTTTAAAAGAAATGATGTATTTCGTACTATTTTTAGTATTCATTGCCAAGTGGATAATTCTAAATGAAAATAGAATGGTTCTTTTGTTATTATTATATTGCAAATTTTTACAAGGCAAATAGCAACAATTTACCCATTGCACCCTGTAGATTTAATATATATATATATATACCCCAGGCCATAAAATTTAGGCCACCACAGTTTTTTTTTAAAGAAATGATGTATTTCATGCTATTTTTGGTATTCATTGCCAAGTGGATAATTCTAAATGAAAGTAGAATGGTTCGTTTGTTATTATTACATTGCAAAATTTTACAAGGCAAATAGCGACGATTTACCCATCGCACCCAGTAGATTATATATATATATATATATACACTACCGTCCATAATTATTAGGCAACCTCAGTTTTTAAAAAGAAATTATGTATTTCATACTATTTTTAGTGTTTATTGCCAAGTGAATAATTCTAAATGAAAAAAAATTTTCCAAGGCAAGGAAGCAAAGATGAACTTGTTTGAATCAGCCTCATTTTTTTCATTCTTTCATTGATGAAAATGCAATATAGGTACTTATTAAATATTGGTAAATTCATTTGATGCACATGTTATTGTGCAATATTAACAAAAGGACCATTCTATTTTCATTTGCAATTATCCACTTGGCAATCAGTCAGTCAGTTGAGTGCCATACGTGATACACGCTTGGGCGATCATGTCTCGAAAGAGACATGATTGACTGGGCAGAAGATTATCCCGCAGTAGGTTGCCATTGCTTTCTGCGGTAGACTGGTTGCCGACCAAGGCTATAGAACCCAATCTGTCCTGGGGTTGCCTAATAATTATGGCCGGTGGTGTGTGGTCTTCCAGCAGCCACCCTATTGCCTCAGGGCAACACGACTTCCTCAAAGCACATGATACAGACCTCCATGTTGAGTTTGAGGCTCTGATAAATGGAGGTATAATGTCACCATCACTAATGAGCTCTCCAAACCCCGTAATCATCATTAGACCCATTTAATTTTTTTTCTAAACCCTCTTCACTGTCCCCAGATTAATACCCAAACACTTTGAAATATTCGTATTGCAGCTTCCGGTGCGAATGCCAAGCAGTACCGCAGGCGATTCCCAAATTTCTGGACAAATGAATTGCGTCATGGTGGTCTTTTTCTCACCGACAGTGCCCAACTGACCGTACTATACTGTGCAGTCGACAAAAAATAGTATGAAATATATATATTTTTTTAAACTGAAGTGGCCTAATAATTATGGCCGGTAGTGATATGTCTGGCAAAAGGACAATACCGCACAAGCAGCAGAACCCTTTTAAAACTGTAAGACAATTTCTGCAACTATGTCACCCCTTGCATCTGGCCACCTAACACCTCAGACTGCAAACCCCTTTATAGGGGGTACAGTTGGGTGAGAGATCAACAAAACTCCTTGTAACACCAAAGGTGAACTGAAGGCAAGGATTATGGCAGCATTCATCACTTTTAACAAGGAGACTGTCCAAAAGAGATGCTGAAGTTTCGTTTGGAGGCCAATGGTGAATTTATTAAATACATTTACTCTTTAATATTTCAAGATATTTTTGTGATTTTTCGCTAAATATATCTGTTAAAATGAGATGTTAGTGCAGTTTTCATTTTTGCATAATTTTAAGTACCTTCACTAAATTGTTGAAACCCCCCCCCCCAAAAAAAAACAGCATAGTATAAATAAAAAAAACCTCAAACTTAATAAAAGCGAACGTTTTTCATCAAAATGTTTATATGATTATTAAGATGAAAGATCAACGTATTTTTTAATTAATTAAAAAAAAAATTAATCCCTTCTAACACGTTCGAAATGTTTGTAAAATATTTTGTTTTGAATTTAGTTAACGAGTTGTGGTGGGTAAGAAATTAAGAATTAAAATCATTTAGGAAAAACCCAACTAAAATATACACAGTAAATTTGCACATCCGCAAAAGTGGATTCAAACGACTAAAAACATTTTGGGAAAAACCCAAACCATGGCAAATTTCACAAGTCAGTGTGAAAAGCAAATCCTGGATCCTGATTGGATACGAAATAGAAAAATGAACGGTGACGTCTGTCAAAATTTTTCACACCTAAAGCAGAGAGTTCCTCTAGAGCCGGTCACATGACCAGATTTAATTACTTAAGGACATTCTGTGACCGGTCAACAGAGTCAGATGGTAGCAGCGAGACGAAACTACTAAAATGTAGCGGGAGAAACTTCAACTACGACCCGGACATAGGTCGCTTCACACAATATCCTCCTTTTCCTTCCTTCTCGTGTGCTGATTCATTCTACTCCTTCTCCATCCAAAGACATTCCTATCAAACAAACGCTAATACATACATAAGTATGAACGCATATACTCTTTCAACAATTACTACTACGAACATTTTCTAGAACTCTTGATACCCTAAACTTTCTTACTGTTCCACGAATTCTTGTTATTCTTTCCTTTAAATAAAATTTTATTTTAACATGAAAAATGTATATTTCCATTCTTACACTATTTCACACAATTCCACATATTCCGACTGCCGACAACCAACCTTCTGATGAAAACCTTCTGATAATTCTGATGATGATAATTCTGCATAAATCTTGTAAGCTGTAGGGAGTTCGGTTAAGTCTGACACAAGGTTGAATCAAATAAGTATGAACCATCTCCCTACGTCTACATGGTAATCAAATAGAAAACGTAGTAATATATAACACAGTTTTTCTTTTTTACCAATAACAAATACATTAATTTGGAAATTCTTGCAAAAATCAAATAAATGTCAGATTTTAATGAAACTTTCAGTACTTATTCACAAATAAATGAAATTATGTTTGAAATTATTATTTTTCATGAATCTTAGTAATATATATATATATATATATTTTACATCTGTTACCCCCATCCACGTAAATTTATGAAATTTTAAGAAATTAAATTTTTGTTGTGAAAATTAGTTTTATTGGTTAAACTCAAGACTCATTATCGAATGTAAATCATATATTATTTCTTTAAAACATTTTGTCTTAATTTCTGAAAGTCAACTTCCAGTAATAAAATAAAAATGCAATAAAACTATGATATTAGTAAATTGAATATATTTTAATTACTTTCGATTAATAATAGAATTTTAAAACATTTGTTTTCATTTTTTTAATTATAATAATTTATAAATTTTGTCATCGTTAATTTATTAATTTATTAAACGAAGATTTTATTTACTATCAAAAATTTTAAAGTTTAATACAAATCGTGGTGTCTTTGTATTTTTAATATAATCCAAGAATTGCTTTTTGTATATTTGAAGATTTTTTTTGTATGGTAATTTCTATGTGTACATTAAAAGGCCATGTGTTTCAGGAAAAAAATTGTATAATTATATGATCCACTCAGGTTTGTCCCTTTCCTTAGATTTATAAAAATTGCTTTTATGTTCATGCGTAGAAAACTGTCATCGCTTCGTCATTTAACAGTCCGTCAAAGTTCGACCAGATGAACACAACCAATCGTTAATAATTAGTTGTATATTACATTTTTACACTCTAAGTAAGTAATATTTCTTTAAAATCAGATTAATTTAACTTTCAATTTTCTAATTTTACGAAAATAAAGTGTCAGAAATATTTTTAAAATCGATGAATTTTTTTTTTTACATATTTCTTAAAATTAAGAAAATGGCCGCTTTTAAGAAAATTTTAAGAAATCAAAATTAAATGTGATCTTTCAATATATATAATTTCTATCTGAAATACACCAAATTTTTTTACTTAATGGAAATAATAAATTTATTCATTAAGCTTTAAATTATATTTCAAATGAAATGTTTAAGAATGTTTTTTCATTTGAAAAATTTCTTTTTAAAATTAGATATCGAAAATTTATTCCGAAATAATGAAGGTTACCTACTGTAGGGCAAAGGAATCAGAAAAAATGCGTTTTTGGTCATACCAATACGCCTTTGGATCTCAGGGCAGCACTTTCCGTCCTCTGTGAGAACACTTCACAGGTATTTAAATCTATGTTTCTATAACTGTCATTTTGTGCTGCTCCTTTTGAAGGGTGACCATGCATTTAGATAGCAGGGCAGATTTCTGAAGCAATAGTTTATGATTTTTTATTCCGTTTAAAATCAGATTAATTTAACTTTCAATTTTCTTCTTCTTCTATGTGCCCTGTCCCCTCAGGACGTAGGCGATCATGGCCTTCCACTTTTTACCTCTACCTGGTAGCTTTGAGCACGACTTCTCCTGTTACACCATGCAATCCTCGTTCCGTCATCCACCTGATTAGGTCCTTCAAATATGTTATCCGTTGCTTTCTTTTGTCTCTTTTCCCCCTCTATCTGGCCTGTTAGTATCAGATTCTCCAAGCCCCCCTTCCTCATTGCGTGTCCCAGGGACTTCAGCTGTCTCTTCCTGATGCTCAGTATTAATTTTCTTTTTGTTTCCATCATGTTTCATCATTGCTTTCTTTTTGTTTCCATCATGTTTCATCATTGCTTTCTTTTTGTTTCCATCATGTTTCATCATTGCTCACATGCTCGACCCATGATATTCGCAGCATCCTTCTGTAGAACCACATATCAGTTGCTTCAAGTTTTTCTTTCATCTTTGATGATATTGTTCAGCATTCACTGCCATATTGAAGAAGTGCTTTTTGCATATTTGAAGATTTTTTTTTTTTTTTTGCATGGTCATGTGTTTCAGGAAAATAATTTTATAATTATATGATCCACTCATTTTCAATAACTAACGTTTAAATTGAATTTTTCAAAATAAGAAGTTTTCTTGAAGCTTTTATTTTAGTTTTAATTAATAGCTAGATGATTAAGTTTACTATTCTCAGTAACAAAATACTCTGGTGTTTTTCAAACAGAAATTGTATTGATTTGAATCTAAACTTTTTAGTTTTCTTTTAATCTTTCAATTTTTCGTCCATTTTCGAGCGATGGATAGATTTGTAAACAAAAATTATTTCTCGGTTTTAAAAATCCTACAAAAATAAAATATGCATGCGTGACACATTATTTTTGGAAAACTAACAAATTTAGTCTTACATTAATCTGATTTACACAGTATTAATTATTTATAGTATTTTAGAATACAACTGTTTTTTAAACACAGAATTGAACTTTCTAACCTTTCCACTGCATTTGAAATGTGTTGACAGCTTGAAATATCCGAGATAAGATAAGTGTATGGCGATCACAAGAGATATAATTTACACGACAATTTATTCATTGCACACTGTATTCATGTATTGGAAAAAAATTATGACAAATTAGAAAACGTTTTATTTTGGCGTCTTTTTCCATACACTTTTTCTCGTAATATCTTTCTTGATATATAAGAATATATACATTTATCTCATATATTTTGGAATATTTTTTGAGTGAAATTAAAACATTTCTTTATATAAGAATATATACATTTATCTCATATATTTTGGAATATTTTTTGAGTGAAATTAAAACATTTCTTTTTCCACTGTCTGAAAGAAGCAGATTGTAATTTTTACAACTGCTGAAATAAATTCTGGATTCATAACCGTTTAATTATGTGCTGAGTTTTCATTTCAATATTTCAATATTATATATATACAGTACTGTGCAAAAGTATTAGGTCAAGAACTATTTTATCTTTAATGAGGCATCAAAATAATTGCGACAACTTACCAATCGCACCTAGTATATATACAGTACTGTGCAAAAGTATTAGGACAAGAACTGTTTTATCTTTTATGAGGCATCAAAATAAAGTTTTAAATCACCCCTGTCCTAACGCTTTTGCACACTTCTGTTAGTGTGCAAAAGTATTAGGACAGGAGTGATTTTCCTAAAAACCTCACTGAAATTCAAATACAGGGTGAAAAGCCAAGTAAATTGCTAGTAAATATTGATTATTTAAAACTAGATGTAAAAGAAATGTATTAAAAAGAAGTTATATTTATTTTTTCCTATTTTCTATTAAACACAAGTTATTTTGAAACTACCCATTATTCTATTATCCTTGGATATGACTGATTTTTTCTTATTCCCCTTCTTGAATTGATAAATCTAATGTTACTTCGCAAGACACACTTTGGAAATAAATACAAGCTGCTTGGCAGGAGATACCATTAGATACATTAAAGAAGCTTGTGATGTCAATGCCTGACAGAATGAAGGCTGTGATCAAAGCAAAAGGCTATTATAGTAAATATTAAATTTATTTTGCAACAAGTATTTTTTTTTATTAAAGCATTTGTTGAGTAAATCAAATCAAATTACTTTAATTAAATTGTTTATTTTCTGTTAATATGTCTCACAAAAGATAAAATGGTTCTTGTCCTAATACGTTTGCACAGTACCGTACACACACACACACACACACACACACACACACACACACACACACACACACACACACACACACACGTATATACTAGGTGCGATTGGTAAATTGTCGCAATTATTTTATTATTTGAAAGGCTATTATACTAAATATTAAATTTATTTTGTATCAAGTATTTTTTCTTGTTAAAGCTTTTGTTGAGTAAATCAAATAAAATTACTTTAATTAAATTGTTTATTTTCTGTCAATATGCCTCATAAAAGATAACATAGGTCTTGTCCTAATACTTTTGCACAGTATATATATATATATATATATATATTAAATATTGCAACGTTCACAACGGTGTACGTGTGTGTGTATGTGTGCGTGTGTGTGTGTGTTTGTGTATGTGTGTGTGTGCGTGCGTGCGTGTGTCTTATCGATTCATGAAGTGAGATGGTTTGGTGTGGACAGACAAAAGGATTAGGCCACTAACAATAAAAGAAACAGAGAAGAGAGGCCAGACGATCGCGCAACAATGATGACTGTTTGTCAGGCAAGGGGTTCATTTGCCAGATAACCTTTTTGTCAAATGGAGAGGAAATAAAATAGTGAGGTGGAGAACGGTATTTAGTTAGATCGCATTAGAAAAAAAAGAAATGGACACACTCGTATACACAAAATGGAAAAAAAAAAAAAAATGGTAACTCCCACAAAAAAAATTAAAAAGAAACAAACAAAAAAGCAGATGATGGCGACGATGGTTTTGGCTAGTATTCTGGGAGGGAGTGAAGTGCGGTTTGCTGACCGGTACGGAACAACAAAGCAAGAATAGTAAGGCCCCATTGAATGGTCGGGTGGGGTCGGAATGGAGAATTGAAAGTTTAGGGGATCACTGTGGACGCACGTGTCTGTTGAAAGGATCTGTTAGTATGAAACGCCCTCCCCCCCCACAGCATCCATGTCTTTCAGTTAATAAAAAAAGGAAATAAAAAAAAGAAAAGCTTATATATATTTTTGTATAATATAAAGAAAGCAACCGCCAAATAATAGAAGATTAAGTTGCGCCACATGACCAGGTCACGTGATGTACCTTCGTAAGGCAGATGAACGAACTGACATAGGACTGCAAAGTTCACAGCGGTCATTCGTCATTTGAACGACTATGCAAAAAAAAAAAAAAAAAACTCTCCAGAATAGAACGGATTTTAAAGGGATGGTGTGGGGTGGTAATGCAAAAAAAAAAAAAAATGGCGATTAACGAGAAATATGTCCTTTAATTTAAAACAGCCGGTTGGTTTACGCGAAATAAATTTAACAAAATAAAATGAAAATTTAAAATTCCCTTTGGACTCTACGACTTCGGCCCGGAAACTAATCGACCATTTTAAATATCAAGATGACCGTTTGCGAAGTCTTGACGTATGTAATATTTGTTTCAAATGAAATTAATTAGATTATTTAATTAGATTATTTAAACTTTAAATCAGCTAATATACCTCAAAAAAGTTTCAGAAAAAATATTTTATTCTTGAAAGATTTATTTAATTAAGACAATCATTCGAATTCCAGTTGAATTCATTGCATTCACTTACGCGCAAATACACTTAGGAAAGGTATTAATCCATCTCTTCCTTCCAGTTATGGGTTAAATAACAGGACAGATTGGGTTCTATAGCCTTGGCTGGCAACCAGTCTACCGCAGAAAGCAATGGCAACCTACTGCGGGATAATCGTCTGCCCAGTCAGTCATGTCTCTTTCGAGACATGATCGCCCAAGCGTGTTTCATGTATGGCACTTAACTGACTGATATTGAGATGACGGAAGGCTAAAAATGGCGCCAAAATCAATCATGTTATTCATTTCAAAAGAATAACTCCTTCCAGATAATTTGAATTACCGTATTTGACGGCATATAAGACGGTTTTCTTTTACTAAAAATATCTTTCAAAATTCCCCTAGTCTTATGCCATATTTAGGTTTAAAATTCACGAAAGCCGGCTGAAATTAGCTACCTGGCAATTCCTATTGGCTTAGACATTAGAGTAACTCTCATATATCTATTGTAGGTAATTCGCGGGAAAAAAAAAACAGCGTAGCGTAATGAAAAAAAGCCACAAACTTAACAAAAAATAAAATTTTATCGTCAAAATGTTTATGTTATTATTTAGAAGAAAGACCAAAGTATTTTTTAATTATTTTTTGAAATTTTTTTAATCCTTTCTAACACGTTCGAAATTTTGGTTAAAATCTTGTTTTGTTTACGTCATCGCCTACTCCAAAGATTGACATTGATTTTTTTGCGCGTTTTTAATGTAGAAAACACATTAATTTGGAAATTCTTGTAAAAATCAAATAATTGCCCGATTTTAATGAAATTTTCATAAGTTATTCACAAATGAATGAAATTATTAAAAAATGTTTTTAGAAAATATTGGTAATTTTTTTTTTAAACGTGTTACCTCACACTTTACTTAATTACATGAAATTTTGCACATAACCTTTTTGTTCCTTGACAACTTTTTTTTGTTAGAAGTAGGAGTCTTTGGAGATAGAAAAAAATAGTAAGTGATTTACAAATCAGTGCCCAAATAAATGAAAATCTGCTCTGAATTGAAAAATAATAAATACAATAAAACTATGATATTACTAAATTAGAAAAGCTTTTAATTGCTTTTGCAATTAGTAATATTAAGGACATTATTATCTGAAGAAATAAAACTTGTTTGATGAATAATGAGCTTTTACAAGAAATTTTTTAAGCTTTTCCATTTTAATTATAATAATTTAATAGTTTAAAATCTTGTAAAATTCTGTATTTGTTTGTTCCCTGCAGGTTATATAATATTTAAGTGGTAACAAAATTTACGAGTCCAAAATTGCAAAGATTATTAAACGCAGAGGTACGGAAATATTTTTAAAATAATTTTTATTTACTTAATACGTTAATTAATAAGTTCCTTATTTTCATGAATGGTTGACTAAAACTGCCATTATTATGGATTAATTTAATTTAAACAGTTTTGTCCCTTCCCTTAGATTTATAAAAATTGCTTTTATGTTCATGCGTAGAAACATGTCATCGCCTCGTCATTTAACAGTCGGTCAAAGTTCGAACAGATGAACACAACCAATCGTTAATAATTGGTTGTATATTACTTTTTTACGCTCGAAGTAAGTAACATTTCTTTAAAATCAGATTAATTTAACTTTCAATTTTCTAATTTTACGAAAATAAAGTGTCAGAATATTTTGAAATATTTTTGTTTTTTTACAAATTTCTTAAAATTAAGAAAATGGCCGCTTTTAAGAAAATTTTAAGAAATCAAAATTAAATGTGATCTTCCAATCTGAAATACACCATATTTTCTTAATGGAAATAATAAATTTAATCGTTAAGCTTTAAATTATATTTAAAATGAAATGTTCAAGAATGTTTTTTTCATTTTAAAAATTTCTTTTTAAAATTAGATATCGAAAATTTATGCCGAAATAATGAAGGTTACCTACTGTAGGGCAAAGGAATCAGAAAAAATGCGTTTTTGGTCATACCAATACGCCTTCGGATCTCAGGGTAGCACTTTTCGTCCTCTGTGAGAACACTTCACAGGTATTTAAATCTATGTTTC
The DNA here is from genome assembly GCA_037127315.1 of Ascarosepion bandense. Lineage (NCBI taxonomy): Eukaryota > Metazoa > Mollusca > Cephalopoda > Sepiida > Sepiidae > Ascarosepion > Ascarosepion bandense. Next base: position 1,296,945 of record JBBBDQ010001616.1, on the reverse strand, counting down.
TATAACTGTCATTTTGGGTTCCTCCTTTTGAAGGGTGACCATGCATTTAGATAGCAGGGCAGATTTCTGAAGCAATAGTTTATGATTTTTTATTCCGTTGAAAATCAGATTAATTTAACTTTCAATTTTCTTCTTCTTCTATGTGCCCTGTCCCCTCAGGACGTAGGCGATCATGGCCTTCCACTTTTTACCTCTACCTGGTAGCTTTGAGCACGCCTTCTCCTGTTACACCATGCAATCCTCGTTTCGTCATCCACCTGATTAGGTCCTTCAAATATGTTATCCGTTGCTTTCCTTTGTCTCTTTTTCCCCTCCATCTGGCCTGTTAGTATCATATTCTTCAAGTCCTCCTTCCTCATTGCGTGTCCCAGGGACTTCAGCTGTCTCTTTCTGATGCTCAGTATTAATTTTCTTTTTGTTTCCATCATTTCCAAGACCTCATCAGTGCTCACATGCTCGACCCATGATATTCGCAGCATCATTCTGTAGAACCACATATCAGTTGCTTCAAGTTTTTCTTTCATCTTTGATGGTATTGTCCAGCATTCATTGCCATATTGAAGGACGGACGGCACGTAGCAATCCAGTACTCGCTTCCTAGTTTCTAGTAAAATTGCCCTGTTTCTTAATACTTAACTCAATTTATCGAATGTTTCATTCGACATGCTAATTCACCTTCGGATCTCTGTGTCGCACTTTCCGTATTCTGTTATAACGCTTCCCAGGTATTTATATTTTTGTATCTGCTTGATTCTGGTATCCCCGACCTGTATTTAGCATTTTGGGCTGCCCTTTTTACTGACGACCATGCTTTCGGTTTTCGTGCAGTTTATTTCTAGTCCTTTCTTGTTACTTACTTCTGCTGCCTTCTGTAGGAGGTCTTGTAGCTTCTTCTCTGTGTTTGCTATCAGCACTGCATCATCTGCGTACCTTAGGTTGTTTAAATTGTGGCCTCCGAATACGAATCCAGGCATAAATTCTAGGGTCCTCAAAATATTCGGTGAAAAGACATATCCTTGTCTAACGCCCTTTTCTATTTTTGTATATCTCCTGAATTCATTACCTGTCCGTATGCAAGCGGTTTGCTGCCAGTAAAGATTCTTGATTACTCTCAAGTCTTTCCCAAATATGTCCAGGCAGTCGAGCGTCTCCATCAGTACTTTGTGGCGTATTTTGTCAAACGCCTTCGAATAATCAATGAAGCACAGGTTCTTCAATTTTCTAATTTTACTAAAATAAAGTGTCAGAAATCTTTTGAAATATTTATAAAATCGATGAATTTTTGTTTGTTTACAAATTTCTTAAAATTAAGAAAATGGCAGCTTTTAAGAAAATTTTAAGAAATCAAAATTAAATGTGACTTTCCAATCTATATAATTTCTATCTGATATACACCATAACTTTTTTACTTAATGGAAATAATAAATTTATTCATTAAGCTTTTAATTGAATCTAAAACGAAATTTTTAAAAACGTTTTTTTATTTTAAAAATTTCATTTTAAACCTAGGTATAGAAAATTTATGCCGAAATAATGAAGGTTACCTACTGTAGGGCAAAGGAATCAGAAAGAAAAAATGTGAATGTATAAGAGAGAGAAAGATAGAATGAGAGATATAATGTACGGAGCAAAACATGGAAAGAAAGTACGAATGAAACATTGGACATGATAAATGAAAGAAAAGAATAGAGGAAATAAATAATGGTGTAAGATGTGAGATAAAAAGTAAGGTCGAAAAGAGATAGAAGTCTGGAGTGGACGGAGTTTAATTGGACAGAGTCTAAAAGACTTGCGGCATTGCTTTAAAACCCCATCCCAGCTCCGCACTCCAACGTCAATCTCGCCCTAATAACCGAGCGTTAAGCCGTGATCAATTGTCATTTTCTTCTTTCACCAAAAGGAAAAAAAGAATTAAAAAAAAAGAAAAAGAAAATGGAACAAACCCGTCATCTTTGCAGATAATAAAAGCTGGCAACCCTGGCCTCAATAGTTGACCTCCACCCCCTGTCGATTGTCCAGCCCTCTGGCCTATCCAAACTCCTCACTCTTTACAATCCCAAAATCTCGAATGAATAAGTTTTTAATACAACACCATACACCAGTAAACGGTGACGTGTGGACAGTGTTTTAATTTGATTCTTTTTGCTTGTTCGCTGTTTTAGTTAAGTAGTTCCCCAAGTCACCTTGTAACGTTTTTTTTTCTAGATTTCTAGATTTAGAGAATAAAGGAAGGCTGTGTCTGAATTCAAATAAATGGAATCTTCATCTCCATATTATGGACATTTGCCACGAATTTTAGACAAACACACACGCACTGTTTCTACTTTGTGAAACTTTTACAAATAAGGACCTGTGAACATTATGCATTGAATCCAGGTAAAAAAAACAAAAAAAAAACACACACACACACAGGTAAAAATGTTAAGGTAAAGCAGTCAGATGAAAAAAAAACACAGAAGAAAAAAAAAAACGAAACAAAAACTGAACAAGCTTAGTACGGACGAAAAACCCAGCCTCTATTCCCAAAAGTGGAAAAAAGTCTTATAAATAAATTGATAATTTAAGGAATTTTTTGTTCAAATTTTAATCTCAAATTAAGACTTTCTTTACACAAAGTCACGTCTTATGGGAAACCAGGACCCCATTACTGTGAAATATATCTAATAGATGACCGTAGCATTGTTTAAAAAAATATTTTTGTTTTTATAATCGTATCGCCCAAAGCAAGGCATTATACTGCCACTGTTGTGCAGGGGGTTACATAAGAGGAAATTTATGAGAAGGCGGGACAGAATAAAGGATAGGAGAGGGATGAGAATACTGCAAAAATGAGATGAGAGCATGAGAGAAAGATGATACAAGTTAGTGAGATAGGAGATGACTATTGACTTTACATTTAAGTTCTTGGAGATTGTAGCTGTCGAGGAAGCAAGTAAATGGAAGGGAATTCCACACGCGGGAAGTGCGAGAAAAGAAGATGTTGGAGTAGAATTTGCGTTTACATTTTATTGGTTTCACTGTAAAAGGGTGGGACCTAGTTGCTAATCATGTGGCTCGAGTAAATACGTATATAGGGGGCACCAAAGTTCATCAAAGCAGAAGCCGTGAAAGTACTTGTAGAAAAGACACAGGGAAGCCATACTGCGCTGCTGAGAAAGTGATTGTATCCGAGCTGCCAAGTCGGGATCGATGACATTACAGATTCTCCGTTGGATTTTGTCAAAGACACCCAGGTGGATAGCAGAAGCAGTCGACCAGATATGGCAGCAGTATTCAATGCACGGGCGGATGGTAGATTTGTAAATGTGCAGGACTGTTTCAGGCGGGGAAAAAAAAACTTCCTGGTCCTGCACAGAGAACCGACTTTCTTAGCAGAAGATTTAGCTATGGATTCTATGTAGACATTTCACTTGAGGTCTGTTGTGAGAGTTAACCCGAGGATGTTTCTAGTGATTGAATCTATTTACTATGAATTTCTGTGGCAAAAAGAGCGTACGCATAAATTTGTGAAGTATTCGACAGAAGACTAAACTATCGCCCGGTTCACACTCTACCCACGTCTTTTGAACAGGTGAAGAGGCTCATCCCTTGTTCCCTGTTTAGGATGTGGTTCCCGGCTTTTTTCCCAATCTTCTTTCACTTTTCATTTTTCTTTCTCTCTCTCTCTCTCTCTCTCTCTCTTTTTTTTTTTTTTTTGTCAATTGGAGTAGATAGACTGAATTATCGCCCGGTTCACACTCCACCCGTATCTATTGAACAGGTGAAGATGCTCATCCCTTGTTCCCTGTTTAGGATGTGGTTTCCGGCTTTCTCTTTTCCAATCATTTTACTTTTAAGTAGCCCCATGCGCACCAGTGGCGTCACCGCCTTACTTGGGGTGATATGATTAAAAAAAAAAAAAAAGAATTCATAACTATCTACACTATAAACATTGCATCTTTCGGACTGTTGACCTCATCTTTACAAGTCCCCAAAATTCACCCACTGATTTTATCCCAGTTGCTAATCATGTGACTCGAGTAAATACGTATATAGGGGCACCAAAGTTCATCAAAGCAGAAGATAAAAGCGTTGAGTAATCAAAAAATGATTTAAGCCAAAGAGTTGAGAGTTCAAAACATGGCTACAAAAATTCGGCTATAGATCAATATGCATCAACCATCTATGCATAAAGTTCACAGGTCCTCATATACATTTTATAATAAAAAGACCAGCAATGTTATACTACCGGCCATAATTATTAGGCCATCTTAGTGTCTTAAAAAATGATGTATTTCCTACGATTTTTTAGTATTTATTACCAAGTGAATAACAGTAAATGAAAATAGAATGGTTCTTTTGTTAATATTGCACAATAACATGCGCATCAAATGAATTTATCAATATTTAATAATTACCTATATTGCAGTTTCATCAACGAAAGAATGAAAAAAATTAGGGTGATTCGGACGAGTTTATCTTTGCTTCCTTGCCTTGTTAAATTTTGCAAAGCAATAATTCCATAAAGAACCATTTTATTTTCATTTAGAATTAGCCACTTAAAAATAGTATGAAATACATAATTTCTTTTTAAAAACTGGGGTTATGCATTGCCACAACTACATTTACCTATATATCAGTCAGTTAAGTGCCATACATGATATAGGCTTAGGTGATCACGTCTCCAATGAGACATGACTAACTGGGAAGAGGATTTTCCATAGATTACTTTTACATTCTGCGGTACACTGATTGCCAAACAAGGCTATAGAAACGTAATCTCTCCTGTTATTTAACCCATACCTGGAGAGAGAATAGACGGATTAATACATTTCCCAAGAGTATTTGCACGTAAATGAATGCAACGGATTCAACTGGAATTCGAACTCGGTTCTCCGATTTCTCTTTCCGAGCCGATATCCACTGCACTACAACAGACATCCATATTTATATATATTTAGCTGAATTCGTAAAATTGTGTACAAACTGTTTAGATTTCAGCATTAAATAACCCATAGAAGTGTTTATATGCCACTAAGTAAAATCAAACAACCGGTATGAACCCTCTCATAACATTAGTTCATTTAATAAAGTGTAATTTCTAAAATCTGTATACCAAAATATAACTTAAAAACATGATATATCCCGAAAAAGAATACAGTATAAAATGATCAGTTGAAGAATGGAACTCCACACCAGGAATAAGAAATACAGACTTATTGTACTAAGGTACAATTAACAATAATACACATATAGGCAAGCCACGGGTTGGAGCGGAATAGACTATCGAATAGTGAATGCCTTCGCCTAAGATCTTTCCATCATCGTCCCGATTTTTAACTGATATATCCCGAAAAGGAATACAGTATAAAATGATCAGTTAAAGAATGGAACTCCACACCAGTAATAAGAAATACAGATTTATTCTACTAAGGTACAATTAACAATAATACACAAATAGGCAATCCACGGGTTGGAGCGGAAGAATCGACTATCAAATAGTGAACGCCTTCGCTGAAGACTTTTTCCTTTATTATAAGTAATACATAATTGTGGCACAAGGCCAATTTGGGGAGGGGAGCAAAACTCGGGATGGTCTACACTAACTATCTTATACCTAGCTATTCCGATTCACGACCCAAGCATGCGTTACAATTTTTTTCACTCACCACAAGAACTTGTCCATCAACACTTAATCTGCCATGTATCAAAATTTTGCAAGACAATCCGGGGACCTAAAAACACCCCAAGTGCATGTAGAAACAACGATTTTATAAAATACAAAATATTGCATGAGAGGGAGGGGAATGACAATATTTCCCCAAAACAGAAAATGTTACAACTCAAAATACAAAATAAAGATATGAAGTTAGCTGGACCCAACCCCTACTCAAAACAAAGAGGCCGCTGTATTCTGACCATAGGGCCGAATCAAGAGGCTCCCTTTCTACAGGGAGTGGATAGGATAAAACAATTTGGACAGGGGAAAATATAATACTGACGCAGACGAGATCAAACGGGACAAAATAAAGTGGAACTGGGAATCTCGAACTGGATCATAACAAAAGAGACAGTGCCTGTTCCCGGCACTGTCTCTAAGACATTTTCCATATTCGTACCGCTCGTTACTGTAGAACATTCGTTAAAGTAGAACATTCCATTCTCGAGGGATGACAGGATGTTCCACTATAACAAAACAAAAACTACAAAGTAAAACACGCATATCACTGCCTCTAGTAATTATCTCCGCACACACATGTATATGCACAAAAGTTGAGTATCATCTACCATGTATTCAATTGTGAAAGCAGAATAACATGTTTATTACCTCTGTTCTCAAGAAAATTAAATTTTAGCATTAAATTGAGAAATTCACGAAAGTTTTGGACACCTAAAGTAGAGATGTATAGTAGCATACAATATGACCTGTTTTGTTAGTTCTAAGAATTTGTTTTATAAGGCTTACGGCCATATCATATTGAATACACCGATTCTCGTTCGATCACCGAAGTTAAGCAACGTTGAGCCTGGTCAGTACTTAGATGGGTGACCGTTTGGGAATACCATGTGCTGTAAGCGTTTAGTGACGGATGTGCGTTGTGGTGCAGTGGATATCGGCTCGGAATGAGAAATCGGTGAGCCGAGTTCGAATTCCAGTTGAATACCCTGCATTAACTTAAGCACAGGTACCCTTTGTAAAGGTATTAATCCGTCCCTTCTCTCCAGTTATGGATTAAATAACAGGGTAGGACTTGGGGGAGTCTGCTAATAAAACAAATCCCAATGAATCTTGATACTCGAAAAGAAAAAAGTATTACTAGACACAAAAACGTATATAAAAAACAATAAATTGTTGAAAGAAAAAAGTAGTACCAGCAATAAATAAATAAAAATTTACTTGGCAATAAATGACCCGCCGAGGTTGATATGCCGTAAAACAAACCAACCAACCAACTGTTTTATAAGCATCTAGAAGCATACAAAATGATTATATAAGCTTATAGCGAGACTCCTAGGCATGACACTAAACTACATCTGTCAACAAGTGATTGGAGGTTTTGAGGAGTTTTAGGACCACCTCTTAATTGCTGTTGTTTCCAGGTTCACTCAGTCCTGAGATGGTAGCACCTGTTAGGCTCTTAACTATAGGCAAGTAGTGAATTCCCCAAGCAAAAAGGACAATTCTATGAAAGGGTAAAAGAGCATTTTTGTGGTAAAAATACCAGGAATACAATTATGTATAAGAAAATTACCGGTATTTCTTTTTTTAATCATTTCACTCCGAGTAAGGCGGAAACGCCACTGATGTGCAGGGGGTTACATAAATGTAAAAAGATTAATTAGAAAAGAGTGAGGAGTACAAACTAGTTAGAAAGGAACAATAGAAAGCTGAGAAAGCAGGTGCGATGACAGATACATAGGTGGAGAGAAACGGAAGGTTATAGAGGGGTGGGGAGAGAGCTAGAGTCCAGTGGTTAGTAGATGAGTATTGACTTTGCATTTAAATTTCTGGAGGTTGTAGCCGTCAGGAAAGCAAGAATACGGGAGTGAGTTCCACAGGCGGGAAGTGCGAGAGAGGAAGCTGCAGGAGTAGAATTGTCGTCTGCATTTGGCTAACCTGACTGTGAATGGGTGGGACCCAGTTGCCAGTCTGGTTGCACGAGTAAACACCTGTTGAGGAGGCATCAGTGACTTAAGCTCGTTCGAGCAGAAGCCATGAAAGTATTTATAGAACAGACAAAGGGAGGCCACATTTCGACGATGGGGAAGTGGTTGCAGTCGTGTCGCCAGATCAGTACTTATCACATTACAGACTCTCCTTTGGAGCTTGTAATTTTATCTGTAGTTGAAACCATAAAATTGTGTTCAAAATATTTGAATTTCAGCCTTAAATAAGGGTTTGATATGCTGCTAAAAAAAATCGACTAAACAAACAACCTGAACGAATTCTTTTTAGTTATTAATCCTCCTAATATCATACAATTTTTAAAAATCAAACTGTATTCCAAAACTACACAAAACTACAACGTAAAACACGCATATTACCGCCTCTAGTAATTATCTCCGCACACACATGTATATGCACAAAAGCTGAGTATCATCTACCATGTATTAGAAATAAGAAATCGGCGATAATGTCGGATTAGAAATAAGAAATCGGCGATAATGTCGGATTAGAAATAAGAAATCGGCGATAATGTTGATTAGAAATAAGAAATCGGCGATAATGTTGATTAGAAATAAGAAATCGGCGATAATGTCGGATTAGAAATAAGAAATCGGCAATAATGTCGGATTAGAAATAAGAAATCGGCGATAATGTTGATTAGAAATAAGAAATCTACGATAATGTTGATTAGAAATAAGAAATCGGCGATAATGTCGGATTAGAAATAAGAAATCAGCGATAATGTTGATTAGAAATAAGAAATCGGCGATAATGTCGGATTAGAAATAAGAAATTGGCGATAATGTCGGATTAGAAATAAGAAATCGGCGATAATGTTGATTAGAAATAAGAAATCAGCGATAATGTCGGATTAGAAATAAGAAATCGGCGATAATGTTGATTAGAAATAAGAAATCGGCGATAATGTCGGATTAGAAATAAGAAATCAGCGATAATGTTGATTAGAAATAAGAAATCGGCGATAATGTCGGATTAGAAATAAGAAATCGGCGATAATGTTGATTAGAAATAAGAAATCGGCGATAATGTCGGATTAGAAATAAGAAATCGGCGATAATGTCGGATTAGAAATAAGAAATCGGCGATAATGTTGATTAGAAATAAATCAATTAAAACTCGTTGTTTGTACGATTCGGAGACGAAGCTAAATCTAGGAGATATCGATTCGAAAATGTCCCAAAGTGGGGTGTGCATTGACTGAGCTTTACCTTGACAAAATCCAACGGTCTTTGCAATTTGATCGATACCGACTTGGCAGCTCGGCTGCAGTCGCTCTCTAACCGGCGTGACGTAGCTTCCCTGTGCCTCTTCTGCAAATACTTTCACGGCTTCTGCTCCAATGAACTTAGATCACTGCTGCCCCCAGTTATGAATTTACACGAGCTACTAGATTAGCAGCTAGGTCCCACCCTTTTACAGTGAAACCGATGAAATGTAACCACAATTTCTACTCGAAAAGCCTTTTTCAAGCACTTTTAGCCTGTGGAATTCCCTTCCATATACTTGCTTCCTCGACAGCTACAATCTTCAGGAATTTAAATGTAAGGTCAATAGACATCTCCTATCACACTAACTCGCATCCATTCTCACATGCTTTTTTTCATCTACTCCACCGCCATCCTTGGTATTCTCATCCGTCTATTACCCTCCTGACATTTCCTTTAAGTAACCCCTCTATCTCATCACTTTATCGTATGTAACTCCCTGCGAAACGGTGGCAGTAGAATGCCTTATTTGGGGTGAGATGATTAAAAAAATATCATGATGCTCCCACCCCGTAGCTTTATTGGCTATAGGAGTTGTGTCTCTGCTGGAAAAATAGAATAAAAGTTCGATATCTGTCGGGAGGCATATTTTTGTTCAGCAGGACTCTCGATTTAGACCGGTGATTCCCAATGTGGGGCGTACGCCTCACAGGGGGGTGGTTTAATTATTTAGAGTGCAATGCGATTGTTAAGTGTTTTGCTGATAAAAGTCTTTGTTCTTGTGGGCTTACGGCCATATCACGTTGAATACACCGACTCTCGCTCGATCACCAAAGTTAAGCAACGTTCAGCCTGGTCAGTACTTAGATGGGTGACCGCTTGGGAATACCAGGTCCTGTAAGCGTTTAGTGACGGATGTGCGTTGTGGTGCAGTGGATATCTTCTTTGGAAAGAGAAATCGGTGAGCCGAGTTCGAATTTCAGTTGAATACCCTGCATTCACTTAAGCACTGGTAGCCTTGGGAAAGGTATTAATCCGTCCCTTCCCTCCAGTTATGGGTTAAATAACAAGGTTAAGACTTGGGGACCCTGCCCTTAAAAACAAATCTCAATGAATCTTGATACTCGAAAAGAAAAAAAGTATTAACAGAAACTTATATAAAAACAACAATAAATTGTTGAAAGAAAAAGTATTACCAGCAATAAATAAAATTTAGTTGGCAATAAATGACCCACCGAGGTGTTGATATGCCCTAAAAACAAAACAACCAATAAATTGTTCTTGTGATTTATTAGCCCTAACATTCCAATAAATAAAAATTTAGCAATGTTACAAATATTTCTTTCATTGGTCTTGGATTTTTAAATTACCATCGATTGCACTGCCACCTGGTGAATAACTTCCATTTGAAAATAATTTTAGAACTTCATTTTGAAAAGTTTCCAAATCCTTCGTATATTCTGTGTTTATGGCATTAATAAATTCTTTTCTGAAATCAAAGTACAGTTATTAATTTAATTAAAAGTATTTTTCTATATTCTAGATTTACAAACGACTGTATTATAATATTATAGCCAATTTTCGCTTATAATATTGTTAGTTGCCATAATTCTTGCATTATTGCCCTTTAAATGTCAAGTTAAAAAAAACGTTTAAATCAAAGTATTGTTGTTTTAAGCATCACCTAAAACGGAGTTCACTCTTTACATAAGAATTATATATCAACATATGTGAGGGGGGGGGACATCAGGATTCTTGGGGTGATTAGGTGGGGCATGGCCAAAAAAAAAAAAGGTTGGGTAACACTGATCTAAACCGATTGAAATTGATCTCATTGTTTTAGAACTCCCTAAAAAAGATGAAAACAGGCATGTCAACAAAAACAAGTGTAACCATGAAAAATAAGGTTTAAAAAATGAGAAATAATGTCGGGTTCAAGAAAAAAAAAAAAAAAAACACACGAAAACATTTATTCACGTCTCAATAAGAAATCCCTCTGTTATGACGACCTTGAGACGCTATGCCGCCCTATTCTATAGAAGAGGATGTGCATTGTGGTGCAGTTAATATCAACTCGAAACAACAAATCGAGGTGCCGAGTTCGAATTCCAGTTGAATTCATTGCATTCACTAATACACAAATACTCTTCCCTCCAGTTATTGGTTAAATAATACGACAGATTGGGTTCTATAGCCTTGGCTGGCAACCAGTCTACCGCAGAAAGCAATGGCAACCTACTGCGGGATAATCTTCTGCTCAGTCAGTCACGTATCTTTCGAGACATGATCGCCTAAAGCGTGTATCACGTATGGCATTTAACTGACTGATTCTATTGGAATGGTCTCTTCCTCCGTCAATAAATACTTACCCGCTTGATTACGGGGACGCAGCTGTGAGGCGGTCAAGTGACAGTCTAGAGGCAGTCGAGACGTAGCGTAACTATACAGATCGGACGTACACTTTCTATTTTGCTGGTTGCTAACACTTTACTTTGTATATGTTCTTGTTATGAACCTACCTTCTTGTTTCCGCGTCTTTCTTCCTGGCCCAAACAGGCCACAACAACTTGGCGACGAAGATTACGCCACACCCTCAAAACTGACAAAGTAAAGCTGCTTGATGCTTTTGAAACGCACCTCCAGTCAGTGGTTAATTGAGGCAATTCCAGACCCTCAAGTGGAATTTGAAACAATTATTTGCTAAAATTGTTGGAAAATTGATCTTTTTTTTATCGCCCCAGAAAGTGTCTGACTCCTTCTATCCTGCTTTGTATTAGCAGTTTAGACAAAATACGTCAGATTAGACAAAAAAAGAGGGGGTGTTTTGCTGCTCCATCAGAGCTGGATTTATTTAGTCCGCATGGCAAATGTTCAGATGAGTTCCATTCTTTAGTTCAAACTTTTACAGTTATCGATGTGATATTCCCAGAGTTTAATCAACATAATCTCCTCCATATTTCAATTGCTTCCCTAACAACCCCCCCCCCAAAAAAAACAAACAAACAAAATCTCCTACTGAAACGATATCCTGTGTTGGTGTATAACTGAAGAACGCAGTTTCGATTCCTATCTGCATCAGTCAGTCAGTTGAATGCCATACGTGATATACGCTTGGGCGACCATGTCTCGAAAGAGACATGACTGACTGGGCAGAAGATTTTCCCGCAGTAGGTTGCCATTGCTTTCTGCGGTAGACTGGTTGCCGACCAAGGCTATAGAACCCAATCTGTCCTATTATTTGACTCATAGCTAGAGGGAGAAGAGATGTATTATATTAAGTAGTAATTAGTTGGGGATCAGTTTATTACTTAATAACAATAACAGACCGATCCCCCAATTTATACTCTTTAGAAGCTTTAATTGTTTCCAACTATTATGTTCATTCAGTCAGTGAAGTGCCATACATGATATACGCTTTGAGCAATCAAGTCTTGAATGAGTCATGACTGACTGGGCAGAAGATTATCCCGCAGTAGGTTGCCATTGCTTTCTGCGGTAGACTGGTTGCCGACCAAGGCTATAGAACCCAATCTGTTCTGTTATTTGACTAATAGCTAGAGGGAGAAGAGATGTATCATATTATTAAGTAGTAATTAGTGGGGATCAGTTTATTACTTTATAACAATAGAAAACCGATCTCCCACTTTATGCCCAGTAGAAACTTTGTTTCCAACTATTATGTTCAGTCAGTCAGTTAAGTGCCATATGTGATACACGCTTGGGCGATTATGTCTCGAAAGAGACATGACTGACTGGGCAGAGGTTATCTCGTAGTAGGTTGCCATTACTTTCTGAGATAGACTGGTTGCCAGCCAAGGCTATAGAACCCAATCTGTCCTGTTATTTAACCCATAACTGAAGGGAAGAGGGTATTTGTGCGTAAGTGAATGCACGGAATTCAAATGAAATTCGAATTCGTCTCCCCGATTTTTCGTTCGTAACTGTTAACCACTGCACCACATCACCCTAGCAAAATAATTTTTTTAAATTATATGTTAGATCGGATGACAGAACAGGGCCGATAACGTTGCAGATTCTTCTTTGGGTTTTGTCATAAATCACTAGATGCCAGACCATATACACTTAGAAACAATATATCTTTCTATCTGAAAGTATTCATATTGTTACGAAACCTCCACTTGAGTTTATTGAAAAAGAAAAGACACAAGCACTATATTTTAGAAGTATCCTAAATACAGAGTTAGTACATTCGAAAAGAGTAAAATTGACAACAGTTTAATTTCGGCTTGTATGCATGCGGGGTAGAGATTTTATGACTTATAGAAAGCATGCTTCTTTCTTTCTGATTACGTAAAAACCTGATGATCTAGCCAGATATTGCCCGGACAGTAACTATATGCAAAAAGGATCCATATTTGGGAATGATGAATCACGTGCTAAAAACTTGGCACAAAAAAAATAATTGTTTTCAGTCAGTTCTGTATTCAAGTTTAACTTGAACAGACGACCGCAAAGGCCTGAAATGCTCTGTTATAAATTCGGTTGCGTATAAAGTGAATAAAGTTTTGGAACTAAGGGGTTGATTTAAAGAAATTAAACCCCAGTACAGCGGAGACCAGAGGATGTACGTTGTGGTGCAGTGGATATCGGCTCCGAACGAGAAATCGGGGAGCCGAGTTCGAATTCCAGTTGAATACATTGTATTCACTTACGCGCAAATACCCTTGGGAAAGGTATTAATCCGTCACTTCCTTCCAGTTATGGGTTAAATAACAGGACAGATTGGGTTCTATAGCCTTGGTCGGCAACCAGTCTACCGCAGAAAGCAATGGCAACCTACTGCGGGATAATCTTCTGCCCAGTCAGTCATGTCCCTTTCGAGACATGATCGCCCAAGCGTGATTCACGGATGGCACTTAACTGACTGACAGCGGAGACCGGAGAAATCACAACATAACCAAAAGTCTCAGACCCTAGACAAGACGAAAGAAGATAAAATCCAACACGTCTCGAGCCACGAGAGAGAAAGAAAACCAAGCAAGAAAAAAGAGATTTATTACGCCAATAAATTTTTTATCCAGCAAGGAGAAGTAAAAGAGAGCCCGAAAGGAGGAAAGAAAGAGAAAGAAAGGAGAGAAAGAAAAAGTATAAAAGAAAACAGAACGTCTCAGAGACATCGAAATAAATGGAAATTAAATACTCTTTTCAAACAACAGATAAGTCGTTTGTTTGTCCTTTGACAGATAGATATGAAAAGAATGAAGATAGATAGATAGATAGATATAGTAGATAGATATGAACAAACTGAAGATAGATAGATAGATAGATAGATAGATAGATAGATAGATAGATAGATAGATAGATATGAATACACTTAGATAGATATGAATACACTTGGATAGTAAGATATGAAAAGAGTGAAGATAGATAGATAGATAGATAGATAGATAGATAGATAGATAGATAGATAGATGAGATGAAAAGAGTAGATAGATAGATAGATAGATAGATAGATAGATAGATAGATATGAAAAGAGAAAGGTAGATAGATAGATAGATAGATAGATAGATAGATAGATAGATAGATAGATATGAAAAGAGTGGAAATAGATAGATAGATAGATATGAAAGTGAAGATAGATAGATAGATAGATAGATAGATAGATAGATAGATATGAATACACTTAGATATGAATACAATTGGATAGATAGATACATATGAAAAGAGTGAAGATAGATAGATAGATAGATAGATAGATAGATATGAAAGTGAAGATAGATAGATAGATAGATAGATAGATAGATAGATAGATAGATATGAAAAGGGTGAAAATAGATAAATAGATAGATAGATAGATAGATATGAAAGTGAAGATAGATAGATAGATAGATAGATAGATAGATAGATAGATAGATAGATATGAAAAGAGTGAAAGATAGAAAGATTTTCATATCTATCTTCACTCTATTCATATCTATCTATCTATCTATCTATCTATCTATCTATCTATCTATCTATCTTTGATATGTTTTTTTTATATATGCTCTTGTAAATGTATGATAGTTGACTTCAAACCAGTTTTTACCGAAACAATATTTATCTTCATGTCAAAATAATCCAATCAATCCCCTTATCATTTTTATCTGAAACCTTTTTATAGCTTCGATTTGCCCTGATTTCCACATTTTAAAATTCACAACCTGTTTTAAAACCATGTGTATATTTTGTAAATAAAGGCTGTTAATTGTTAATTCGCCTTTTTCGTCTGTCACCACTTGAGTTCGATCACTAAAAGAATTCCATTTATCTTGGCTGTGTTTAACGAATCTGGAGAATTCGTGATTTTGTCATTTCCTTAAGTGTTGCGGTCCCGTCTTCTACTGCTGGTCGGGTCACAACAATATCTATTCACACACACACACACACACACACACAGAGAGAGAGAGAGAGAGAGAGAGAGAGAGAGAGAGAGAGATACATATATCCTTGTCTCGTCATCTATATATTTATTTTTTTCATATCTATCTATCTATCTATCTATCTATCTATCTATCTATCTATCCTCACTTTTTTCATATCTATCTATCTATCTATCTATCTATCTATCTATCTATCTATCTATCTATCTATCTATCTATTTTCACTCTTTTCATATCTATCTATCTATCTATCTATCTATCTATCTATCTATCTATCACTATTTCTATCTATTTTCTATCTATTTTCTATCTATCTATCTATCTATCTATCTATCTATCTATCTATCTATCTATCTAAAGTGTTTGCTTTGCAACCACCCATCCTTCCTACAAAAAATTTAAAAACTCAAAGAAAAACAAATAAGTGTTACAAAATAATCATCAAGAAAGCAAAAAAAAAAAAAATAGAAATTAAATACGAAATTCTTTGCCTTCTTGTGTTACAGCGAACATTTTTTAAAAAGTTAAAAATTTTGTGAACTTCTGAAATAATTTTTGATTTCCCTGCTTAATAAGCGATGCATGTTATATCTTTCACTTCCGGCGGAAGTAACAGTGGCTGGCACGCTCGGCTGTTCAGACTACGAAATTCTTTCATGTGGATAATCACATACAGAGATAAAATGGTGTTGATTCTGACATCAGTTTCGCTGCTTACACATTGACGTAAATACGGAAACGCACGTGCACATGCACACGCACACGCACACGCTTACACACTCACGCATAATATAAAACCACACTCGCACTATCAAATAGGATCACAACAACGCAAATTTATTAACACGCAGATGCGCCTAGACAATGGCGGTTAACATGAATTCACGTACACACTTAAAATATTCAACTCTAACCAAGGCGATAATGCCACTAAGATGCAAGAGAATGACCGAGAGAAGAAGAGAAAATGACGGTTCTAGTGAGAAGAAAGAGAGAAAAAATAATAAACGAACTGGTTTCAGGAAGACAGAAAATGGCGATTGATGTTGTTTTTAATTTTTTGAAGATTTTACGCGTCAGGGAAGTAAGAAACTGAAAGAAAATTCAAAAGATAAGAAAAGCGAGAGAGGGAACTATTAAAATAGAACTTACAGTTATATCAAACCACTTGAACAGTAAAAAGGTGAGACCTAGTTGCCAATTTAGTACTAAGCTTAAATTCATGCAGTCGCGATACCAAGGAACATCTGTCATGGAAATATTTATAAAAAAAATACAAACTCTAACCTTGTCACGATGGAACGTGACGATTCGAGATGCCGCATCAACACTGATAAAATTGCAGACCCTTCTCTGAATTTTGTCGAGAATCTCGAAGTATACCGCCGTTGTATCAGACCAGATGTGACAGTAATATAGAATGTACCGACGGATGTTCAAAATGGATTATGACGAGAAAGTTTTTTAGGCACGACAGTTAATCAACCTTTCACGTAGAAGGCATAGCAATTGATTCAATATAATCACTCAAAATAAATTAAGTTATAAAGGTTAGTAATATAAAATAAGCCGAAGGATCAGTGCTAATTAACAGATCCTAAAGATAATAATAATAATAATAATAATAATAATAATAATAATAATAATAATAATAATTAACATTATTGTTAAAAACCAGAAGGAGAAAACTTGTCTATTAATTGATATGGCTTGTCCAGCGGATTGTAACATAGCAATCAAGGAAATCAAAAAACTGTCAAAATATAAAGACCTGGAAATTGAAATAGAAAAAAATGTGGAAATTGAAAACAAGAGTTGTGCCAGTGATAGTAGGTGCACTTGGAATGATAAAAAATGGAACAAAACAACACATTGAAAGAATCCCTGGAAACCCCAGCTTAAGAGATATACAAAAAATTGTCTTATTAAGTACAGCCCACACACTAAGGAAAACTTTATCTATGTAATGCTAGGGATGATAGGGAAGATAGAAAAACATGAAATGGTGTCATAACAACACGCCACGACCTGCCTTAGGTCTCCCCGCAGACTTGGTTGGTAGTGAGACCAAAGTAGAAATCGAAATATGATGAAAAATGACATAATAATAATAATAATAATAATAATAATAATAATAATAATAAATGAAATGAAAGAAATAATGCTTAAATAGTAGATAAATATAAAGAGTACTATGGAAGGCTACAACTGATATAAAGAACTGAATTGAATATTCAGAACAGAATTATGGCAATTAATAGCCTCGCCATCCCAGTGGTCCAATATAGTTTCACCATCTTGAACTGGACTCTAAACGACATCAGACGAATGGATTCTAAGACCAGAAAGCCTCTTTCTAAGCATAAGATGCATCATCCAAAAGCTGATGTAGACCGTCTATAAAAAGAAGGTGAAAGAGGTCTTATTCAACTAGAATTGTCATACAAGACAACAACTATTAGCTTACTAACATACATAGAAACAACAAAGGACTGGATGATACAATTTGTAAAACAACATGAAAACAAAAAGAAAAATTATTTAATAATGAAAGAAGGCAGTAAATGCAAACAAGATTTAAATGTAGTAGATTCTATAAAAAAAAAGCAAAACAGAAGCCAAGGATCAACTATTGCGGCAAAAAATATGAAAAAGAAAACCAAGGATAAAGCACTTGAACAGATAAAACAACGCTGGCAAGACAAACCTTTGCATGGCTAATATCCAGAACGTGCTAATAAATCCAATGTAAAAGTTAATACTCATCGATGGTTACGTGCATCTGGATTAAAATCTGTGACTGAAGGCTTTATTCCTGCAGCGCAAGACCAAAATCTTTTCACTGGGAACTTTCAGGCAAATATTATACATAATAATGTGGATCCAAAATGCAGGGTCTGTGATAAACAATAGGCCATCTAATTTCAGGATGTTCTGTACTTGCCCCAAATGAATTTAAAAATCGTCACGATAGAGTGGAGCAATATTTACATTGGACAATGTGCAAACACTATGGAAAACAGGTAAACAAACACTGGTATGAACATCACCCAGTACCGGTTACAGAATAGAAGATGTCACCATTCTATGAGATTACACCATATACATAGACAGAAAAATTGAAGCAAATAGGCCAGGCATTATTGTTAAAAACCACAAAGAAAAAACTTGCCTATTAATTGATATGGCTTGTTCAGCGGATTGTAACATAGCAACCAAGGAATTTGAAAAACTGTCAAAATATAAAGACCTGGAAATTGAAATAGAAAAATGTGGAAATAGAAAACAAGAGTCGTGCCAGTGATAGTAGGTGCACTTGGAATGATAGATGGAACAAAACAACACATTGAAAGAATCCCTGGAAACCCCAGCTTAAGAAATATACAAAAAATTGTCTTGTTAAGTACAGCCCACACACTAAGGAGAACTTTGTCTATGTAACGTTAGACGTGATAGGGGAGATAGAAAAAACATGAAATGGAGCTATAACGACACACCACGACCTGCCTTCGGTCTTCCCGCAGACTTGGTAGGTAGTGCGACCATAGCAGAAATCGAAATATGATGAAAAATCGTATAATAATAATAACAAGATTTCACTGCTTTCCGATTTTCAATTTTTGATGAATCTTAATAATTAAGTTAATGAATAATGTAGAATGGCGAAATAATGTAGAATGGCGAATTCTACAACAAAAATATCACTATCGCTTAAGAATTTTAGGAAAATAATTCAAAAACATTTATA
This sequence comes from Ascarosepion bandense, assembly GCA_037127315.1. Classification (NCBI taxonomy): domain Eukaryota; kingdom Metazoa; phylum Mollusca; class Cephalopoda; order Sepiida; family Sepiidae; genus Ascarosepion; species Ascarosepion bandense. The sequence goes on along the minus strand of JBBBDQ010001616.1, from coordinate 1,277,942 downwards.
AACTTGAATCCGGTTCGTTATTTTAAGAAATTATTATATGCAAATTATTATATGCAAATGAAAAGATTTTAAATTGAAAACTTTCTCCCCTTCACTCGTTACACTATGTCTGCTGCTGAGAAAAGGCGAAGTGTTAATAATTGAATAATTTTTTCTTTCTTCTTTACCCGCTAGAAACCAGGCGAGGAATATTCTAAGTAGACCACACACACAAAAAAAAAAAAAAAATAGATAAAGTTCTTTTTTATGACCCTCGAGCGTTGGCTGCAAATTCGGTGTCTCTCTGTTTTTGAAAAAAAAAAAAAATTAACGACCATTGATAAAACGACAGTGGTCTAAGAATTTGATTTGAAACAGAGCTTTCCCTGCCATGAGCGATTTTATGACCCCAGAAACAGCCAACCTCTGGTTAGAAAGAGAGACTAATTTCCCAGAAATAAAGTTTTCTGTGTTTCTTTATTAGAATTTAGAAACGCTGATAATTATTTTTTTTAAGATAATTTCGTACGACGATTGAAATGATAAAACAGAGATGTGAAAAAATTGAGCTAAGTAAAGTTTGTTCGACCGTTAGTTCGAGAGGGAGCGCGTTAACTCGAAAGACGTGTTGACATGTGACACCCTGCCTTAGAAGAACCTCCGACTTTAGTTAGGTACCAGACCAACCAACTTGGATAAATTCTTACATCTTGTAGAAGCCGTGGGCTGGCCTTATAGTTGTCTGCATGCAAGAGTGATAGACCCTAACCAAAAAGTGTATCGAACAGAACTTATGTATATATAAAATATATAAATATTCCTTTTCTTATTTTGGTTCCTAGCTCTCGATGCAACGAATTTCGGTGAATTTCGGCTTAGACCGGCTTTGTGATCAATCGAACAGATTCTCCAAGCCCTCTTTCCTCATTATATGTCCCAGGAACTTTAACTGTCTTTTCTTGGTGTTAAGTATTAGTTTCCTTTTCGTTTCCAAAACCTCATCGTTGCTCACATGCTCGGCCCATGGTATCCGCAACATCCTTCTGTAGAACCACATTTCAGTGTCTTCAAGTCTGTCCATCAGTGAAATTCTCTTGTCTCTTAATATTTTACTCAGTTTCTGGAATGGGTCTTTGGTTATGCAAATTCTCCTTCGTATCTCAGTGTTCCACTTTGCGTTTTCTGTTAGAACACTTCCCAGCTATTTGAATTTTTATACCTGTTTGATTTTAGTATTCCCGGTCTGTGGTTGGTATTTTGGGCTCCTCTTTTTACTGATGGCCTCGCATTTGGCTTTCTTTCGATGTTTGAAAAACTTAATAAAATACTGATTAAACCATCCTTGTCGGCCGTAATCAATGAAACAGTTTTTATATTCTGGACATAAATTGTGTAGAATTATGCAGCTCCTGTTGACACAAACAAGAAAATAAAATTAATTACTTAATATAAAAAAGTAATAACTGTTAACATCATCGTCAACAACAATAACGCGCATTCAAGATCAAAATTACAGGAAACCAATATTCACATGTCTCTTAAGGATCAAACCAAATTCATTAATAATTATATTGGTCATACTACCACATGCCTATCAAGAAAACTCACGTTAATTCTCTCTGATCATAACTCAATTAAGTTTTATTTAAACATTCACAAAGACCTAGCAAATTCCTCCCGCAACCTGCACATAAACAATATAAATATAATAGACTCGTCCACATGTAAAAAAGGTTAAAATAATTGAAGTTATTTATAAATGGAACTTTGTCTGTGCGTGTGTGTGTGTGTGTGTGTGTGTGTGTGTGTGTGTGTGTGTGTGTGTCCCCGTTACCTGTAGATTCCGAAACGGCTGAACCGATTTTCTTTAAAATTTACACAGTTGTGCTATAAACGTCTGCGAGCGTTCCTAGCTAGATTTTGTGTCGAGGTACTCCCGATTAATATCGAAAATCGATAATCGAAAAAATCGGGTTATAGAAGAAGTGGTTCGATTTAAATCAAATTTGATACACTCATAGACAAAGACATAAGAAACAATATTCAGAAGTTTCAAGGTTGCAGTTCTTACAATAGTGCAGAAAATTGATAATATATATATATATATATATATATATATATATATATATAGGGCAAGAAAATTGTGTGTGTGTCTGTTTATCTGCCGGCATGTCTGTATTTTTTTCAGCCCTTTTATTTTAGTTTTTGCTTCGGGTTTGGCTTTAAGTAGGTATAATTGTAGTTCTTAGTGTCAGCCATGATACCATTTACTCAGAGGACTTATTTAGCCTCCGAAATTCATTTTACGACGAAAAAAAACATTTGATATCGATACTAGGAAATCAAAATTTGACTTACATCCATTCATTTTTCTTTCAGTCTACGGTTTCACTTTAACTGGAAACAACTATTGCTTTTTCGTCTTTCGTGCCAACGTCCAAAGAGTCTGAGCTCCAGGACCATGGATTAGTTTTAAAGCTTTCATTACACTCGAGCAACGCCGGGCTATACTGCTAATTATTAATAAAAAACGGTAACACTCAATAAAATTAACTATGAGCATGGCCACAATGTGCTGATCTAGCTCTATATACATGCGCCTTCGTATTATTTGGAATACACTTTCTTGCATGTCTGAAAGAATGTTTGAATTAAAATCCCTGTAAACAGCTCCTGTAAAATGTGCGGGGAGAACTACAATTCCAGCCCACCTATTAATCGTAAAATGATGATCTAATTTCTATTCTAACATGGGGATTCCGATCCATTAATAAATTTTATTTACTGACTTTTCTCTGTAGTTGCACTTTTGCAGGCAAGTTGGCCGTAAGATTTTTTGGTTGGTTGGTTGTTTTGTTTTTATGGCATATCAACCTCGGCGGGTCATTTATTGCCAACTAAATTTTTTATTTATTTATTGCTGGTAATACCTTTTTCTTTCAACAATTTATTGCTGTTTTTATATAACTTTTGTGTCTAGTAATACATTTTTCTTTTCGAGTATCAAGATTCATTGGAATTTGATTTCTAAGGGCAGGGTCCCCAAGTCCTACCCTTGTTATTTAACCCATAACTGGAGGGAAGGGACGGATTAATACCTTTCCCAAGTGTACTAGTGCTTAAGTGAATGCAGGGTACTCAACTGGATTTCGCACTCGGCTCACCGATTTCTCTTTCCGAGCCGATATCCACTGCATCACAACGCACATCTGTCACTGAACGCTTACAGCGCATGGTATTCCCAAGTGGTCACCCATCTAAGTACTGACCAGGCTCAACGTTGCTTAACTTCTGTGATCGAATGAGAATCGGTGTATTCAAAGTGATATGGCAGTAAGAAGAACATCAGAAATGAAGCAGTTTTATAAAAATACTTAGGTTAACAAGAACTACGGTGCCTTTCGAGATGAATTTCAACTTAACATCAAAAAGCCAGTCTGAGAACGAGAAAGAATTATTATTAAATAAATAGATATTATATGCCTATATTATTCAATGACAGATGCCGATATTATTTAATGACATATACCTATATTATTCAATGACAGATGCCTATATTATTCAATGACATATAGCTGAATGAAGATCGGTTAAGTGCCATACGTGATACACGTTTTGGGCGATCATGTTTCGAAAAAGACATGACTGACTAGAGAGAAGATTATCCCGCAGTAGGTTGCCATTGCTTTCTGAGGTAGACTGGTTGCCAGCCAAGGCTATAGAATCTACTCTGTCCTGTTATTTGACTCATAGGTAAAGGGAGAAGAGATGTCTTATATTATTAAAGAGTAATTAGTGGGAGATTAGCACTTGGGAAAGGTATTAATCGGTCTCTTCCCTCCAGTTATGGGTTAAATAATAAGACAGATTGGGTTCTATAGCCTTGGCTGACACTCAGTCTACCGCAGAAAGCAATGGTAACCTACTGCGGGATAATCTTCTGCTCAGTCAGTTATGTCTCTTTCGAGACATGATCGCCCAAGCGTGTATTGCGTATGGCAACTTACTGACTGACTGAATATAATAGTTGGAAACAATGATAGCTTCTACTGGGTATAAAACCGGGGATCTGTTTTCTATTGTTATGAAGTAATAAACTAATCCCCCACTAATTACTCTTAATTTCTTTTTTACTGAAATTTGTCGTCATGCACAGAAAGAAAAAAAAAAGATAGAAAATTAAAAAAAAAAAATACCTAACACTAAATAATAAATTGTCCTGAAACATACACATCTAAACTTATTTATAAATGGAACTTTGTGCGTGTGTGTGTGTGTGTGTGTGTGTGTGTGTGTGTGTGTGTGTGTGTGTCCGTTACCTATAGACTCCAAAACGGCTGAACTGATTTTCTTGAAAATTTACACAGTTGTATTATAAGCGTCTGTGAGTGTTCTTAGCTAGATTTTGTGTCGAGGTACCCCCGATAAATATCGATAATCGAAAAAAATCGTGTTATAAAAGGAGTGGTCCGATTTTAATCAAATTTGATACACTCATAGACAAAGACATAAGAAACGATATTCAGAAGTTTCAAGGTTGCAGTTCTTACAATAGTGCAGAAATCGATGATATATATATATAAGGCAAGATAATTGTGTGTGTGTCTGTTTATCTGTCTGTATGTCCTTTATACAAATCCACAATTTTTATCCGATTCTCACCGAACTTCAAACAAATATTCTTTAGGCTGAGTCTGAGCTCCAGGACCATAGATTAGTTTTAAAGCTTTCATTATACCCGAGAAACGCCGGGCTATACTGCTAGTGTATTAAAAAAAGTTATTTCCTTCATTACCGGTATCATTCTTTTATATAATCCAAAATTTGTATTTTTAAAAAATGAAAAAGTTAGTTCCATCGTTAACTGTTTCATTCTCCTTCTTCTTTGTGCCTTGTCCTTTCAGGACGTAGGCGATCATGGCTTTCCACGTCTCCCTATCCCCGGTGGCTCTTAGCACGCTTTCTCCTGTCACATGATGCAACCCTCGTTCCGTCATCCACCTGATCGGGCCCTTCAAATATGTTATCCGCTGCTTTCCCCTATCTCTTTTTCCTACTATCCGGCCTGTTAGTATCATGTTCTCCAAGCCCTCTTTCCTCATTGCATGTCCCAGGAACTTCAGCTGTCTCTTCCTGATGCTTAGTATTAATTTCCTTTTCGTTTCCATTCTTTCTAAAACCTCATCATTGCTCACATGCTCGATCCATGATATTCGCAACATCCTCCTCTAGAACTATATTTTAGTAGCTTCAGGTTTTTCCTTCATCTTTGATGATATTGTCCAGCATTCACTGACATATTAAAGAACTGACATCACATAGCAATTCAGTACTCTCTTCTTTGTTTTTAGCGAAATTGTCCTGTTTCTTACTACTTTACACAACTTTTGTAATCTTGCCTTTGCCATATTTGCCTTCGGATCACTGTGTCGCACTTTCCGTCTTCTTTTAGAACACTTCCCAGGTATTTAAATTTTTGTACCTGCTTGATTTTAATATCCCCCACATGTATTTGGCATTTTGGGCTGCCCTTTTGGTTGATGAACTTGCATTTGGTTTATTTGTAAACCTTTCTTGTCACTCTCTTCAGCTACCTTCTGTAGGAGGTTTTGTAGTTTCTTTTCCGTGTCTGCTATCAGCACTGTATCATCTGCGCACCTTAGGCTGTTTGAATTGTGGCCTCCTATGACAGACATAACTTCTAGGGTCCTCATAATAGTCTCGCTGTACATGTTGAATAGATCCGATGAAAAGACACATCCTTGTTTTACGCCCCTTTCTATTATTGAATATCTGCTGAATTCGTTTCCTGTCTGAATGCAGGCGGTTTGCTGCCAGTAGAGATTCTTGATTACTCTTAGGTCTTTCTCAAATATGTCGAGGCTGCCGAGCATCTCCATCAATTCTTTGTAGCGTATTTTGTCAAACGCCTTTGCATAATAAATAAAACATATGTACAAGTCTTTCTTCATTTGTATTAACCTTTCAGAGAGCATCCTAATAATAAATATGGCGTTCCTTGCTCCAATGTCTTTGACGAAACCGCACTGTTCTTGTCCTATCTCTGACCTGATTCTGCTTCTTGCTCTATTCATCAGGATTCGGACGATCAGTTTTGTTATATGGCTCATTAAACTGACGGTTCTGCGGAATTCGCACACGTTTGCACCTGGCTTCTTAGGCAGTGCTATGAACATCGAGATGCTGAGGTCATCTGGTATTACACCACTATTATAAATTTCATTTTTTATTTCTATAATTTTCTCTATGCCAAATTCTTCCAGGGCTATCAGCAGCTCTATGATTATACCGTCTTGTCCAGCTGCTTTGTTTCTATTCAGTTTGGCTACTGTAGATTCCATTTCTGACTTTAATAGTTCCGGTCCGTCCTCATCTTTGCGTATTATCGGTTGCTCTCTCTTGTCGTGGAAAAGATCTTTTATATATGCTTCCCATCGTTGGAGTATTTCCTCTTTCTCCAATATGATTGTTTCATCCTTGGATTTTATACATCCTTTCGAAGAGCAGGTTTTTTGTCCTGTCAGTTCTTTTATTTCTTTATGCATGTCTGATTTACTATGCCTGCTCAGTCTCTCTACTTCTGCACATTTGTTATTGAGCCATTCCTCTTTAGCCTGCCTGCATGTTCTCCTTATTTCTTTGTGTAGTTTCCTGCCCTCCATTCCATGTCTTGCTGTATTTCAAAACTAATTTAAATAATATAGAAGGAAATTCTTTTTGTTTTGAGATTACTAATCTGGGATCCTCTTTATTCATCTGTCTGCACAATGTAATTCTGTTTATTAAAAATCTTTCAAAAATAAAATATATTTTTATGAAACTTTATTTGAAGAAGATTAAGTGATTTAACGTTTACTTAATCTGATTTGAAACGAATATAGCTTACTTTTATTTTAAAATATCGCAAAATGCATATTTTAACACAGAGGTAGTTGTTTATTTAACGTTTTAACTGTTTGAAAGCTTGACTGACGGGCGGAAGTTTGTTAGTTTATTTTTTCTAGATATATCAGTAAAATTTCTTTAAGAATAAAACCCAAGCCATATTTTTATATAATGTTTAACTGCCCAGTTAATCTTAAAAATATAGGAAATATTCTTCGCAATCTAATGTTTTATTAAAGTTTATGTATTTTAGCTTTAAATATACTATTGTTATCGCTCTTATTTTTTGATTAATCGTATGGACATCCGTTATTTTTTGATAATGTCGTGTATGGACATTCCGTATTTGATAATGTCGTGTATGGACATTCGTATTTGATAATGTCGTGTATGGACATTCGTATTTGATAATGTCGTGTATGGACATTCGTATTTGATAATGTCGTGTATGGACATTCGTATTTGATAATGTCGTGTATGGACATTCGTATTTGATAATGTCGTGTATGGACATTCGTATTTGATAATGTCGTGTATGGACATTCGTATTTGATAATGTCGTGTATGGACATTCGTATTTACAGAAATTGGCAAATTTATATACACACACACACAAAAAAAAGTTCGAAATTCTTTTAAAATTATTGGTTGTCGCTAAATTGTAATAATATTTATTTATTTATTTTTTTGTAATTATAATCTTTGTTTAATAAAAATATTACCTAATTGTTACGTGTTAATACATACATTTTAAAAATTTAAAACTAGGTACCTCCACCTGTTTTCGATACCTAAGTTTTAGATAAATTTTAATAAAAAAAGCCTTCTTGAAGCTTTCAGTTTAACTTTCATCGAAAGCCAAGAGATAAAATTTACTAATTCCAGTAATCAAAATACTCTGGTGTATTTTAAACCGAAATTATGTTGATCAGAATCTTAAATTTTTTCGATTAAAATAAAGAATCAATTTTTCGACCATTTTTGATTGATCGGCTCATTTTGTAAACAGAATTCAATTCTCGGTTTTAAAATTCTTGCAAACATAAAATATAACTCACTGACGCGTTATTTTAGTCAAGTTAGCAAATATAAACGTACCTTAATCTTATTTTAAACAAGTATTACTTGCTTACTGCCTCAAATGTACTATAAAAGCGTTTGTTAATTTATCAGTGTTGTCATACTGTTATTGACTTGACAAGTATTGTTGCCAAATTTGACATAATTTTCTTTAGCTTGATTGTACGCTTTGTCTTTCGGTTTTTAACTGTATCGTAAAATTAAAAATTTAACGTAATATTTTGAGCAATTATCTAATATTTTATAATTATATAATTTTTAATTAGTTTATCTTTACAGCCATACGTTTGAAGATGTTTCTGAAAAATAAAAGTTATAATAATATAAAAACTTTCTTTCAAAATAATTTTACAATTTAATAACAAAAAATGAAATTAACATGACAGAAATAACTCAATAATTTCAATGTTATGGCATTTATTAACTTCTATTTTTAATATCTATTTTTCATATTCTTAATTAGATACCTCCACAAATTGTGAATTTCGCAATTACTTTTTTTAACAAATGAAGGAATTAGGAATTAAAAATATAAAACGTACTTTAAATTTTAAAGAGATGATTTGCATAACTCATTGAATGTTGAAACGTACATAGGAAACACGAAAGCTAGATGAAAGAATTGTACCCTGCTAAAAATTTTATATTGTTTTTTTCTGTAGAAGCGCAATATTTGAAACACGTGACCTTTCACTGATATATCCCTTTCCGTAAAATAAAATACAGGCCACCGGCATGCACGCAAAAATACTGTTATTATTTTCTATTAAGCTTTTTAATCTTTGATTAGAAAATATAGTCATTACTTATTTACTTAATAAACTGTTGGGGTGCTCTCCACCTTTCCACGGAAATGGTCTATTTGTATCACTATATAAAATAGTAGTGATTATACCTCGAGGAAGGAAGTCGAGTAAGGAAGTCAAGTGAGCGAGTCAGTCGGGTATTTCCGGTATTGCACCGGGAGTGTTCTACTAGTCAATCTATCACGTCTCTACTCTATACTAATTACTATGTTCTGTATTCTACTAATCCTCACCTCTTGTAAATACTTCTCTTTCCTGTCAATACACCTACTTTTATACTATTACGTTGTTTTGTATTACTTCACATAATTCTGTTACCCGACGTAACATAACCCAATGCAGGCATTGATGGGAAGAAATGTTAAATGAATTTTGAATCTTTATAGCTTATTATAAAAAAAGATAATAAAAATGAAAACAATGTTTATAAAAATTCATTATTCATCGAAAAAGATTTTTTTCTTCAGACTATGATATCCTTAATATGAATACTGTTGCCACACCTGGTCGGGTGCCCCTACTATTCTCCTCTTCTTGACAAAATACAGCGAAGAATCTGTAACGTGATTGATACCGACTTAGCTGACCGCCTGCAGTCACTCTCCCACCGGCGTGACGTGGCTTCCCTGTGCCTCTTCTATAAATACTTTCATGGCTTCTGCTCTGATGAACTTAAATCACTGGTGCCCCCTAGGTGTGAGTTTGCACGAGATACTAGATTGGCAACTAGGTTCCACCCTTTTACAGTGAAACCGATGAAATGTAACTGCAATTTCTACTCCAATAGCTTCTTTTCTCGCACTTCCCGCCTGTGGAATTCCCTTTCACATGCTTGCTTCCCCGACGGCTATATCCTCCAGGAGTTTAAATGTAAGATCAATAGACACCTCATAACACACTAACCCTCCTATTCTCTCCAAATCTCCCCCTATGTACATCCTAACTCGTCTATCGCCCTGTGTAACCCCTTGCTCTATAGTGGCAGTGGAATGCCTTGCTTGGGGTGACATGATTTAAAAAAATTGTTTATAAAAGCAATTAAAAGATTGGCATAGTTTTATTGCATATTTGTTTTCACTATTCAGAGCAGATTTTTTAAAAGGCGCTAATTAATTTCTAGTCATTTCAGGAAATTAATTGGAGTAGGGAAACATATGTAAAAAACATTACATTTTTACAAAGATTTTCTAAAAGTAATGATTAAAAAATGATTTCTGTTATTTGTGAATAAGTTCTGAAAGTTTCATCAATATCCAACGATTATTTCATTTTTTGCAAGAATTTCCAAATTAATGTGTTTTTCACCGGCAAAGAAGTGGCTTGCATAATACTACGTTAAACCCTTGTAAAAATTGTGTTATTCACAGACGAAAAAAAATTTATTTACCAAAATTTCGAACATGCCAGAGAAGAATTAAACAAATTTTAAAAATAATTAAAAAATATTTTGTTCTTTTCTCTTAATCATGACATCAATATTTTGACGATAAAACTTCGTTTTTATTGAGTTTGGGGCCTTTTTCCTTCATACTATGCTGTTTTTTTTTTTCAGCGAAAATTATTCTAATTAAAATTTGAAAAAGAAAACGATTCTTGTAAAAATCCATTAGTCATCGACATTTTTTCTTAAATCATTAGTATCCATAATATATTTTATTCATAAAAACAATTAAACGTTTAAGTATTTCTAATCAAATATCTTAGTTTTATTGCTTTTTATTTTATGATTCGGAGCAAATTTTTCGACAACTGGGCCTTGTTTAAAAAAATATGGTTTAAATTCTCTGAGGAATTCTTCGTATAAGTAAAAAGAATATAGAGCAGTACAAAAATTAATTTCTCGAAATTTCATAAAATTTTGAAAACAGCCAGGCCTTACAACGGTGGCAAAATATGTAAACATGTGCCTGGAAGAAAAGTTAGTTACTATGTTATTCTCAAAAAAAAAAAAAAAATGAATTAGTGAATGAAAGAACAGAAATTAAAGCCAAGTTTTCTCCTATCCTTTTTTGAATTTCGATATGTCCTGTGAGTGTCATATTCTCCGAGCTTTTTTCTCATTATATTTCCCAAAGGTTTATGCCTCTTTCTTACTGTAAGTATACTTTACACATCTCAATTCCTGAAATTGTTATTTTTTAACATAATATCCTTCATTATCAGTGCATTTAGTTTACTGATGAATATTTACCTTACAGTTGAAACATTATTTATTTTATTGTAAAATCATCTCGATTCAGGACGTAGGCGATCAAGGCTCTCTAAAGAGTCCCTTTCTTTATTACTTATGAATAGTTTCCCCTTACCTTCTTTCAATCTTACCAAGTCTAGAGAGCTTAGTATATCAGGTTATTTAACCCATAGAAGAGGTATATTTAACGTATTTAGTTGTATATAATAAAACTCAAGTATAATTTATGTATAATATCACTTCTTGATTTGAATATAGAAACCTAACAAATTACATCATTGAATATAATACGAACTCGTAGTACAGCCATCCATATGTAATTTATGTATAATATCACTTCTTGATTTGAATATAGAAACCTAACAAATTACATCATTGAATATAATACGAACCCGTAGTACAGCCATCCATATGTAATTTATGTATAATATCACTTCTTGATTTGAATATAGAAACCTAACAAATTACATCATTGAATATAATAAGAACCCGTAGTACAGCCATCCATATGTAATTTATGTATAATATCACTTCTTAATGTGAATATAGAAACCTAATAAATTTCATCATTGAATATAATACGAACTCGTAGTGCAGTCATTCCTATGTAATTTCTGTATAATATCACTTCTTGATTTGAATATAGAAACCTAACAAATTACATCATTGAATATAATATGTATAGCTGGTTATTTAACCGGTTATTTGAATATAATACGTATAACCGGCTATTTAACCCATAGCTAAACGGAGAAGGGATATATTTAACGTATTTAGTTGTCTATAATACAACTCAAGTATCTTCTTCTTCTTTTATGTGCCATGCCCTTTCAGGACGTAGGCGATTATGGCTTTTCATATCTCCCTATCCCTGGTGGCTCTTAGCACGCTTTCAACTGTTGCACCATGCAACCCTCGTTCCGTCATCCACCTGATCAGGTCCTTCAAATATGCTTTCCCCTGTCTCTTTTCCCCGCTATCTGACCTGTTAGTATCAGGTTCTCCAAGCCCTCCTTCCTCATTGCATGTCCTAGGAACATTAATTGGTGTATAATATCACTGCTTGTTTTGAATATAGAAACTGAACAGATTACATACTTGAGTATAATACGAACCAGTAGGATAGCCATCCCTTTGTAATTAATGTATAAGTTGGTGGGGGGGTCTTCTATTTGCTGTGTCCCTTCAGAAATTTGGCGATCATGGCCCACTACGTCTTCCTAGTGGCTTTCTCCTGTTACCCAAACGAAAGCCCACAATGCCATCCACATTCTCAAGCCCATCTAGTATGTTTATTTTTCTCTCTGACTGACCTGTGAGTATCAGATTCTCCAAGTCGTCATTCCTTCTTAAAACTTTCAGGAACTTCAGTTGTCTTTTCCTGATGTTAAGTATTCTCAGCCTCCTTCTGTAGAACCACATTTTGGTTGCTTCCAGTCTCTCCTTCATCTTTGAGATTCTTCAGCATTCACTGCCATATTGAAGAACCGACATTACATAGCAATCCAATTCTCTCTTTTTTGTTTCTAGCGAAACTTTCCCGTCTCTCATTACTCGTCATCTGGAATGCGCCCTTGGCCATGCTAATTCGTCTTCGGATCTCAGTGTTGCACTTTCCGTCTTCTAGAACACTTCCCAGATATTTAAATTTCTGTCAGTTAATTACCACACGCGATACAAGCTTTGGGCGATCATGTCGCGAAAGAGACATGACTGACTGGGCAGAAGAGTATCCCGCACTAGGTTGCGATTGCTTTCTGCCCTAGACTGGTTGCCGACTAAGACTATAGAACCCAATCTGTCCTGTTATTTGACTCATAGCTGTAGGCAGGAGAGATGTATTATATTAGTGGGGGATCGGTTTATTACTTTATAAGAATAAAAACACGATCCCCCAATTTATGTCCAGTAGAAGCTTTAATTGTTTCCAACTATTATATTCAGTCAATCAGTAGTAGGTTGCCATGGTTTTCTGCGGTA